>CM062273.1:4724055-5206555 GCA_031216635.1 Dissostichus eleginoides
ATGTTAATGAACAAATAGTTGATGGCGAATATAATATAAAGTGTTACCTTTGCATCTTGTGTTTTCTACCTAGCAGGTGTACTTATATGAGATTGTATTTGCGTTTATTATATTATTGTATACTTATGTTAGTGTACTCTTTTATTTTGTCCCTTTTACTTCTTAAAACCCTTAAGAGGAAACAGAAAGGCTTTAAAAAGTCCAATGCCATGTCTTTTTATGCTGCTGCAACACAAACATTTCCCAAATTGATCTCATCTTATCTTTACCTGAGGTCACTTAAACACCCTGTGCCCCATTGCGCCATCCAGTGCTCACAAACAACAACAACAACAACAACAACATACAAATGGGAACAACAGGATAAATAAATAAAGAGCCTTACGTCCACAAAGTTAGCGTTGATGTAATCCGTCGTCTTCCCGTCTTTGTCCGTCTGCGAAGAGAGGCGCACCCGGCTGTGGTCGTCTAAAAAATTATAAATAAAATGATTCAAAATAATATAGAAACGTGCATTAATTTAAACTCTAATCTAAATCTAATACAGGTAACAACATGGTCAACAAGAAGAACAACAAACATGCTTCTTCTGTACAACACAAGGCAATCATACAGGACATTATGCTCAACTACACAGAAACTGCACCCTTTAATAAGTTCAGTACTCGAGTAAAAGTAGAAGTACTCAGATCTTGTACTGGAGTAAAAGTAGAAGTACTCAGATCTTGTACTTAGTAAAAGTAGAAGTACTCAGATCTTGTACTTGAGTAAAAGTAGAAGTACTCAGATCTTGTACTTGAGTAAAAGTAGAAGTACTCAGATCTTGTACTTGAGTAAAAGTAGAAGTACTCAGATCTTGTACTTGAGTAAAAGTAGAAGTACTCAGATCTTGTACTTGTAGTAAAAGTAGAAGTACTCAGATCTTGTACTTGAGTAAAAGTAGAAGTACTCAGATCTTGTACTTGAGTAAAAGTAGAAGTTCCAGAGTGTAGGAATACTCTGTTACAGTAAAAGTCCTGCATTCAAAATGTTCCTCAAGTAAAAGTAGAAAAGTATTCTCATCAAAATATAGTTAAAGTAGCGACAGTAAAAGTAGTCATTGTGCAGATTGGTCCATTTCAGAATAATATATATGATATGTTTTATAATGATTGATCATTAAAGTGTTCTCAAAGCTGGTAAAGGTGCAGCTAGTTTGAATGACTTTGTATACTGCAGGGTAGCTTGTCAATTACTAATGTTTCATACTTTTTTTACATGCAAAGGATAAACAGAGGATGAAACACATCTGTCATATTTTGCTTGTTGTAGTAAGTAATACATATATTATATAAAAGTGTGTGTGGAGGGAACTCACAGGCCAGGATGTTGCTGTATCTGTTTTTATTTTTGTTGTCGGGATGGTTGGAGCTGTCAGTCGTCATCCCCATCTCCACCGTGCACGTCTGAACCTCCTACACACACACACACACACACACACACACACACACACACACACACACACACACACACACACACACACACACACACACACACACACACACACACACACACCACACACACCACACACACACACACACACACACACACACACACACACACACACACACACACACACACACACACACACACACACACACACACACACACACACAGGTTTTACGAGGCAAAGAGATGGTATTCTGTGGAACTGCAATAATTAAAAAAATACTACGTTAAGGTAAAAGTCTCAATGTCGAGAAATCTCTGAATACTGACTTTTTTTCTCAGAAACACACAGAAAAAAATCTTTTTTTATCATAATATCTAGATTTTCAGTAAAAGAACTGACCAAAAGTGGATTTTTCATTGAGTTCTGAGAAAAAAGTTCTGACTTTTCTGAAAAAAAAGAAAAGAAATCTCTTTTGGTCAGATCCCGCCCAAAAACGTACATGTTGCACTTATCCTCTCCAAAGTAAAGTTAATGGGACAGATCATTTCTAATGTGAGAGAAAGCTTTTTGGTATCCATTTCTTATGATCCCTACAGTCATTTGTTTCCACTTGTGTCAATCAGAAACCGTGCATTAGTACCTCCAGATTCCCACATTAACAACCCTTTGCACAACGAGACGGAAACAGAGCGGTGAGAGCGAGTCTTACCTCGTAACTCTCCTTCAGAACCTAAAGACGAGGAGGCCAGACGATTCCACGACAACACAAACCAAAGAGGTGCAGAAATACAAATTACAAGACGACAAAAAACCACAAACTCATCTCACAGCACAGAACATGCTGCTAAACACAGAGAGGATCAGCGCGGATGAATGCAACGTACATTCAGGGGCTAAAGCACTGTGTCTTTCAGTTCTTGCTGCAACTATCTTTTAATTCTACGGACGATTATTATAGATGAATCACCTCATCATTTGGCCTGAAACACAAAACTCCCAAAGACATGAAGCAGGACTGCAGCATTTATTCTCCAATGTTCAATATTTTTTGTTTTAACTGAGAACTACGGAAGCCCTGAGAGGCAAATGTGACCCTTTTCTTTGTTTTTGGGGGTCAATTTTCTAAGTCTGAGCTAATTTCGCCAAAAAACTGTTGAAGATCAATCAATAAATGTGCAATGATAATATTAAAACAGTGCTCTGCCAGGTGATTTTTGTTGTTGATATACTTGTTTATACATTAGACGAGCATTACAACTTCGAACATTTAAAGAAATATTCTTACAAGGAAAAAAAGGCAGAATCTTTCCCCCTCATTTACAGTTGGAAAAAAGACACTCGGGAAGTCACATTTTTATATTTACATGTTTTTTTTTTTTTTAATCAGATTGAAATTACAAACGTTATTACCTCGGTGAAAAAAAATCCTGACCAAAGAAACTAACAATCACAAAGCAAAACCAAAATAAATACCTGGCATAGCTCTGTTTTTGAACTGTTCTGACATCATGAACACAGGAGGAAAGACTATTTAGATCAGATTTAGAAAATGTGTCACTAGAATTGATTCGTCTAACTTGCCTCTCATAGCTTCCGTACAGAAAACACTGCGTTATTATTGATGATAAATCGTCAGTGCCAATACCAGTCTTCCATTTATAGTCATATTTAAATCAAAATGAAAATGAGATTTTGATGTTTCCATGTATATATTAAAGGTTTTAAGAGATGGTATTCTGTGGAACTGCAATCATTAAATTGCTTACAGCCCCAAAATAATTGTTTTCGATAAACCAACGCTATAAATGTCCCCAAAATAATACGTTAAGGTAAAAGGGAAAAGGATAAGAGCAAGTCATTCTGTTGAGAAATAAGTCTCAATGTCGAGAAATCAGAATTAAAAGAAAATCTCTGAATACTGACTTTTTTCTCAGAAATACACAGAAACAAATGTTTTTTTATCATAATATCTAGATTTTCAGTAAAAGAACTGAAAAGAAAAAGTCAGGATTCCAACTTTAATCAAAACGTTTGGAGATTTTGAGACAAAAAACAAAACTTCTTCCACTTTAATCTCAGTAGTCGAAACTAATTATGCACTTTTGGTCAGACATACGGAAGAGGACGAGGGCCAGCTGTGATCTTCTTTTTTTATATGACCAAAAGTGGATTTTTCATTGAGCTAAATAGAATCATCAAGAAACAATAATCAGGTAATGTTGCAGTCCTTCGTCAAAGTGTACCAGTAACACATCATCATGCAGCATGCACACATTCACACACAACTCCCATTGAACACACACTAACACACACCAACATCAGGTGTGAGACAGTGGGGACTCTGACACTTTATTGTGTTAGTTTCAGCTAGAGAATGAAAACCAATCGTACCTCGAACTCTCTCTGGAAGCCGAGCGAGTCGTGAAGTTGGGACACGTGTTTCACAAAGTCTTTCACCGGGAAAGATGTCTGCTCCTCTGGAAGAAAAACAAAAACAGGAAACACTGAACCAACCAAGAGAGAGAACAAGGGAACAAACACTCTCTTTAGGGAACAAATACTTTCTGTAGGGAACAGATACTTTCTGTAGGGAACAAATTGTTGTTGTGGGGAACAAATATTTGGGGAACAAATTGTTGTTGTGGGGAACAGATACTTTCTGTAGGGAACAAATTGTTGTTGTGGGGAACAAATATTTGGGGAACAAATTGTTGTTGTAGGGAACAAATACTTTCTGTAGGGAACAAATTGTTGTTGTGGGGAACAAATATTTGGGGAACAAATTGTTGTTGTAGGGAACAAATATTTGGGGAACAAATTGTTGTTGTGGGGAACAAATACTTTCTGTAGGGAACAAATTGTTGTTGTGGGGAACAAATATTTGGGGAACAAATTGTTGTTGTGGGGAACAAATACTTTCTGTAGGGAACAAATTGTTGTTGTGGGGAACAGATACTTTCTGTAGGGAACAAATTGTTGTTGTGGGGAACAAATACTTTCTGTAGGGAACAAATTGTTGTTGTGGGGAACAATACTTTCTGTAGGGAACAAATTGTTGTTGTGGGGAACAAATATTTGGGGAACAAATTGTTGTTGTGGGAACAAATACTTTCTGTAGGGAACAAATTGTTGTTGTGGGGAACAAATACTGTCTGTAGGGAACAAATTGTTGTTGTGGGAACAAATACTTTCTGTAGGGAACAAATTGTTGTTGTGGGGAACAAATACTGTCTGTAGGGAACAAATTGTTGTTGTGGGGAACAAATACTTTCTCTAGGGAACAAATTGTTGTTGTGGGGAACAGATACTTTCTGTATGGACCAAATGTATTGTTGTGGGGAACAAATATTTGGGGAACAAATTGTTGTTGTGGGGAACAAATACTTTCTGTAGGGAACAAATTGTTGTTGTGGGGAACAAATACTTTCTGTAGGGAACAAATTGTTGTGGAGGGGAACAAATATTTGGGGAACAAATTGTTGTAGTGGGGAACAAATACTTTCTGTAGGGAACAAACACTTGCTGTAGGGAACAAACACTTGCAGTAGGGAACACATACTTGCTGTAGGGAACACACACTTGCTGTAGGGAACAAACACTTGCTGTAGGGAACAAACACTTGCTGTAGGGAACAAATATTTGCTGTAGGGAACAAATACTTGTTTAAGCGGAAGAAACATTTGTTGTGGGGAACAAATACTTGAGGAACAAATTGTTGTTGTGGGAACAAATATTTTCTGTAGGGAACACATACTTGCTGTAGGGAACAAACACTTGCTGTAGGGAACAAACACTTGCTGTAGGGAACACATACTTGCAGTAGGGAACAAACACTTGTTGTAGGGAACAAATACTTGTTGTAGGGAACAAATACTTGTTGTAGGGAACAAATACGTGCTGTAGGGAACAAATACTTGTTGTAGGGAACAAATACTTGTTGTAGGGAACAAATACTTGCTGTAGGGAACACATACTTGCTGTAGGGAACAAACACTTGTTGTAGGGAACAAACACTTGTTGTAGGGAACAAACACTTGTTGTAGGGAACAAACACTTGCTGTAGGGAACAAATACTTGCTGTAGGGAACACATACTTGCTGTAGGGAGCAAACACTTGCTGTAGGGAACACATACTTGCTGTAGGGAACACATACTTGCTGTAGGGAACAAACACTGGTTGTAGGGAACAAATACTTGCTGTAGGGAACACATACTTGCTGTAGGGAACAAACACTTGCTGTAGGGAACACATACTTGCTGTAGGGAACACATACTTGCTGTAGGGAACAAACACTTGTTGTAGGGAACAAATACTTGCTGTAGGGAACAAACACTTGCTGTAGGGAACAAATACTTGCTGTAGGGAACACATACTTTCTGTAGGGAACAAACACTTGCTGTAGGGAACAAACACTTGCTGTAGGGAACAAACACTTGCTGTAGGGAACAAATACTTGCTGTAGGGAACAATACTTGCTGTAGGGAACAAACACTTGCTGTAGGGAACACATACTTGCTGTAGGGAACACATACTTGCTGTAGGGAACAAACACTTGTTGTAGGGAACAAATACTTGCTGTAGGGAACAAACACTTGCTGTAGGGAACAAATACTTGCTGTAGGGAACACATACTTGCTGTAGGGAACAAACACTTGCTGTAGGGAACAAACACTTGCTGTAGGGAACAAACACTTGCTGTAGGGAACAAATACTTGCTGTAGGGAACACATACTTGCTGTAGGGAACAAACACTTGCTGTAGGGAACACATACTTGCTGTAGGGAACAAACACTTGTTGTAGGGAACAAATACTTGCTGTAGGGAACAAACACTTGCTGTAGGGAACAAACACTTGCTGTAGGGAACACATACTTGCTGTAGGGAACACATACTTGCTGTAGGGAACAAACTCTTGCTGTAGGGAAAAACTCTTGCTGTAGGGAACAAACACTTGCTGTAGGGAACACATATTTGCTGTAGGGAACAAACACTTGCTAAAAAAAAAAGAATCCAACTTGATCTGACAAGTCAACACATGTGTGTGCATGTTTGTGTGTGTGTGTGTGTGTGTCTGAGTGTGTTTGTGAGTGTGTCTGAGTGTGTGTGTGTTTGTGTGTGTGTGTGTATGTGTGTCTGAGTGTGTTTGTGAGTGTGTCTGAGTGTGTGTGTGTGTGTGTGTCTGAGTGTGTCTGTGTGGTGTTACCAGATGCTAATACAGCTGTAGTGATGACTCTGGGTGATGAGCTGTCTTCGATGTAGAAGTGAGCCGTCTGAAAACAGGTCCTGCACACACACACAAAAACAAACACACACACACACACACACACACATCAGACATCAGACATCAACAACAGAGTGTGTTTATTTCGAAAATCATTTTGGTCTGTTCTGTGATTAAACAAAGCAGTCACATGTTTTATAAACATAAAGAAGTCGGGAAACGTAAAGAGAAATAAACAAATAATTGTAAATAATCAAATATTTCAGGATCAACAAAATGTAGGACAACAAGGTTTAGTGTTAGACATGAATACATCGAAACATCATCAGCATGTTGTAAATAAAAAACAACAAAAATGAAATTTCAGAATCCATGTAAGTAAATCAAATGCAGGAAACATGGCTGAATCCTAAACTGAAAACACTGAATAAAGAAATGCAGAATAATGTATCTCTATTTCTCAGTATTCATATTTTCGATGCAGAAGATGCTTTTGTTTTCATGCGACTCTCCGTTAGCCCAGATTTTGGGGAACACACGTAATCTTCCCAAAAACACAGGAAACAAGACGCTCAGTTAATCCGTGACACGTTTTTAAACGGATGAGATTTCCTCTGATGAACCTGCGGTGTCTCGGCCAAATGGGCAGCAGGGATTACCAGCCACAAAAACAGAGATGAAACACAGATTAAAGACACAAACAGAATTCTCTCAACGAGTCTGAGGAGTGTTTATTTATCTCCTAATACATGATCTGGATTTGACATCTAGACCTGTTCAGCACGTTTAGCTCATTAAACAAGTTCATTTCCAACAACTGTTTTAATGAAAACACTTTAGACATAGCGCTGTAAAATATGGTTTCTGTTTCTGTAAAGAAAAGAGCTGGAACTGCGTCAGGAGACAAAGTCAAATCAATCAACTGTAGTAAATAAATATCATATTTCTGTGTTGCTACTAACTCACTCGCTCACTAACTAACTCACTCACTAACTAACTAACTAACTCTCTAACTAACTCACTAACAAACTCACTCACTCACTAACTAACTAACTAACTCTCTAACTAACTCACTAACTAACTCATTTACTAACTCACTCACTAACTAACTCACTCACTTACTAACTAACTAACTAACTAACTCACTCACTAACTAACTAACTCACTAACTCATTTACTAACTCACTCACTAACTAACTAACTAACTCACTCACTAACTAACTCATTTACTAACTAACTAACTCACTCTCTAACTAACTCACTAACTAACTCATTTACTAACTAACTAACTCTCTAACTAACTCACTAACTAACTAACTCACTAACTCACTAACTCTCTAACTCACAAACTAACTAACTAACTTTCTAACTAACTCGCCAACAAACTGGCTAACTAAGTAACTCACTAACTAACTAATTCTCTAACTAACTAACTAACTCTCTAACTAACTAACTAACTAACTCTAACTAACTAACTAACTAACTAATTAACTAACTAACTATCTAACTAATTAACTAACTGACTAACTAAATAACTCACCAACAAACTTGCTAACTAACTAAGTCACCAACAAACTCGCTAACTAACTAACTAACTAATTAACTCTCTAACTAACTAACTAACTAACTATATAACTAACTTGCCAACAAACTCGCTAACTAACTAACTAGCTAACTAATTAACTAACTAACTCTCTAACTAACTCTCTAACTAACTAACTAACTAACTATATAACTAACTTGCCAACAAACTCGCTAACTAACTAACTAGCTAACTAATTAACTAACTAACTCTCTAACTAACTCTCTAACTAACTAACTAACTAGCTAACTAACTAGCTAACTAATTAACTAACTAACTCTCTAACTAACTCTCTAACTTACTAACTAACTAACTAACTCTCTAACTAACTAACTAACTAGCTAACTAACTAACTAACTCTCTAACTAACTCTCTAACTAACTAACTAGCTAACTAATTAACTAACTAACTCTCTAACTAACTCTCTAACTAACTCTCTAACTAACTAACTAGCTAACTAATTAACTAACTAACTCTCTAACTAACTCTCTAACTAACTCTCTAACTAACTAACTAACTATATAACTAACTTGCCAACAAACTCGCTAACTCTCTAACTAACTAACTAACTAACTAGCTAAATAGCTAACTACCTAACTCAATAAATAAATGAATGAATGCAAAAATAAAGTAAATAAATAATAATCAAAAAGTAAGTAAGCAAATTAGTAACAAATAAATAAATAAATACTAATATAAAACATTATTTGAATCACACTGGAGGGAGGAGAAATGGAGGAGCAGTTTTTATCTAAAATTGCTAAATGTTCTCTGAATCTGTCCCAGGACATGATGTGTCTGTGCATGGAGGTCAGTGTTTTTAGCTGTTAGCATTAGCTTAGCCATGAGCTAACTGTATTCTGCTGCTGTCAGAGAGGCTGCTCTTCCACTTTGCTTTAACACAAAGCACTGTTTAATGTTTGATTTTACTACTAAACGTCTTCATGGTAATAAACAGCTAATCTCCTGACAGATGGTGTTTGATGTTTTGAGACGTGTTAGCTTTGATTTCTGGTCTAAACATGCAACTCTGCTGTTCATTGGCCAACTTAGTGTATTTATTTGTTTATCTGCTGAGACTGAAACTACCTAATCTGATTATATCCATGTAAGAAGATCATCCTCAACCTCAACCTAAAAAAGCAAAACAGCTGCTGCTAAATATTTCTTAATCCATTGTATTTGAATAAGCATTATGTTGGTTAAAAACGAATGCACATTTGCTGACCAGAAAGTTTAAATTCTAATTTGTTGTTTTGCTTTTTTTCAGATGTTCTTGGACGGTTGTTTTTTTAGTAGCTGTAGCTTGCTTTTTCATCTCTTTGTTCTGTATAAAGGAACTACACGGTCACATGACTTCACATCCCCACCGCTAAGCTAAAGGCGGCTAATGTTGGGCTATAAAGGAACTACAGCACGGTCACATGACTTAACATCCCCACCGCTAAGCTAAAGGCGGCTAATGTTGGGCTATATAGGAACTACAGCACGGTCACATGACTTCACATCACCACCGCTAAGCTAAAGGCGGCTAATGTTGGGCTATAAAGGAACTACAGCACGGTCACATGACTTAACGTCCCCACCGCTAAGCTAAAGGCGGCTAATGTTGGGCTATAAAGGAACTACAGCACGGTCACATGACTTCACGTCACCACCGCTAAGCTAAAGGAGGCTAATGTTGGGCTATAAAGGAACTACAGCACGGTCACATGACTTCACGTCACCACCGCTAAGCTAAAGATGGCTAATGTTGGGCTATAAAGGAACTACAGCACAGTCACATGACTTCACGTCACCACCGCTAAGCTAAAGTTGGCTAATGTTGGGCTGTAAAGGAACTACAGCACGGTCACATGACTTCACATCACCACCGCTAAGCTAATGGCGGCTAATGTTGGGCGTGATGATGTTTAGTCGCCTCTTTTAGACACTTTTAGCAACCTCTGTTTTTAAATTCACCAGTGGGGTATTTACTGACATATTTTATGTCGCAGAACAGAACGTTGAAATCTCTTCAGCTTCTGTTAACCACAGACTTTCAGGCTAACAAACAAAAACACATCCAAAAAACAATTGACTTTCAGACGAGGGAGCGGAAAGGGGTAAAATACTGACACATTTCTGGGTTTTAGGACTCATTCCTGCACAACTCTATTTATAAAAGATCCTGGGCTGTAACCTCGGACGCCCAGGCCTGACAACCCCACCATAGTGTTTTTATTTTAGGAACCTAAACCCATATTCTCTGCCAGATTAATAACCCACATTTCGTTCATATTTTCACAGATCTCACAGCAGCAGCAGAGTCCAAATGAGCACCGTGTAGTGGAGTGGTTAAAGGACACAACAGCAGCAGGATTAGAGCGCTTTGGCCTCCTGCCGCTCGCCCTACAAGACGCTAACACGATTCCCTTCTGTCGGACATAATCAGGCGGATGTCCTTTTCCCATCCTCTGACCCTCGGTGGACGCTTGTACGGCCAAGGTACGTCGTTCTGAGGGGATTAATCCCCCCGCTGCCCAGATTATTATCGGTTTAGCACTGCTCAATCTTGGAGATACAACAACAAGCAGAGCGCAAAAACAAAAACAATATGTGGAGGCTCCAGCGCGGCAGATCAGAAATGTACAAGATATTACTAAGAGTGTTTACACTGCGTTCGACAGCGTGTCCTTGATCGGATTCTATAATTGGTTATTTCACGGTCTGAGTGGGAGGCTTTTTTCTTTTCTGCAAAGTCAAATGTGTTTTCAAGCAGAATAAGGAAGAACATTTTGGGTTTATGTCCTCATAAACCATACAAAAAATAAGTTCTCAAAGAAAGTTTTGCTTGCTCCAAATCCAGTATTTCAAATGTTTCGATAACAGAAATGAAAAACAGAATGGCTCAAGGTCAGAGAAAAAACTCTTCTGCTGTCAAAAGTAAAAAGCATTCAGTCGTCTGCATCAAAAACAAGAGGTATTGTTTGCACACACACACACACACACACACACACACACACACACACACACACACACACACACACACACACACACACACACACACACACACACACACACACACACACACACACACACACACACACACACACACACACACACACACACACACAACACACACACACACACACACACACACACACACACACACACACACACACACACTTTCTGCCTTATACCGAAAGCCAATGGAACAATTCCCATTGGCTTTTTGTCGAAGAAGCCCTTGCGATGCTAACTTCCTGGTCAGCCTACAAAAAGACGTGCTCCTAGCATAATCATGTTGCTCTGTGTGTCTGCTGGACATGTAAATGCTACCATGTTCAACCATAACAGTTTTTAAGACAATAATATGTCAGGGCTGTGTTTCTGTCAGCCTGTTGTGGACCTCTGCTGCTCTCTAGTGGCCAAAACAACAAAAATAACATTTAAAGGTCACCTATTGTGCAAAATCCACTTCTTCATGTCTCTTCTACATCAACATGTGTCCCCTCTGTGTAAAGAGACTCTGAAAGTTTCAGGAAAAAAGATTCTCTCTCTTTTTTTCCTGATCCATATATATAAAAACCTGTCTGAAAATGAGCTGATCAGATTTTGGCCACTTTATGATGATAAACGCTGTCATAACGATGTTTTGGCTTGTGTAACCATTAGCCAATCAGTAACCAAGGTAACCCCCCCCCACCTTATCACCTGAATCTCCTCCTAGAGCACCATTGTGTTCTTTTTAACCAAATATCTCTCAGAGGGGCGTGGGGAGGGGCTCCTTATTTTCATCTAAAGTAACAGACAGAGAATCAGCACTTTTGAAACAGGGCTGAAACAGAGGGGATTATGGGATGCTGCAATGATCTGTTTGGTGTTTCAGCCAATCAGAGACATGTTCTGTATATATCTGAGACCTGTGATATATTGATGAAAAACAGTATAATAGGGGACCTTTAATATTTAGTAGCATCCACAGCAGTACAAACCTCCAGTAGACGAGGATCCCGATGAGCACGATGAGCCCCAGGCCGGTCAGAGTGGAGATGACGGCCAGAGGAACCACAGCTTTCCTCTCTCGCTCCCGGATCGAACCCACTCTGGACTCATGGCTGCTGTTACTGGCTTCTGCGGCAAAATAATAAAAGTGGAAAGAAGAAAAGTAAAACTATACTCAAGGGTGAAGGAGGAAGTCAGAGATATAAACATGTTGCATATGAGGAGAAGCTGCTCTGGTCATAGAAATGTAGTTCATTGAAGCGAGCAGAGCCAGAGTCAAGTATATGGGTATTTATTTGTATAAAATGTACTAAAAACTGGATTTTACTCCATAAAAAAACCCACCAAAGGCAGGTTGATAAGTTTGCACTCACACTATTACCATATGAAGTGACAGAAGTTGGACATTTCCAAGCATTTATCCCCTACTTTAAGTAAAGTATTCCTACTTCTTATCCACTTATTTTAGCCAATCCAATCATGTGTTCAATACTTTAATATTTTTCACCCTTTTTCGCCATTTATCCCTTACTTTAAGCACATTTTTTCCAACTGCTTATTCATTTATTTTAGGCCATCCAACCATGTGTTCATTACTTTAAGATTTATCACAATTTCTTGCCATTTTCCAATTACTTTGATATTTTTTGGCAATTTTTCACCATTTATCCATTTCTTTTATCTAATGTTTTCAGTACTTTTTTCCCCATTTTCTTCGTTTTACCAATCAAATGTGCTTTTTCGCCATTTATCATTACTGTGAGCTTGTGAACCTTTTCAGCTGTGTATCCATCACTTTAACATTTTCACAATTTTTCAATTACTTTGACAGTTTTTAAGCCATTTATGAATTACCATAAGCTTTTTTCTACCATTATGAGCCATTTATCCAATATTTTGAAATGTTCTTTATTCATCCATTGCTTTGCAGAACATGAACATTAATGACTCCTTTTTCTTTTACTGGCCTTGGCATTAATAATGTCAGTAGCAGAATGAACAGCGTTATTATACCCGTGTCCTTTTATCTTAACTGTGGCCTTTATCATTAGGCTTTTAACTAGTTTGTTCAGAACATGCTCATGGTCAGACATACCTAAGAGTATTTTATCTTAAGAACTTAAACCTTATAACCCACATTTCTTGGCTGAAAGACTGACATCACCATGTGGCCAGATCTCATCTATTTACTTGGTGAGTATAACGTTGATTTATGGACAAAAAAGGTCTAATATACTTGAATTTTACCGTGAGCATTGGTATGAATAGTCAACCCAAATGTCAATGCAAGGGTATTTCTGAACATGCAAATCTCTCACATCCTTACAAAAGAGAATTCGACCTTGAAGACTTCAGTACATAAGGGTTTCTTTAAATACTGTTTGCACACTTTACATCCAATGGGCCGTGGACAAAATGATAGAAATGTGGACCTATTTGCTGATACACTACGCCTAATGAAGCTCAGCGCAAGTTCAACCAGGAAGACCGTCTTTACTCATTCATTTACTATTTCTATGTTACTACTCTCTCTCCTCTCAATAAGTGATCGGGGGCGTCACTCCCCAGCTTAACCAATCAGTTCGCTCTATTCTCACAAGCCTATCATAGCGCTCTGGTAACCCTTTTAAATCTGCTCTCCCCCCTCTGACAGGTGTCATTTCAGGTGACTCGACGCAACCCTCCTCCACCCCTTTTCACCTCCTGTCCCTCTGAATCCAGGGTCAAGCTAAGCCCCTCCCCTTCCACCAGGGTCAAGCTAAACCACTCCCCTTCAGACCGAACCCACTATCCATTCACCACCACCAGGGTCAAGCTAAGCCACTCCCCTTCAGACCGACCCTAACTATCCATTCACCAACACCAGGGTCAAGCTAAGCCACTCCCCTTCAGACCGAACCCAACTATCCATTCACCACCACCAGTGTCTAGACCCCGGGGGGTTTCATCGCATCGGTTCTCCCCTCCCGAATGATACTTCCTGCACAACGGGGCCTAATCGCCAAAACTCCATTACATTCATTTGTGTATTCCTGGCAATAAATATGTATTCCTACATCAAAACCGTCTCTCCTGATTGAACTTCTTTTACCCCAATTATCCACATGACACATACATATCGTACAGAAAAAACAAAAGGCGATAGGAGAAAGGGAACCAAATTGTATATATGTCCATTAAAATAACCAACGTTTTACCGTGATATCTGTTTCAACAGTTACTTTATAACTTTTTTTTTGTATTATTATTTATATTGTATTTTTTCTTTATTTTTTACCTTGTTTGAATCCTGTTGTTTCACTCTGACCCTGTTGCTGCTATAAATGCCAGAGTTTCCCCACGGTAATAAATAAAGTTCCATTTTATCTTATCTTAAATGACAGGAATTGAAATTAAAATCATGAATTAAGAACTCAGGTCGTTCTTCCCATCGAACGTTTCTGAAATCACTTGAATTGAAATGCTCATCAGAGGAATACAAAGTGTAAACTTGTAAATGTAAGATGATATATTTAATAAGAAGAACATGAATGTACTTCTCTCTCCAGAGCAGCGTGTCCTCATTGAACTATTTGCACAACTCCAACATAAGAAGAGTAGCATGATCAATCAGACTGAAACACGATGTACAACAACTCTCACCCACTTTCCTACTGCACTCATCTCTTGAAGGAATCACAAAGGCTCTCTAATCAAAAGTCCATCACAGATCAAGCGAGAAACGTATTCATCAGGATTCAGGAGCTGGAGTCAATCAAGCATCGGCATCTTTGTAACTTTGAATAACGTGAAAAGAAAAGCAGTCGGCAGAACCTGACCTCACTGAGCCGATGCTTCTGAATCGTGCCTTTATCGCCCGACAACCAGTGAGGAAAACACTCGTGTGGGTTAACCTTGACTGTTTGCCAGAACGTACCTTTTCTGCACAATCGGACTCAGTTCAGCGGCTGTGAAAGGCCGGGTCAGCGCTGTTGACTAGTTCATAAAGAGCCTGTTGTGCGCTTTCTACGCTAAGAGTAAAAAACCCATCCATTCACTCATCCATGCAACAGTTTTTTTTGTCTGCCTCTTAAAGAAACTCCTGAACACAGTGGTGGTGATAATGGGGAGGGAAGGGAGGGAAAAAGGTGCGGACAGGAGAGGAAAAAGGTGATTTGTACAGAGAGTGAAGAGATGGAGAGAGCCAAAGAAGATCTGATAATAATTAAAGACACGAAAACTTCCGACTGCAAAGATTTCCAACTAAATGTTTAACTTCCTAGTTCTGTTATTCTGTAAATCTGGATATTATATGGTAACAATTTTGTGCAATACCCTATATACAATCTCAACTCCTTAATATGTTCACTTTAAAATGCTGCTACTTACAATATTTTTAACCATGAATGTTTACTTTTTTTTCATTATGTATGCTTGTCTCTTTATTTGATAATTGTATTGTTTGCATTTGCCTTTTGCTTCGTCACTTTTGCTGTAGCTGTGGGACTGATAAAGGACTTCTGATCCTTTGGTGGACGACAGGTGCAAAGGTGTTACAATGGCCAGGGACATTTCCAGTAGCAGAAACGCTCTGCAGATTCAGAAACGATGCAAAGATAGAAACACTAATGTGCCAAAACACATGCCAATGAAGAAACATCTTCACCAACCTGAGGAAACGTCACTGTATTGTATTGTAATGTTTGTCAATTGCTTGTAAAGAAGTTCTTTGATCGCAAGATGCCATTTAAATAAAGGTTGATTGAATGATTGAGTGTAGTCAGAGACAGTGCTGTGAAAACTGGAAGAGCTCTGCTGCTCTCCGGTGGCTGTGTCGGATACTTTTTGGCTAAATTAAATGTCCCTGAGCTGTACATTGAATTTTTAAATTGCAATTGAGGATTTTGGACATCCCTCTGTGTACTTTAACACAACAGAGAGCTTAAAGGATATTAGATGAGAGATTATGAAATGATTTAAATGTTCATTGGTACACAAATCATAAAAATACGAGAATGTTGCTTTTTTGCTGAGGTGGAATAAGTACTCAAATGATATACTTAAGTAAAATTAGCAATACTACAGTGTAAAAATACTCTGTTACAAGTAAAAGTACTGCATTTAGAATCGTACTAGAGTAAAAGTAAAAATAAATATATATATGCATTAAAAAATACTTCAAGTACCAAAAGTAAAAGTACTCAGTATGCAGAAGGTCCCATTTAAGCTCCATATATTTTAGTTATTGATGCATTAAGTGTTCAAACTCTTTGTTGTACTACTTTATATAATACTGGGTAGCTTAACTTATAATAATATATGATAATGAATGCTTTGATTGATAATTGGTATTAATAATCTACATCTGCAAGTAGCTAAAGCTGTACAATAAATGTAGTGGAGTACAAATATAAAGTATTATAATGTGAAAATACTCGAGTAAAGTAATAGTACCTTTTTACTTCAGTAAGGTACAGTGTTCAAAGCGGTAAGCTCGATGAATTAGTGCTTTCTGAATCAACTTGTTAAAATAAATATAATTTATGTTCACATTAACCAAGTGCCATCAAGACTTGATCCTCTCATTTTAAATACGACGTTTTAAACTACCTCAAAACTTTAAATAATGGAATTAGTAATAGTAGTGAATGTAGTGTTAATGAATGTAGACATGTACTGAAGGTGTTCATTAAAAAAGAAAAAATCAAGCATCAGGTAAAAATGATTATCTGCAAATTGTCAGTTTGTGCTCTGCATAAAAAGAAAAGGCATCACTCTCAGGGTCATAAAAAGTAAAAGTCACAATTTCTTGATGGTTTTTGGTGATACTATTTTTCAACCACCAGCTAAACAAACAACAACAAAAACACACCTAAAAATGATAGGTAAATTCATTTAAAAAAGCTAGAAAACACACAGAAAGACCTATAATTAAAATACAAAGAAAGGAGAAAATTGTAACCCAAACTAATAACATCTAATTTAAAATAATAAATCAGTGTTGTAAGTTAGTTGTGAATAAAATCACTAAAAACATTGAAGACATGGTGACGTTTACTTCTTACTACAAGAGTCGCCTTTTTTACGCATTTGCTTCTCATAGACCTGAGCTGGATACCAGACCTCTCACCAAATGCATGCTGGGAAAGGCTGCACCGCTTCACAACCATAAGCAGAATTATGGTTAAGAAAATTGAGGTAGACTTGTACAAAAAAAAACTGATGAAGATAGTGATGGTGGGTTAAAACAAGTGACTGCCTCCTGTTTGGTGACTGTAACGAGGGACCTTGCATGCATGACTTTTCTAGCTATCACAGAGAAAAAGGAAATAAAAAGGAAAGGTGGTTTTGTTGTTGACAGATGGTGGATTAGTCATCTTTCTGATGTCCAGAACTCTTCCTGCTCCCTTGGCATTTTGCAGGTGTAATGCAAGTGTTTTCCCCCAATCGACGGCTTTTTTACCTGCGACTGGCTCCTCCTTCTCGGACTCTCTTTCTGTGCGCTCGGGGATACTGAAGTCTGAGGACGTCTCGTTGTCGTACAGGCTTTCACCCTGACCTGAGCCGCTCTCCTCCTCCCTGCCCAGCGACCAGGGTGAAGTCGAGGTTACAGCAGGAACGGTTGGTGTCGCTGAGCCTCCTACCTCCGTGGTGACAGCACTGCCACTCTCGCTATCAAAATAAAATGCTGAGGAGCGATCGTCCGAATCACCCGAGGACTGGCCGGACCCAGAGGTTGTTGGCGGAGCTGCGGTTAGTAACTTTGTTTGAATAAGTCAAGCGCTGTCTCCAGATCCCGAGGTTTGAACCCTGTCCCACTCCTGATCTAAGCCCTCCTGGGAGTAGGGGAACAGGGCCGAACCGGAGGCACTGCTGCTAATGTCTAAAGCCTGTCTTTCTTGGGTGGGGGTGAAGGGGGAGGCTGAGGGTGAGGAAGTTTGGGCAGAAGTTTGTAGGGGAGGGTTCTCGTCTGATGCGGAGAACCAGGAATCCCTGACGCCAGGGGCTGCAACAGAAATGGGCGGGTCACTATGGGTGATCTGGAAAAGGAGGGAGTGTGAAGAGGACGATGACGGCGAGATATGGGAAAGGAGAGGCTGATGTAAGGACACACCATCAGATCGCGCTACGGACGGAGAACGTAGAAGATCGTCTATACCAACACCAGAGGGTGAAGGGACACCTACGCTAGAGTAAAGCTCTAAGCTAGCAGACGCCCAGGCGGAGGACGGCAGGGGGACGTGAGGAGATGCATGCAACCAGGACGAGGACTCCGAAGGCTCCAGAGAACAGTCACACTCCAAGTCCACACCGCTAACTAACGGAAACCCATCACCGCTAACCTCGGGGAGAAAAGACTCTATCGCGCTCCCCTTGGCGTACCTTGCGTCGTCAAACGCAACTGGGAAAGAGCGGGATGACCCCGGAGTTGTGCTGGAAAGGGTGAAGTCGCTAGAGAGGAAAACTGAAGGCTGAAGGGTGGGAGACAGAGAGAGCGTTGAGAGAGACGGATCCCAGGAGGATTCGGACGGTTCAGAGGCAACAGACGGATCCGGCAACATTTGTAAAGGAGGGGTACCGCTAAAGACTGAAAGGTCACCTGAGGACTGCGTCAAAGAGGAAGACCCGGACAACAAATCACCATCGCTATCATTATCATCTAACCCAACACCAGGGTCCGTCACCCAACCAGACAGGGGCTGTGAGGGGTGAGGAAGGGCGGAAGCAGGGAGCATAGGGTTTGAAGGAAAAGCCGAATCTTTGCCAGACTGCGGAGCGGTGGCGGCATGCTGGGAGTCCGATGCAGACAACAAAGGCCAGGACGAGGAGGGAGGGTCATGCAGGCAGGTGGAGGGGTCCGCAGTGTCACATAGAGGGGAAGAGGAGGAGGAAGAGGAGGAGGTGGAAGGGAGGACAGAAGGACGCTCACCAGTGGTCATCGGCTGTGTGGTCTGCAAGAGAACGCCACCCAACCCCACAGAGGTTGTCGTAGATGAAAAATGAGGCATTCCACGACTTGTGGTCCTACTTGGAACAGCTTCACCCGAAGAGGAAGGTCGAGAAGTTGACGTTTTGATCTCTGGAAGACTTCCGGGTCCAGCAGACATGGCGGTGGTTTCTTCATTTATGGGACGCCCCAGGCCTTGGTCGATCTTGGCCCGGACGAAGGACGATGACGTTGTGCTGCTCATGTCACGGGTACGAGAACTCAATGTGGTCATGGTGGAGCTGAATGAAGAATGACCTTTACCACTTTTGTCTTTGCACTTGTGGGTGTAGGAGTAGTGGTACTAACAACTCTTTTGGAGTCTTTTGGACTGATGCCTTCTAGAACACCATTCGTCTTTGCATTGGGGTACAACGGTGTAGTGGAGGTGGCAATTAAGGTTTTCTTGTTGGTTGTTGTGGAGTAAAAGGGAGCATTGCCACTAAAGTCAGCACTTCCCCTGGTTTTCAGGGGTGATGTGATCTCTAATGGACTTGTGGTGGTACTGCGACGTGTGTTCTCTTCAGACTTGATTAGGACTCGACCATGCGAAGTGGATCTGACCGTGGGATCAGTTGTGTTTCTCCTCCTACCAGTTTCTGCTGTCGTGGTTCGGATGCCAGGGAGAGGTAAAACAGGAGATGGAGAAGTCGTGGTCTTTGGGGGGTTTGTAGGAATCCAGGCCAGATTGTAATCCTCAGTTTGGACAGGTTCATTCCAAGACAGATCGGGTTCATAGTTGACCTGTTGGTGAAAAAAAAGGGGTTATGGAAAGTCATTAATAACAGAGACAACAACATTTTAACTCCCAACTCGTCAAAAACAGCAGCTTGGTCGTGGCTCTTGGTTTCAAACTTTGAAGTGCTTGGTGCTTATCTATCGTCTCGGACAGCATGTTTATTTATTGTTGTTATAGGCAGCTGCATATATGAAAAAAAAAAACATTACCCCAAAAAATTGCAACAAAAGGTTTCTTAACAGTTTGGTGTAGTATTAGGTGTCCCTAATAACATACTAAAAGTCTAGCAAAATCTGTGACATTTTCAAGATTGCGTCCAAGATGGCCGAAGATTCCTTAAAATACCCTAACTCCTTCATAATTTATTCTACACAAGTAATTTTTTTGCCTAAACCTCTGTTTTGGGGGCCTAGAAATCCATTGGACTTGTCAAAGGGGCTTTTCAAAATAAACTTCTGTGTTCATAGAAAAAGTAAAGTTCTGCATGTTTGGATTTTATTTGATTAAGTTGAATCAATTTGATTGATTGATTGCGGTTTTGACAAAAAAGGAGGTCCATTACCGTTTGCAACGTAACTGCTGTTAGCTAAGTAGAGAGGTTTCGTTAAGGTCTCTGTTTCGTGTGATAGGAACTGCGGTCTCCAGGGTTTGAATCCTGTATTTGCTTTAGTAACATCTGTTACTTTGAGTTTCTAATAATGACACAGATGGGTTTACATTGGAGTTAGTTGATATGAATGAAGCATCTCTTACAGACGCTAAAGGGTGCGTCTCTGTTTGACGTGTTGGGAGTGAGACAGAGTTGAAAGTTAATTAATGATATGCAGTGTTTGATGAAAAATAAAAGGTTTTCTTACCTCTTCGTCAAATTCATTTGAATCCGGATCTATTGCATTTTCTGGAAAAAGGTATAGAGTGCATGATTAGTGACATAAAACAAGTCTAAACAAGGACTAACGTAGCTCTTGTCAAACTCATAGAATACCACCTTTTATTCATTCCTATTTTGTTTTTAACATTTTCCTGAAGTATATTTACGTAAATGCTAAAATCAAACGTTTGAAAATGTATAAAAAAACAATGCAGAAAAGCAGAGACATATGACAAATGGTAAAAGCAATTAGAAAACATTGTGATGAGAACATCACGGAGAGGAGAAGGCAAATCCGTGGGACGCTGTATATCTTGATGTGTCAGTTTTTGTTATTTTAAACCTAAAACTCTGTATAACTTCGGTATTGAAACCTGACTATGAATGTGTTGATGTTGATGAATGGGTGAAATGACACAGGGAGAAATGGAAAAGAGGGAAAGGTTGTGCACACCACTTCAAGCAATGTATTGGCTTTATAATAACCACAACACGAAATGGGGACAAACACTTGCATGCAACAAATCCGTCAGACTTTCATGCATGGATTCCCCCAAAGACACAACACAATTAACCTTGAACAAAATGCATTTGCAATGAATCATCCGCACAGCACACAGGGGGTTGTGGCTCTTACCTGTCTGAGGCTAAGTCACACATCATGGAGACCAGATCAAACTGGTGTGTGAAGCATGAGGTGAGGTTTTACAAGTTTATTGAGGTTGATTTGATGGGAGGGGCTCAGGGTTTGAGGCTACAAATCTACTTAAATTGATCAATGGAAAGCTCTTGTTGAGGTATATTTGGTAAATAAAATGAGGAAAAACTACTTTATTAAGTGTTCATAATTTTTGTTAATTTATTATTAGTTGATCAACAGAAATGGGCGACTCAAAAATCGCATTAAAAACACAAATAATATATGCAAAAACTTGCATGTTCTCATTTACTTATAAAGTAACCTGTATATCCTATATAACCTGTTTCAATAATTATAACCTGTTTTAATAATTATAACTTTGTCTGTGAAAAATGTATACTCATGAAACTAGACCAAGTGTTTTTATTTTGTTTTGTTTGATGTGGTCAATTGTGTGTGCGTTGACTTAGGAATGTAGAGGATCCAGTCGCCACCCCCCCGGGTTTTTAATGGGCCGGATAGGAGCATGGGGGGGTTGCAGGAGAAAGGTAATAAAACTGACACCATTGAGTCTATGCAGAGATTGTACTGAGAGAAAGATTGGGATGCGGAGTGGTACGGCCAGGTGCTGAGGATAAACGAAGATAAGGATTGGTACCTCACCCCCGTGCGACCCAGAATTGTTTATTTTATGGCTGCCATAAAATATGACCTGGGACTGATCGGCGGCGCAGGAGATCCAAAGTTCCCACACCTATGGCTGACTCACTCTGATTCGCTGTTTAGACCTCGTCGATGGCTAACTCACTCTGATTCACTGCCTAGGGCTCGCCCAGGAGTGAGTCCACCAATGGATGAACACCTAGGAGGAGCAACCGACACAACTCCTCCCACACAACTCCTCTTCGTTTGTGGGCATAAATATTATGAATTCTGTACACTCGGGGCCTCTGTTCTGTCTGACTGTCTGATACGTACATCGCACGGTAGTAAGAGCCAAGGCCCGAAGTACTTCGTTATATTGTACTGTTGTTTTTACCATTAAATCAGCTTATTGTTAAACCTCATATCTCTGCGTCTGAGCCGTTCCTTTTTACAGCAGACCACTCATCAAACGAACGGCGCGGAGCGGGCTCGAACCTTCAACCACTGAAGGGTGCTTCAACCCAACAATTTGGTGACCGACCGACGTGATGAGTAGGGTCTCATAGAAGGAACACCGGCAGCCAGCGGACGAACTGTCCAGGGAAGACACCTCGAATACCTCTGACAACTAAACCAGGGCCCTACAACTGAAAGGTGAGCAGATACCTGTTATTATCAAAATCTGTGATTGGCTATACTACACAAATTTTAGAGTTGTCAGCGGCATTTTCAGTGTTTTAGTCTTACGGTAGAAAGAACAGTACTACAGAATAACACTTTCCAGTCTCAAAGAGGAGCTGCAGTTGTGTTATATGTGGGGTATTTCAAGAGGAGAAACGCAACTTTCAAAATCAATTTGAAATGACCGGATCTCGCAAACTCTTGCTGTGGGGTTAATCTAGAAGACTAAACGTGACGATAAAGAGATTCTGTAGACTGGGTTTCGACTCCTTGCCAAAAGCCACATCCTCGAAGAGGGTGTCGAAGCGCTTTTGGAAGTCTCTCCATCTGTTGAAATATACATCGCACTATAAAAGTCAACTAGACTGTACGGGGAATATATTAACTGTGTAACGAGATTTCAGTGGTTATAAATTGGTAAAGGAACCCCAGCTGCAATCGTCGTCCGAGATTTCAGTGGTTTTAAATGTTAAAGGAAGTCCAGCTGAAATACTCTGAGAAATAAGGTGACACACACAGTAATTCTTAGACGAATTCTGGGTTGGGGCTCATCGACTAATGAACACAGGCAACCCTTAGACGGATCTGGGGTTACGTTTGTATTTATTTTGAGTGTGATTAACTGTGTAACGAGATTCAGTGGTTATAAATTGGTAAAGGAACCCAGCTGCAATCGTCGTCCGAGATTTCAGTGGTTTTAAATTTGGTAAAGGAAGTCCAGCTGAAATACTCTGAGAAATAAGGTGACACACACAGTAATTCTTAGACGAATTCTGGGGTTGGGGCTCATCGACTAATGAACACAGGCAACCCTTAGACGGATCTGGGGTTACGTTAGTTATTTATTTTGAGTGTGATTAACTGTGTAACGAGATTGCAGTGGTTATAAATTGTAAAGGAAGTCCAGCTGCAATCGTCGTCCGAGATTTCAGTGGTTTTAAATTGTAAAGGAAGTCCAGCTGAAATACTCTGAGAAATAAGGTGACACACACAGTAATTCTTAGACGAATTCTGGGGTTGGGGCTCATCGACTAATGAACACAGGCAACCCTTAGACGGATCTGGGGTTACGTTAGATTTATTTATTTTGAGTGTGATTAACTGTGGTTGTATATTATAATATTTTCAACATCAATTTGAAAGGACCGTCCCTGAAAGTATTGTAGAATCTTATTTGTATCTGATAGCATATACGTGACGATCAAAGGTTATTGTAGACTGGGTTTCGACTCCATGCCTTGGGCCGCATCCTCGTAGGAGAAGCGCTCAGTCTCCGTAACTGGTTGAAATACACCTCGCACCGAAAACTATCAGACTGTATACCTGTGGGAATAAAACTACAATAATTAGTAAATTATAGTACGCAGAGATATCTGGTGTTTTTTATAAGAAACTAAAACCGTTAGGAGAAGCGCTCTTTGGCAGTCTCCGTAACTGGTTGAAATACACCTCGCACGAAAACTATCAGACTGTATACCTGTGGGAATAAAACTACAATAATTAGTAAATTATAGTACGCAGGGATATCTGGTATTTTTTATAAAAAACTAAAACCTTTAGGAGAAGCAGATACGAACGAAGTCAAAAATGGAAGGAGAATTTGAACGTGAAGAGAGAGAATTAGGAGTCCCTGTTCCGGGGAGTTTAAGGGAACAGTGGGGACAAGCAGAGAGATTGATACTTAGCGGACTTAAGCCCGGAGATCATAAAAAGGCGAGCAGGGATCTCCGTTTCTTACACGATCAGATGATCGCAGAGAATAGAGTAGAGGGTGACGAGGCAATAAGTCTCCTAGCCACAGCACTCAATACATACGAGCGACAGTTGGTTCGGAAATTAGAAACTCTCAACAAGCAGAAGGCAGGTTTTATCAGGGCTTCTAAACTTAACAAAGAAAGGGAGCTAGTTGACAAGCTAAGGAGAATAGGCCATAACGCAGCTTAGTTATGAATGGAGTGGCAGTAACCTGCTCTCTGAGCAAAACTCCCGCCAAAAATCTGCCCGCCATAGCAGCCCCACCCAGTCCTGCACCAGCCCCTCCCACAGAAGTGATAGAGCCAGTCAGGAAGGAGAAGCCATATGGTGGGCCCCTCCCAGACATCCCAGAGGGCGGTCCCCTCCTCTATCCAGATTTATACAACCCCTTTAAGACCCGACCCCCTCCCTATACGCTTCCCTCCACCTCTAACCCCCCCTCACCCAGTTCCCCTCCCATGACAAACCTTCAGATGCTGTCTACAGACGCATCTTCTGAATCAGAACTAGAAAAGGAGGTCAGAAGGGGAGGGAATTTCAGAATGACAGGAAATGTCTCTCTGGTTCCCACAGACTCACCTCTATTCCCAGGAGAAGGGATAGCTGTAGCTCAGTTAACACACAACTGTCAGACAGTGGGAAACCTACAGAATCAGAATAAAAATGGTGCATACCACCATAACTACTCCTCATCAGCTAGCAGCTAAAGAGAGCAACACCCCATCAGTTACAAATGCCAAACTTTTCGAAGAACGAGTGAGTAGACTGAGGACAATGTTGACTCCGAAGACAGGTACCAATGAGGAACCTACGGTAGCTGAATTGATAGCAATCAGAGACATAAATGATAAGGAAGAAAATGAACGAAAGGATGCTTACGAAGAGCGAGTGTGGAGGGAAGAAATAGCACTCAGAGAGAGAGAACAGGGTGAGATTGAGTGTGAAAGAAAGGACAGACATGAGAAAAAAATGGGACTAGGCATAAGGCCCATGACTCAGACACAGAACATAGGGGACGCAAACCACACAAAAAGGATAGACACAGGCACAGAGCGCATACTATGTCCAGAGAAACCTCCCCTAGCCTCTCACCACGGAGAAGCGGTAGTTTAAATGGAGAACCATTTGCAGAGAGATCCACACAGATTAGACATGCTCCAATAGCGCAACGAGCCTCTTCTGAGAGAGAATATATTGACCAGGACGATGACTTGGACAGTTCGGACTCAGGCGAAGACAGACGAGGCAATGAACAGTATTTGTCTGCACTGACTAAGGAAGCAGAACCGAACTGTAGACGCCGTAAAAAGAACAGAGTTCAGATTATAACCATGACAGGACGGATTTCAGAAGCTGACCAAGAGACAGTAGCTAATTACCTCAGATGGTAAGACGTAGCCAGAGACAATGTGACAAGAATCCTAACGAACAGGTTGTTTTGAATGCCACTAGTCGCTCTCCCAACTGGAGGGTCGACATACCACCCGTTCACTATGGGTGACATTCATGCACTGGTTGACAGAATGCCCCTACCTACGGAGGGAGGGAGAAATTGGATGAGGAAGTTTGCTGATATCACAACAGGGCAGAGTATCTGCATTGGGGATTTCAGGCGAATTTTAGCCCAGCAGACAAGTGCGTATGAAGTTCAGCGAGTTGAAGCTAGGGTGGGAACAGGAAAGTATCGGGACGATCTTCCCATCATCACGAACAACATACACAGCCAATTGAGCACCGCCATGAGAGAGCATTTCCCACAAACAGGGGGCGGGTATGGGTCGCTAGCATTCACATTCACTCCTGGAGAGGCTGCAGCAACCATGTTGCTCAGATCCAGGGAGCAGTACACTACAGCCACTGATTGTAGTCCAGACAATAATGATCAACACAAACAGATGTTCCGCAAAGCAATTCTTGCTGCAGTTCCAGCAGAGATTAAGGCTCTTATGGAAGACAATCCAGAGGCAGACCATCTGCCTACACAGACGTGGGAAAGGCACTTGGCCCACCACATGGGTAAATACAATAAGGTACTTACCAAGACAAAGACAGAGGAGGAAGAGTTAAGAGTCCAGCTCCTCCGCACACAGCTAGAATTAGCCCGTAAGGCAATACAGACCGAGAAGAAAAGTGCCAAACAGCTTGTTGTCCGCTCAGATAGTGATGTGCCGAAAGCCCCCGTGGCCCCGGCCCAACAGCCGGCTCCGTTCTGGCCTTTCCCTGGGGTGTATCCGCCTCCGGCTCCTGCTTACAATGTGGCTCCGTATGTCTTTAATCCTGCTACGCAGACACAGAGGGGTGGTGGGGGTAGGGGAGCTCCCAGAAGGGGGTTCAAAGGACCAACAGCCCAGAGGGTGTGCTTCACGTGTGGTCAGTCTGACCATTGGTGGAGGGAGTGCCCGCATGGCGCACCACCACCACAAAGAGGAAAGGGACAAGGGGGACAAGGGGGACAAAGTGGCGGACAAGGAACCAGAAAAGACATGCAGTATTACCAGCAGAACCATGGGGTAGCACAACAGGGTCAAGCTCAGAATGGACATATGGCTCCGAACGCAGTGGCGATCCCTGGTGGACAGTACGTGCAGTATGATCCGGAGAAGGGGTATTACCCACAATGAGGGGGCCCAGGGAACCCAGAATGTACGGGCCTGGCGGATCCTTACATGAACATGACTGTTAAGCAGATTTCACTGCCGTTTTTGGTCGATTCTGGGGCTCGATATTCTACTATCAACACTCCTAAATTCGACAAATCCAGTTCAGATGATACTGTCGCAGTCATGGGGTTTTCGGGACATATAGAACATGTACCGCTCTCAACACCGCTGACCACTAAGATAGCAGGCCAGGTCTTTTTCCATCAGTACATCCTTGCACCCCAAAGTCCGGCCAACCTCATGGGCAGAGACGTTTTGATCAAAGCCAATGCCTCTATCCTCTGTTCCCCTGATGGTCTCATCATTTCATTTCCCGATGGTACTAAGTTGAACTGTTCATTGTCCACAATCAGAACAGGCTCCCAGATGATGATATCCCAGTCTACAGCCGCAGAGGCTACCCAGTATGCAACTATATACTGGGGCCTGCTAGACCGGCCACAGGAGAACCACGGACTTTTTTCTATCTTTCAACAGTGGAAGCCCTGGATCAATCTCCTCCGCCCTTACGGCCCTCCTCCTGACCCTCCCCATCTTACTCTGTACTATGATAGACAGGATGACCAAACCTACGCCTATGCCTTTGATGCAGAGGTAGCAATGGCTAAGTGGGAGGTAGAGGCAGTAAAGTTATATATTGGCCAAGCAGGGGTAGCCGCAGCAATTGATCTAACTGACGAACAACAATATTGGTACCGTATGTCTTCTGAAGCCACCCCACACATTTCCCTAGCCATTAGGAAAGGTTACGAAGCCAAAGAACTGGGTCCCATGGTCAAAGCACTGTTAGAGGTGGAGGACTGGGAGCCCACACAGATAGCATCACTTACCTTCTCTCCTTCACACAGCGCCTATGCACTTAAGATTCAGACACAGGAATGCATCTTTATGGAAAGGCACGAGGTAGACAGACATCATGGTAGGGAGAAAACAGATCATCCATTTACAGCAGACATGATACGTGACCTCCCTCCTGACTTGTGGTCAAGCGACTCTCATGACGTGGGTTTTTGTTCAAAAGCTGCTCCAATTACCTTCACTGTTGATACGGAACTTCCGGTTCATCTCTCTCAGTACCCGTTAAAATCGTTGGCTCGAGAAGGGGTGACCCAGGCAGTGGAAGGTCTTAAGAAGGCAGGCGTTTTGGAACCCTCCCACAGTGATTGGAACACACCTATTTTACCAGTACACAAGCCCAATGGGGACTACAGAATGGCACATGATCTTAGAGCTATCAACGCTATCACTACTACCTTTGATACCAGTTCCAAATCCCTACACAGCCATTTGCAACATTACTCCAGAGCACACGTGGTTTACATGTATTGATCTTGCAAATGCTTTCTTCTGCATTCCATTGGCAGAGGAAATGAGACCGATTTTCTCATTTACCATTGACAAAGAGAGTTGCAGTACACCAGACTTCCTCAGGGATTCAGTTTATCCCCAGGAATTTTCAATAAAGTTTTGAGGGAACAGTTGGACGGGGTTTCATTACCAGAGGGAGTGGTTTTGATACAATATGTGGATGACCTGCTTATTGCAGCCCCTTCAGCAGCCTCTTGTCTGGAAGCCACTCGTAATTTACTGGTGCGCCTGCACACAACAGGGTTCAAGGTATCCAAAAAGAAACTGCAGTGTACCCGCAAGGAGGTTGCATTTTTGGGCAGGCTCATCTCTCCGGCAGGTACAGGCATGTCAGCATCACACCAGGAGCTCATTTTGAGCCACCCGAAACCTAAGACTGTAAAAGACATGTTATCTTTTCTGGGCCTGACAGGCTACAGCCGACATTACATACCTGAGTACAACCCAAGGACTGCAGAGCTCAGAGCTCTGATCAACGACAAAGGTATCAGAAACTTGACAGCAACACTTGACTGGACTCAGACAGCAGAATCAGCATTCATCTCTCTGAAACAATCCATGTCCCAGGTAACAGCATTGGCTTCTGCATCATACATGTTGCCTTTCTTCCTTGACATTTCTGAGAATGAGAATACCGTAAACGGAATCCTATTTCAGAAAAAGGGGGGATGTAGGTCAATACTGATGTACATTAGCATAACACTGGATAGAGTGGAAAACAGAGAACCTCCATGCACACGACATGCAGCAGGAACAGCTCGGATTTTAAACAAAATTTCACACATCGTGATGCAGCACCCATTGACAGTTTTGACAACACACAGCATTGTCTCATTTGTTAACTCCAGCGCATTCACCATGTCATCCACCAGACAGACAAGACTTGAGAAAACTTTGACAGAAGCACACATAACCTATTCACATGAGGGCGTGAATAGCGCAGACAACATGGGCAGTGGAGAACCACACCGATGTGAGGACAAGGTCATACAGGATGTGAAGTTGAGAGTGGATCTCAGGGAGGAACCAATCCCAGATGCAGAAAACTTATTCACAGATGGTTGCTGCTTTAGGCACCCCATCCATGGGCTCCAGGCAGCCTATGCAGTGGTAAGTCAGACAGGCATAAGAGAGTTTGAAGAAAGAGCAGCTGAAAGGGTAACAGGGAGAGTCTCAGCACAGTTGGCAGAACTAAGAGGAGTCACTGCAGCGTTAGAACTATCAGATGGAAAGGAAGTTAACATCTACACAGACTCAGCTTATGTCCATGGAATAATTCATGTTGAAATGCGCCAGTGGATGAGAGCAGGATTTGTAACTTCAACCAATGTTCCCATTAAACATGAAAAAGACATCAAAAAGCTAGCGGAAGCAGTAATGTTACCAAGCAAATTAGCATTGCTAAAATGTAAAGGCCATAACAAAGCTGATAACTTCTTAGCTTGGGGAAACAATGCAGCAGACAGAGCAGCCAAAGACAAAGCAGGGTACTTACCACATTTCCAGATGTTGGTTACCAAAGCACCAGAGTTACTCCCAGCAGTCACTGATGACACTCTCAAGGTAGCACAGGAGGCAGGTTCCCCGCAAGAGAAAACACTATGGTTGGAAAGGGGGGCTACAAACAAAGAAGGAATTTGGTACTCTCCAGACGGTAGACCAGTTCTACCCCCAGAGTGGATAAGATCCATGCTAAAAGAAGCGCATGGCCCCACTCATTGTGGTAAAACTCAAATGGACAGACATCTCACGCATTGGTGGCACCCATACTTACCTGACATGATAGCGAACCATTTGGAAGAATGTGTAATCTGCCTCACCCACAACATCAGAGCAACAGTGAAGCCTCACCAGGGAAAGTTTCCTTTACCTAAAATGGCCGGAGAACAAATCATCATTGACTACACAGATATGATTGATAAGGTTAGAGGGTTCAGGTATCTCCTAGTGGTGGTAGATGCATATACAGGATGGCCAGAGGCCATACCATGTCGCAGGGAAGATGCAGACTCAGTGATCAAGTTTCTTATCACTCATTACATCCCCCTACATGGGTTCCCCAGAAGGGTGAGGTCAGATAATGGCAGCCATTTCAAGAATCATCATTTGCAGACAGTTGAGAAGTCCCTTGGACTCAGACACAACTTTGGATCAGTGTATCATCCACAGTCGCAGGGAAAGGTAGAAAGAATGAATCAGAGTATCAAACAGAAGCTCAGTAAGGCCTGTGATGCCACAGGCATGAACTGGTTAGACGCACTACCTTTGGCCCTATTGTCCCTTCGCAGTTCTGTAAACAGAGGCACAGGCTTCTCTCCTTTTGAGCTAACACATGGTCACCAGTTTCCTGGACCTGGAGCATTAGCAGTAGGGAAAGAAGTAGAAGAGATGGATAGCAAACCATATTACCAGCAACTTAAGGGCTTGGTATCAGATTTCTCCACCCAGGTTGCTGACGCCAAAGGGGGACCGGAGAAGCACGAGGCTAACACCGCAGAATTCATCTGGCTGAAGGTCATCCGTCCGAAGTGGCTCAACCCAAGGTTCACCGGCCCGCACAGAGTGACTCAGAGGACATCACATGCAGTTCGCCTCGAAGGAAAGGGGGAAACGTGGTATCATTGGAGCCAGTGCGCCGTTGGAAAACCTCCAGCAAGGACGTTAGACGACATCAGAACTGACATCGCTGCAGCAGGACGAGAGAGAGCGACACCTCTGACGACGACAGCCCAGCAGAAGCAACGACCCACACAACAGATGACAAGGACAAAGACACAGAGGTAACAACAGGCGATCTTGGAAAGGAGATTACGGCCGGCGAGGAGGCGGACACGAGTCTACGGGACCCCGACCCCTGAAACACACGACTCCATATAGGACCCGACTTTTTTACTCCCACCTTTAGGGGCACTTTCCAATAAGTAGCAGCATTTTTGTGCCCACCTATAGGGCCTCTTTCTAATAAGAGTAGTAGGTTATATATAACGAGAGGTTAGCCCTATAATTAAAGGGCAGTGAAAGTCTCCCCATCACCAGACCTTCTATTTAACAGGTTTTACTGAACCTTATATTTAACAGGTTCTGGGAGCACAGTATTTACCATTACAGGGTACTATTTTACACCCTTGTTTTAAAGAATCTCCTTAGGAGATTTTAGCATTGTGTTCAGAAGAACCTAATTACAATAACACGGACCACTGATTAAAGGTACTCAATAATGACAGACTGTGGATTACACTTCCTTATTGTTTGTTGGTGTACTCTGCTAGTGGGAATCGTGGTTTACTTGGGACACTGTTTGTATCTTGAACACCATCCTTAGTTATATGGCCTATTCGTGAATAGCCTTATTTTGATTGAGTGTTAATTCCTTGCGTCCTAGTAAATCTCCTATTATTAATAACAGAAATAACCCTTGTTGTTGTGTTACATTGAAAATAACAACCTAACCATGTATGGGAGTTGGAGATGGTTGCTAGGGATGTCCCTGGTCACGATCATCACCGTTACCGTTATTTTTGTTTTGACTGATTCCATTGACCACCCAGACTCCATTCCCCCGCCAGAGGAGTCCGTAACTAGGGTCAAACGGGCCAAATATAAGGTAAAAGTTACCAAAATGCCTCCTAAACAAACCTTCACTTTCCAAGCAGGTAGTGATGGAATAATACAAATCGACCTGTGCAAAATTGCCCCCTGCAGAAACCTCGACAGGAAATATTCCTACCTAGCCAAATACGTCTGCTTAGCCCCTGCGGTATGTAACAGAAGCGTCACAGATAGGGTCAAAGGCGATCCTTACACTTACAGAGGCAGTGCATTTGCCAAAGGCGACCCCTATCTGTCCGTCACATACACCTACGGTTGTGCCTGCGAGTCCTGGTCCGGTGTCCTAGCAAATTCGGGTCCTGATGACTGGGGATACACGCCATCTTACCGATCAGCGGCAATTGTTAGATCCCTCAAATATAGAATGAAAGTGGTCAGGAGAAACCCAGACGTCCCGTGCTCCGCCAGGTTTTGTAATCCGGTGCTCATAACGCTAAAGAAGGTCGTGCTCTCCGACGCTGGACTTTATGTCCTCGCGGTACATGCAGGAAGGGGTTCGCCACAAGGCCTCTTCGAAATTAAAGTTATACCAAAGAGAGAGCAAAACCGTCGTCAGGGAGCATCTAAGGTTAAATACTTGTCTAAAGTCACATGTACGGATAAATGTACGGGGGATTATAGCCAACTTCAACCTCTAGACATCATCCAAATGGCCACAGGATACATAGATGACAATTTATGGCTAAAATGGGTTGTCCGAACAGCCCAAGAACAAATGGCAGGGGATTGCCTAGCCTGTGCTACAGCCCGCCCGCAATTAGTCACTGACCCTGCGCCCCTATTTTCCACAGATACCTGGGGTTACAACTGTATGTTACAACTGACCAAGATGGCTAGTCCTCCTAACTGCACCACCCTGGCCAAGGTTTTCCCTCCAATTGACAATGGTACTAGGACAGGCCCATTCACGCCTAACAGAGGCGCCGGTGGGTACACATGTTTCACCATGGTCCAAAAATCTCCGCGTTTTGACCTAGGAAATATCTCTGCGGATTGGTGTAACCACACCGTGTCTGGTACTAGTATAGGACATTGGGCCAGGGGTGGTCTCTACTATTATTGTGGGGGCCACCGCCTGTTCACCCGTATCCCCGAACTATCTGTGGGGTTGTGTGCTATGGTGCGCCTCCATGCACCCCTAATGTTACGAGGCGAAAAACTGGTGCACACGGACCCTAAAGCCTCCCTCAACATCAACCTAGTCACTCGACGTAGGGGACACGTGTTGTCCAAGCGCTACGCCCCAGGCCCCTTTGATTTATCTGCCAACTCTCCCACTTACATGGACTCCATAGGGGTGCCACGGGGTGTTCCCAATGAGTATAAACTCGCTGATCAAGTTGCCTCAGGTTTTGAGAACATTCCTTTCCTCGCAGCTATCTTCCCTATCACCCCTAACAAGAATGTAGACAGGATCAACTATGTACATTACAATGTGCTCCGTTTAGCTAATCTCACTAGGGACGCTGTAGAAGGACTCGCTGAACAGCTGGGGCCGACTTCCCTTATGGCAGTTCAGAATAGAATGGCCCTTGACATGCTGTTAGCTGAGAAAGGAGGTGTGTGTTCAATGTTTGGTGATATGTGTTGTACTTTCATTCCAAACAATACGGCTCCGGACGGTTCCGTCACAAAGGCTTTAGAAGGCCTTCGCACACTATCCATAACTATGCATGAACAATCAGGGATACACAACCCCTTGGAGGAATGGTTTACAAACATGTTTGGTCCATGGAAAGGTTTAATAATGTCTCTTTTGATTTCTATAGCTACTTTTATTGCCATTTTAGTAACATGTGGTTGTTGTTGTGTGCCTTGTATCCGCTCATTGTGTGTTAGATTCATCAGTTCCACCATTGAAGGAAAAGCTGTCCCTCCGTACCAAATGCCCTTGTTGGCTTATGCATCGGAAGGAGAGGATAGCATGATGACTCAGCAGACAGGGACGCAGTTTTAATATACTTTGGTCTCCCTCCACTGTCATAAGAGGTTGTTATGGTGGGCAGTTCCCGAAGGTTTAAAGTACTCTAAATCCCAGCTTCTGATGGATTTATATAATGTTGGGGGACAGACGCAGTAGAAAAGAATGACAGTGGTTATGTGTCGAATGCTTTGTGTGAATTGATCTCTTGAGGTGAGATCAAAAGGGGGATTAAAGTAACCTGTATATCCTATATAACCTTTCAATAATTATAACCTGTTTTAATAATTATAACTTTGTCTGTGTAAAATGTATACTTATGAAACTAGACCAAGTGTTCTTATTTTGTTTTGTTTGATGTGGTCAATTGTGTGTGCGTTGACTTAGGAATGTAGAGGATCCAGTCGCCCCCCCCCCGGGTTTTTAATGGGCCGGATAGGAGCATGGGGGGGTTGCAGGAGAAAGGTAATAAAACTGACACCATTGAGTCTATGCAGAGATTGTACTGAGAGAAAGATTGGGATGCGGAGTGGTACGGCCAGGTGCTGAGGATAAACGAAGATAAGGATTGGTACCTCACCCCCGTGCGACCCAGAATTGTTTATTTTATGGCTGCCATAAAAGATGACCTGGGACTGATCGGCGGCGCAGGAGATCCAAAGTTCCCACACCTATGGCTGACTCACTCTGATTCGCTGTTTAGACCTCGTCAATGGCTGACTCACTCTGATTCACTGCCTCGGGCTCGCCCAGGAGTGAGTCCACCAATGGATGAACACCTAGGGAGGAGCAACCGACACAACTCCTCCCACACAACTCCTCTTCGTTTGTGGGCATAAATATTATGAATTCTGTACACTCGGGGCCTCTGTTCTGTCTGACTGTCTGATACGTACATCGCACGGTAGTAAGAGCCAAGGCCCGAAGTACTTCGTTATATTGTACTGTTGTTTTTACCATTAAATCAGCTTATTGTTAAACCTCATATCTCTGCGTCTGAGCCCTTCCTTTTTACAGCAGACCACTCATCAAACGAACGGCGCGGAGGGGGCTCGAACCTTCAACCACTGAAGGGTGCTTCAACCCAACACTTACTAATGATTGGAAAATCTTTTCGACACTGACAATTGATAAAGATAAGATAAATATTAGATGGATTTAGAAATAAACAATAATCTTTACTTGCGTTCGTAGAGAGCTTGAAACAAACACATTAATGTAAAATGCTAAATATGAACTAACTAGCCAAAAATCTGCAGATTTCTGAAGCTGAACGCATGTAAATATAAAGTATTTTTCTATTGAATCATTTAATAATATCATAGAATAAATGTTCTGTTGATCAACTAATGTAAAATCGGCTAACAAGTACAGCTAAAGTCGTAGCTAGTGCTAATGTTATGCTAGCTGCGCTGGTGTAGCACTAAGCTAACGTGACAATCTCTATGACTGCTCTGAATTGGAAAACCCTTTATTAGCTGCCATAATGTAAGGTTGTATTGGTTATTACAAGACAGGACTTTCTTCAAAAATATGTAAACAGCTAAGATTGGGTGCTAACATTAGCTTAGTGTAAGCGTTAACTAAGCCGTCATGCTACATGAAAATCAGTCACGTAAATCTATGATATGTCGCAGAATATCACCCATTCATGCCAGCTGACACTGAAATAGGATGCAGGGTATTTTCTTTTCTTTGTGGAAAGACATATTAGTTTATTTAATGTAAAGTTCAGTGGAAATACAAAGTTACTACGATTATCAGTCCAAGCCATGTTACATAAAATGCTGCTGCAAACATTTCTCTTACTGTGAGAGGCAGAGGGAGCGGACGCCACACAATGAAAACAAAACAAAAATGGCGAGTTTGGAAATGACCCCAAACCAAGCATGTTCTATCATCTTAGGAAATATATAAAGAAAGCATAATTAAGGGAGTACACAGAGAAACTTTTGAAACACATAGAAAGAGACGAGTCAAACAACAGCACTGCTTGTGTGATTAAATCCTCACAAAACACAGAATATAGACCCCAGAGTGAAAGGCAGGGAGGGTGAAGAGTGAGATAAAGAGGAAGAAAAACACAATATATATCTAGTGTCATTCAGGGTTCAGAGGGAGGGCGAGTGTGAGGATGGAAATGTTTCTATAAGAAAATGAATGTGGCTGGTGAAAAAACACATGACCAATATATGCAAACAAGTAGAATTCAAAAATTAAATGTACTTCAAAAACAAATACTAACTCTAATGAAGAAGTTTAGCTATTGGATTTGTTTACTCACAATTAATTAACTGTAGGTATATTTTTTCACTTTTGATTTTTTTTTAAGTTCTCCCAAGTTTCCAAATTGCCTTTTTACTTTATTTTTTTTTTTTTAATCAGGAAAGATTTTTTTTTTTTTTTTAAAGAGTAGAAGTGAAATAAATATAAAAAAAATACTCATGTCAGTCAAAATGATTAATTTATCAAAATTCTGGTTTAAAAAACAATAAACTAACAAAAACTATTTGACTTTTTAGTCACAATGAAGAGTTTATAAACCACAATTATTAGATTGTAACGCAGTATGAAGACTGAAATTATGAGATTTAAAAAACATTTACCAACTACTTTTTTTTAGTAAAATAGTAATTGAGCCAACGCCAGAAACAATGACAAATTTTGACTTAGTATTGAAATGCTTTTGTACATACTTATTATACTTATTATTTTTAGAGTATAAGTCTCAAAACAAAATGATGGCAAAGTAAATCAATTCAAAATTACATTAGTTTTGATAATGTAGTTGTAAACACAAACATTTTAGTTAGCATCTAATAAATCATACTTTGAAAAGTAATTTTTTTCAGAACCAAAAAGATTTCATTGGGAACGGGCTTCCATACGTTTAGTTATTCTACTGTTAATTTTTTCCAATGTCCAAATATTTTGCTTAATTTTCAAATAACTATTTATCCATATTAAGATTTAACTTCTGAAAAAGAAATCGCAGTGAGAAATAATCTGTACAGTTGATCTGCCGAACTCTACGCTCGGTCTCGGGCACGGTCTCTCTTACCGGGGTCGTCTACAGGCATGGAGACGGTCAGCGTGTCGCTCACACGTCCGAACAGACCGTTGGTGCACACCGCCACCACCTGCACCACGTAGCTGGTGTTCGCTAGCAGGTCGTCCAGTATTGCCCCCTGGTGGAAGGAGAAGGTAAAGACAACAACTTTGAAGAACCATTTTACAGACCAGGTTTAGATGATGATTCATTTACATGTGTAAGAAATAATCAATGTATTGTGCCGGAACTTTAAGGGACATAATTCACTGTTGTAGTGTTTTCCGCGGACTGGATGTGAGCGACACATTGGACTTCCGGTTTTAGGATTATTTTTGTTTTTAGCCAGTAGCATGTAGCTAATAGTATATTGTGTATGTGAATATAAGGAGAATGACGCGTGGAGTTACATACTAAACACACCGTCTCCAACTCTCACTGATTGACGCTGCATAACTACTATTATTATATGTTTATGACCAATAAACACTGAAGAATTGTGGTTTTTCTGGTGTTAGCTAGCAGGTCTTCCGGTCTCGCCCCCTGGTGGAGGGAGGAGGTAAAGACAACAGCTTTGAAGAACCATTTTACAGACCAGGTTTAGATGATTCATGTAAAAAAAGTAATGTGTTCAATAATTGGAGAGCAGGGACTATTTACAAAGCTAAAGCTCTCAAATGATTTGTCTTTGCTAGTTGGTTTGGAGTTAGCTAGCAGGTCTTCCAGTATCGCCCCCTGGTGGAGGGAGAAGGTAAGACAACAACTTTGAAGAACCATTTACAGACAATACCACCAGGTTTTACTTTTGTGTATGCACCATAACATCAAGTCAAATTCCTCGTACGTGTCAACCTACCTGGTAATAAACCTGTTTCTGATTCTGAGGTGTTACTCATTATGTGCTCAATAATTGGAGAGCAGAGACTGTTTATAAAGCTGTCGAATGTTTTTCTTTTTCTTGGTTTTCTGTAACGCCAGTTATAGCGTTGGTTAGATCTGCTTTTTGGGGCTTGATAGAGTGAAGAAACTACTCTGAGACAATCCTCATTGATGATATTGAGTCCCTCTCACCACGTCCTGGTCTCCGTCGGTCAGGTAAATGAAGGGCGCTGCGTTCAGAGTGTTGTCCAGGCGGTAACTGACGGAGTATTTCTCGATGCTGGCGTCGTACACGGCTCTCGGACGTTCCCACGTCACCAGCAGGCTGCTCAGGTTGTGCGGCACCGCCTGGATGTTCTCCGGCTCAGAACTGCACACTGAAGGGAGAGGAAACAGACGGGAAGATATTGTAAAAAATATCATTTTAAATTCCAAATTTTCAGAAGTGTAGAAGAACTATAAGTACATTCACTCAAGTACTGTAATTAAATATAATTTTAAGGTACTTGTACTTTACTTGAGTACTTTTAAGGTAAAGACAACAGCTTTAAAGAACCATTTTACAGACCACGTTGAGATGATTCATTTACATATAAAAAAGTTATTTTCATAGATGAGAGTAACACATGCGTCACTTCCGGGGAAAATTATGGCCCTGTAAATACAGATTCTGAAGTTTTCAACAATCACATCCAAAAATTAAGAAAACCGCACTTTTCTTTTTTATCTATCTTTATACTATTAAAAAATGTCATTGGAGATCGATGATCAGCGTTGATTTATAGTTTAATTTAAGTCAATAGGGAAATGATCTCTGGTCAGTAGAGAAAGTAAAGAAACCGTAACTCACGTCAAGAAGAAGAAATATTGAAAACATTTGGGAGAAAATATCATTTTCAATTCCTTATTTTCAGAGGTGTCGAGGAACTAAGTACATCTACTCAAGTACTGTACTTAAGTACAATTCTGAGGTTCTTGTACTTTACTTGAGTATTTCTATTTTATGCTACGTTGTACTTCTACTTCACTACAATTCAGCAGTAAATGGTGTACTTTTACTCCACTACATGTATTCAATACCTTTAGTTACTTTACAGATCTGGATGAATGATGTGAAATATAATCAAGAGTTAAATCAGACGTTAGTTCCACCTGGAGTAAATTCACAAGCTACCCTGCAGTATACAAAGTCATTCAAACTAGCTGCACCTTTACCAGCTTTGAGAACACTTTAATGAGCAATCATTATAAAACATATCATATATATTATTCTGAAATGGACCAATCTGCACAATGACTACTTTTACTGTCGCTACTTTAACTATATTTTGATGATAATACTTTTCTACTTTTACTTGAGGAACATTTTGAATGCAGGACTTTTACTGTAACAGAGTATTCCTACACTCTGGTACTTCTACTTTTACTCAAGTACAAGATCTGAGTACTTCTACTTTTACTCAAGTACAAGATCTGAGTACTTCTACTTTTACTTGAGTACAAGATCTGAGTACTTCTACTTTTACTTAAGGACAAGATCTGAGTACTTCTACTTTTACTCAAGTACAAGATCTGAGTACTTTTTCCACCATTTTGTGTCAATACCCAAAGGTCTCACCCAAAAAACTGGATAGAAAAGAGGACAATATTAACAGGCCTGTTTTAACTGGTTAAATACTTGCACACTGTTAGCTAACTGCGAAATGCTTCAGAATATAAGAGGACCTGATGATAACACATGTTAATATTTCTGAGAGATCTGCGGGACTATAGTTGCCTAAAAGCATGATTGTTTCAAAATCTCTTAAAGGTCCCATGTCATGCTTTTCTGGTTATTACCCGTCCCCTTGTGTGTTATGAAGGTTTTTCTGCATGTAAACGGTCTGCAGAGTCACAAACCCTCAAAGTACACCCTGTAGCGAGTAAAACTCTAACACAGGAAAGACCTCTCTATGCTGCCCCAGAACGCCTCGTTGGAGATTTCTCTTTTTCCATTTGTTTCTTCCGGGAACCGCATGACGTCATGCGGTTCCCGGAACCAAAATGGACCAATCCACGGAGCTCCTCACACACCAGGACCTTTAGCGTACATATTCAACTAACAGGGAGTCCCATTGACTTGCATAGAGCTCCCTGAACGCTGGTAATAGACGAGTTTGGATCACGGAGAAATGCTCTCCGCAGACCCATTCTCACAGCGTTATAAACCTTTTTCTTACTCAATATCAAGCCACACTTATTGGTTTTACTTCGGCTGTGAGTGTTTGTGTGTGCTCAGGATGAGTTTCGCGCTGTCTCGCCGACCCGGAAACCACACCAGTAAGCCAGCTCACTGAGCAGCGAGCCTCGCAACGTCCCGACCAATCAGCACACTGAGCTCACAGGGAGGGGGGGGGGCAGGAGCTCCAACAAGCCGTTTAGGACAGAGAGTGAATACACATACTATACAGAGATGCAGTATGAGAAAACCAATGTGAGTTTGGAAAATTGCACAATATAAATATATTCTAGTAGACCTCAACAATGGAATTATGATCAGTAGAAATGGCCATGACATGGGACCTTTAAAAAGCAAAACATAAATAAAATGTCTTTATTATTTTTATTTGTCTGTGTCTGATATATGCTCTAAGACTTTTTAAATTGCTGGTCATTTTTTATCTCTATAATAAACATATAAACACACACCGTAAAAGCTTTTTAAACCAAGATTATTAAGTGTAGTGGACGGTTGTTTTTAAGGGTCTCCGGCCCCCTGACAGAGATTCTGGGTCAGAGTTGAGATTAGAGAAATTGACAGACTCTGGATTAACTCAGATTAAAGGGGAGAGGATGGATGATAATACACAGGAGGATCCTCCACCTCCCAAACAACAACACACTTCCTCCTCTAGAGACCCTGAGCTGACCCTGCTCTCACTGACCTCTGACCTCTGTGAGGCACCAGAGAGAAAACGAGTCATTGATGAGACTTTTCAATGCTGAGAAAACGAGCAGAACGATCTTCTCTAAACTCAGATCTGCGTTTGACAATCTGCTTTATCTTTACCACCAACAAAAAGTGGAATATGCTTCCTGCTGAATATGAAACATGCAAACACTTCATATGTCTAAAAAAATAGATAGATTTGATTTATTTTGTATTAATTGAATTGTAGTTTTAAAGTTGTACTGATAAACGTCCTGGTATTTATGTAAATTATATCATAATTAAATATGTATGCATTTCTTAAGTTATTTAGTAAATTATATTTAATTAATGTAGATATGCTGTAGTGGCAATACACATCTGTGCCACTAGAGGGCAGAAGAGAACCGATTAAACCTCACAGGAGGGGCTTTGATTGTGATTATTAACCATCCTGTGGCTGTGAGGGTCGTGAGTGTGTGTGTGTGTGGTGTGTCCTAGCATTACTATACTTGTGGGGACCTAAATCTGTTTACACAGTCACGTGTGGGGACTCGCCTCCCTTATGGGGACATAATGGAGGTCCCCATGAGGGGAATCATTAATTTTAGGGTGAAGACTTGGTTAGATTTAGGGTTAGGGTTAAGGTTAAGGGTTAGGGTAAGGGTAAGGGTTAGGGTTAGGCATGTGTTGGTTATGGTTAAGGTGAGGATAAGTCTCCAGGAAATGCATGTAAGTCAATGTAATGTCCCCTGAAGTGTATACATGGTATGTGTGTGTGTGTGTGTGTGTGTGTGTGTGTGTGTGTGTGTGTGTGTGTGTGTGTGTGTGTGTGTGTGTGTGTGTGTGTGTGTGTGTGTGTGTGTGAGCTTCCCTAGAGCATGTGGGATGACTCGCAGAATGTAAAGAGCTTTGAGGGGTCGAGAAGACCTGATAAAGAGCTGTATAAGTACAGTTCATTGACCATTTGCTGTTGTAACACCGTACATGTCCTCGTTGCTGGACAAATAAAGTACTTCTGATTCTGATCTAAGAGTTCAAATGTTTTGAAATGTAAAACAAATCAGCTTTAAATCTCTTTTGACAGTTTGCCAGTGGATTCTCTCTGCGCTGTAAACAAATGTGAAGTACTGATCAGATTATAAAACCGCTCTGTAACGTCAGAACCAGCCCCGATCAATACCTCCTGATTACCGGAGTGGAAGCTGAGGTTGATTTGGGTCACTGGAAGCTATTTTTATCCCGCTGTTATTTTATTTCCCTTCTTTCCTGATCCAGTTGTCTGTGATCTATTTAAACTGGTATTTAATTAGCTTTAACTGGGACTCTCCACACTGCGGGTCACGCTGAGGGAGGTGAGGTAATAATGGGTTTTATTCACATAACCTCATGATCCTCCTAAAGCTCCTAAATTATAATTAAAAAAGAATATATAGAATATTTATATTATAAGAAAATAATACAAAAATATATAATAATATTATTAATAATAATAATAAATAATTCAATAAAAAATATAAATAAATAATAATACAAATAAATAAAAAAATATAATAATAGCACAACAATAATAAAAATACGAAAAATGAAGATTAAAAAGAATAAAAGAATAATAAGTATTTACAAAAAATGATAATAATAATAAAAATGATAAAAGGTCACGTGAAATAGTGATGTGTAAATACTAACAATGATTTTCTTTATTATTCTCACTTTTTCATTAATGTTTAATGCCATTTAATTCACAATTAATTTTACAAATATTAATGATAATAGAAAATCTATCATTCTTCATATTTTCTACATGTATTTTCTTCTTGACATTTGCATTGTGTTCATTGTCTCTTGACCCTACACATGTTGCACACGTCACACATGCAGCCCAGAGGAGAAGGGGGTTTTGTTCCTGAAACCTGGTATCAAAGGGTAAAAATAGAGGTATGTTGTGCGTGGTGTACCTGGAGAGAGCAGCTCCTCGGTGCCGGTGTAGGAGGAGAACAGCTGACCCATGAACTGCTGCTGCTGCTCTCTGTAGTTATTCTGCAGATAATCCATCAGCATCACGTACCCCGCCTGCTGCATCGTCATCACCTCGCAGAACATCTCCAGCTGAACAACAAACAAACAAACAATCAGCTGCAAGACAAACAAACTAACACCTTCAGCTGCACAACAAACACCTTCAGCTCAAGGTTCAAGGCTTTTATTGTCATGTGTGAATTTCTTGTTTACTTTTAACTTGTGATGTGTCATTTCGTAAAGCACTTTGAACAAGCGTACGCTATCGTCCTCGTGTTTGAGATGGAGGTCAAATATATTGTGATGTTTGACCTTCTTTAAACTCCGCCCTCCTCTACAGCGTGTAGAACAAATCCCTGCAGTTTGGAAGTGAGTGGGCGTTGAGACGTGAATTAAATGGGAGTCGTCCCGTAATCTGCCCGGTGACTCACTTCCCTCCAGCTACAGAGCGAGAAACATTAACGTCGTGACTCTAAAACCTTCAAGTCTGGCAGCCGACTCCAGCAGGAATGCAAACCAGTCGAGGCTCGTCACCGATTTGGGGAGAAAACGCCAAGAAACTACAAGATAATGCCCATAAACTTCAACTCTACAGATGAAATGTCCTCTTTGGTGGATCAATTATGGAACGATTATGGGTGTAACACTATTTATCGGCTCATATATAATAATAAAACTAAGACATGTCGTAAAAGCAGAAGCAACACCAACGTAAAGTCTGTTGTGTGGAAATAAACGATGTCTACAAAACCTGAAATATATGTTTTATTCACATTTCTTTTCTATGTTTGAAGGAACATAAATGCATAATTCATCAAAAAATAAAACACAACTAAAGAAATAAAATATGAAATAGATATATATTATTTTAATGGATGCTTGATCCTATTTTATACATAAAAAATTGGGTTTTTTGTAAGAGAAGAACATTATCTGTTGCTCGGGGAATTACAAAAAGCCTCTATGTAGATTTTTAAACTAACTTCTTAAGTGAAGAATAGAGACATTACATCATCACATTACAGCAGATCTTAATGACATTTAGGACCTGGATGTGTTTCTCATGACACTTATTGTAGTTCTGCTCTCAGTCGGCTAAGGTTTCTTAAAATCGATTTGAATTGTTTAAAGAAAATCTATTTCTGGTAAAAACAAGAATTAAAATGACAAAGCGCGTTGTGTGGTGAAGTGTGGTGTGTGGTCTCTGCATAGCTAAAGGGTCAGGTGTGTGTGTGTGTGTGTGTGTGTGTGTGTGTGTGTTGTGTGTGTGTGTGTGTGTGTGTGTGTGTGTGTTGAGAGACGTCTGAGCTTCAGCAACATCACCGACCTTTTCTTTGAAAAACCTTTTCTGTTTGCGCTTTCACATGTTTGTGCAAGTCTAGCCTATGTCTGAGTGTGTGTGTTCGTGTTTCTGTGTGTGTGTGTCCGTGTGTTTGTGTCTGTGTGTGTGTCCGTGTGTTTGTGTCCGTGTTTCTCAACTTAAAAACCGTAAAGATCTTTTGTGAGTGAATATTTGTGTGCTGTAATGACCGCTTCTGTACAGCTGTCAATCACACCCTGCCCCCACACACACCCTGCCCCCACACACACCCTGCCCCCACACACACCCTGCCCACACACACACACACACACACACACACACACACACACACACACAACACACACACACACACACACACACACACACACACACACAACACACACACACACACACACACACACACACCACACACACACACACACACACACACACACACACACACACACACACACACACACACACACACACACACACACACACACACACACACACACACACACACACACACACACTAATGTTTTCTGGTATGATAATTCCTCCTTTCAGCTCCTGGAGCACGTTTCTCTAAGAGCTTGTTTTCTGACATGTCTGTAATTGTGTCGCTTTCTTTTCATCTCTCAAAGCTGACGTCTGCTCCTCAGAGTCACAATAAGCAGGGTTTCCCTTCAAAAACCTTGGATAGACTCCATATATAGACCTGGATTATCTCCTTTATTTTGAATTTGCTGTGTTGAGCCAGTTTCCATGCGTCAATCACAACTAAAAGAAGGGACAAAAGATGGCGGTCACAGTGCAGGAAAAGCTCCGCAAACACAGCGAGGCAAAACGCCAAGTGGAGAAAGCTCGTTCCAAAAAAAGAAATTGAGTTTAGGGTTGGTTTCCAGCCGCTGACGTGCAGTGTTTACAATGCTGAGCTTTAAAAGATGTGTTTACAAACAGAAACTGACCAATCCTACTCTGTCTCTAAAATAGTGATGATTCAACATGGTTTGTGGCCAATTAAAGAGGCCCTATCCTGCTGATGTTCACGTGTATATCAGTATGTAGTGTCTCTACTTTAAAGAGTCCTCTCCTGCTGATGTTCAGGTGTATATCAGTATGTAGTGTCTCTACTTTAAAGAGTCCTCTCCGCTGATGTTCAGGTGTATATCAGTATGTAGTGTCTCTACTTTAAAGAGTCCTCTCCTGCTGATGTTCAGTGTATATCAGTATGTAGTGTCTCTACTTTAAAGAGTCCTCTCCTGCTGATGTTCAGTGTATATCAGTATGTAGTGTCTCTACTTTAAAGAGTCCTCTCCTGCTGATGTTCAGGTGTATATCAGTATGTAGTGTCTTTACTTTAAAGAGTCCTCTCCTGCTGATGTTCAGGTTCATATCAGTATGTAGTGTATCTACTTTAAAGAGTCCTCTCCTGCTGATGTTCAGGTTATATCAGTATGTAGTGTCTATACTTTAAAGAGTCCTCTCCTGCTGATGTTCAGGTGTATATCAGTATGTAGTGTCTCTACTTTAAAGAGTCCTCTCCTGCTGATGTTCAGGTGTATATCAGTAAGTAGTGTCTCTACTTTAAAGAGTCCTCTCCTGCTGATGTTCAGGTGTATATCAGTATGTAGTGTCTCTACTTTAAAGAGTCCTCTCCTGCTGATGTTCAGGTGTATATCAGTATGTAGTGTCTCTACTTTAAAGAGTCCTCTCCTGCTGATGTTCAGGTGTATATCAGTATGCAGTGTCTCTACTTTAAAGAGTCCTCTCCTGCTGATGTTCAGGTGTATATCAGTATGTAGTGTCTCTACTTTAAAGAGTCCTCTCCTGCTGATGTTCACGTGTATATCAGTATGTAGTGTCTCTACTTTAAAGAGAGACAGATTTAATTTTTTTCAGATTTATTTCCTCAAAATCTCAGATTTAAAAAAAACCTTTTAGTCACATTCACACTCTCACGTGGCCCTAATTGTCTCCCGTAACCCTATGAGAAGTTTCTAAATGCGATGTTTCTTTACACAGCCTCTCACCTGGTCGTCAGAGATGGCCGCCGTGTTCTTGAAGACGATCCACTCCACCGTCTCGCTGCAGGGAGGCGAGGTCAGAGAGCCGTTGTAAATGAAGTATTTATCCGTGGAGTTTGGCAGGAGACCTCTCGGGGCGAAGGGCGAAACCTCCGCACTCTTACCTGGACAGCAGACAAGAAAAAACGTAAGTAAACACCACAGAAGAAGAGACAAAGAGAGAGAAGAAGAAGAAGAAAGACGTACCGTATCTGCTCACGCTGTTGATCCCGTCTATGATGGCCGCGTAGTTCACGTTGTCTTCAACGCTCGTCTGAGAAGAGACAAGAAACCGAAATATTTCAAATGGTGTACTTTATGAATGGAGACTGTAATTTAAAACGCTGCAGTGCAATAGGGACAAACAATTATTTAACTCAGGGGTGTCCAAACTTTTTTCACTGAGGGCCACATACAGAAAAATACACGAAGGGCTGGGCCCACTCACTAGAGGTTTATTGCCTCATAAGTTCAGTTATACTGTAAGACAGCAACATTAATCAAATGTAGGTCAATTATGCTTGATACTTGAAAATGCTTTAAGAAAAAAACAGCTCCCAGCTCTCCAGAGGGTTCAATTAATTTTGTCGGCAGCTCATCCCTTAAAACAGAAGCTTCAGTTTGCTTATAATAATGGGAAATATGAAGGGTAGATAGGTTGTTAGGTAAACAAGTCATTTGGCTTTTTTCTTATCAACTAAGATTTGTTAGAAAATGTTTCCAACTTTAATTAACTGAATTTATTTGAAAAGTGGACTTATTAACACATGAATACTACTGTGTAATATATTTGTACATATATATTTAAGAAGTACAATAGAAGACAAGCAGAAGTTTCATTTGTGGGCCGTATTCCATTATACTTTTTGAATTAGCTGAGGGCCGATTCAAAATGGTCTGCGGGCCGCATATGGCCCCCGGGCGGTAGTTTGGACACCCCTGCTTTAACTGTATGACCCATACAACTTTGAATTATTGGCGGATCACAGTGTATAATAAACAAACTGCTGCGCTCAGTTTCTTGCCCTCATCAACAAGGCCTAGGACCCCCACTCTGTTATCCACCCCATAATCACATGATGCATCACATTAATGCACATCATGTGACCAACATCTTGTTATTTTCGTATAAATCCTGCATGTTGCACATTTCCTCTCCACACTACCTCTTTTAAATCAACACAGCTCTCCACTTTGAATGCAGTCATAGGTAAATATTGTTAATTTGTTATAATAGTCTTAAAATAGTTTTCTTTTTTAATAGCTGTCATAACAGTCCTATTCTTATATTATTTTGCTACATATTCTTCTTACTTGAAGTAAACGGCTATTTTGTGTTTTTTTTGTAAATTATTGAGTGTTCTTGCATTTTAATGTGGGAGTTTTTTATACCTCGGGACTTTGGGAAACAGTATTCGATCTTTCTGTGTGTACAAACATATTTTGAGATTGACAATAAAGTTGGCTTTGACTTTTGACTTTTCTGTGTCTTTGAATAATCTGTATTAATATCTTTATTAATACTAAAACATCAACGTATATTGAAGTATACATATTTTGTTTGCATTTGTTGTTGTTGTACAGTATGTGGTATGTTTGAATTAATATTGTATTCTATATTTTATTTTAATCAATTCAATGTCACAAAACCCAGTTCCCCTTGGCATAAATAAAGTATTCGGATCCTGATATAAGTACTGTGTTATGGTATTCACTGAGTAGGGTTCTGTGGTTGAGTAAGTGTTTATTGATCGCAGTAAAACTCTGCATGGGAAGCCATTAATGTTCTTCATGGGAACAGAGACAGACTTTGAAGTGAGTCCAAAAACACATGTGGGCGTTTTCTCACCTGAAACCAGTCAGGAGATCAGCAGGAATACATCGACGCTGCAAAACCTCACTGAGAGTTTAAACACTGTAGGGTAACTAAAGTGTAATTATAATAATGCATTATCTATTTCACGAAGGAAGGATCAACTATAGAAGATCTTAAGATAAGGCCAGGTGATTAAAGCATCAGGACTTTAAGGTTATATAACGTTTCTGTAGAGTTAAAAAAGTTACTCGTTGGGCCAAAAATGTTTCTAAACTGCTGTAAAAATACTATTTAATATTAATATTTATATATTGTAAAATATATAATAGTTAAACCAACACCAGTGTTGATCATAAATAAAATAAAATGTAATTAAAAACAATTAAATCATACATTTAATTATGAAACATTAATTCTGGTCATAACTGTAAAATATTAATCTATTTTCAGGATTTTAACCCTGAAAATGGAAGTTTCTTAACAGAAATTGTTTTGTTTTTCATGTAAAATCCCCTAATATATTTAATGTTGTCATTAAATCCTGCTTTAAAAAGTCTGGTGTATGTCAATGAATGAGACAATTATTTGTGTAGTGTCAGATTAAGAAAATATACATTATAGATAAATATTTAAAAAATGTGCGTATATCATATACAATAACACAGCCAAAAATGATTGAAGGCACAAGGGTGGAAAAACACCAGGTTTGATGTTGGCAAGCACAAAAAACAAAAGGTCTTTTTTGGTAGTTTTTTACCCGTCCTTATCTACACCCAACCTGCAGCCAAACACACACACTCGCACACACACACACACACACACACACACACACACACACACACACACACACACACACACACACACACACACACACACACACACACACACACACACACACACACACACACACACACACACACACACACAACCACACACACACACACACACACACACACCACACCACACACACACACACACACACACACACACACACACACACACACACACACACACCCTGCAGCGTCACATCAGACATTTCTCTGAGTTTCGTTCCAACACGGCCTCGGTCAGTTCGAACATGCCAACACAGCCGCAGGCAACGCGAGACAAAACGAAGCAAAACAAAGTAGGCAATGCATGACGCTCGAACCCTGGCAGCGAACAGGAAAACACAGACGAGAGCCAAGATATGAATCAATCTGTTCAAACACTCACTGATGTATTACTACAGCATAGGAGTTATACCTCTGATACACTGAGTCATTCCCTCAACAAAACCCATATTTGTGTGCAAAGACCTTCTGTGTATGAACGTGCCAACTTTTATGTTTTCAGATAAGCTGCAGATATTTTGTGAAATGAGCACCAACTAAAACTTCAGTCCCATGTAAAGGAAAAGCACCTTTCAGATCAGGTTTACAGTCAATAAATATCTTTCAACAAGTTCATTATTACATGTTACTTGTTAGACGCTTTTATCCAAAGCGAGTTACATACTCAATACTGTGGACAATCCCCACAGGAACAATTTGGGGTGAAGTGTCTCAGGGACACAACGACATGCTGACTGCAGTGGGGTCAATCAACAAGTTCAGAGATAACTCCGGTAAACCCACACAGCAAGGAGCAGAGGTGGGAGAAGTACTCAGATCTTGTACTTCAGTAAAAGTAGAAGAACTCAGATCTTGTACTTGAGTTAAAGTAGAAGAACTCAGATCTTGTACTTGAGTTAAAGTAGAAGAACTCAGATCTTGTACTTCAGTAAAAGTAGAAGAACTCAGATCTTGTACTTGAGTAAAAGTAGAAGAACTCAGATCTTGTACTTGAGTTAAAGTAGAAGTACTCAGATCTTGTACTTCAGTAAAAGTAGAAGAACTCAGATCTTGTACTTGAGCAAAAGTAGAAGTACTCAGATCTTGTACTTCAGTAAAAGTAGAAGTACTCAGATCTGGTACTTTAGTAAAAGTAGAAGTACTCAGGTCTTGTACTTGAGTAAAAGTAGAAGTACTCAGATCTTGTACTTGAGTAAAAGTAGAAGTACTCAGATCAGTAAAAGTACCAGAGTGTAGGAATACTCTGTTACAGTAAAAGTCCTGCTTTCAAAATGTTCCTCAAGTGAAAGTAGAAAAGTATTCTCATCTAAATATAGTGAAAGTAGCGACAGTAAAAGTAGTGATTGTGCAGATTGGTCCATTTCAGAATAATATATATGATATGTTTTATAATGATTGATCATTAAAGTGTTCTCAAAGCTGGTAAAGGTGCAGCTAGTTTGAATGACTTTGTATACTGCAGGGTAGCTTGTGGATTTACTCCAGGTGGAACTAAAGTCTGATTTAACACTTGATTATATTTCACATCATTCATCCAGATCTGTAAAGTAACTAAAGGTACTAACATGTAGTGGAGTAAAGGTACAATGTAGCAGAAAATGGAAATACTCAATTGAAGTACATGTACCTCAAACGTGTACTTAAGTTCAGTACTTGAGTAAATGTACTAAGTTACTTAACACTACTGCAGAGATGGCCAAAGTACACAGATGGTGAATACACGCATCCTTCCCTCAAGTAGAAATGCAGATACTTGGGTTAAAAAATACTCTGTGTTTAACAGCCTGGTTCAGGTTAGCTATACGTTAGTTTAAGCTAATAGAGTTGGATTAGGTTATGAATTAAATAAAAAGCAAAAAGCTAACAGAACAACCAACCTCGTTCAGGTTAGCTATCAGTTAAATCAAGCTAATGTATTGAATAAGCAGCGATAAGCTAACATAATGATTAGCCTGGTTAGGTTAGCTATCAGATAAATCAAGCTAATGTATTGAATAAGCAGCAAAAAGCTATCATGCTTGTTCATGCCTCAAGTTTTCTCAATGTTAGCTGCTTTACTTTCCACCGCTGCTAGCTCAAATGTCGGGATTTAAATAGGTTTGCATTTTAAGGCGCACTTTACAGTATTGAGAGACAGACAAGAAGCCTGTAAACTGATCTCAGGATTATCAGGATATAGGATCACCTCAAAGAGCACGGCGAGCGCTGTGATCCTGCCTCCAGCCTTTATGGTTTCATCTAAAGAGTCGTAGAGATGTGCCTCGTAGCAGAAAATCTGCATCTGTGGGAGAGAAAACAGAAATATGTTAAAGGTCACCTATTATGCAAAATCCACTTTTTCATGTCTTTTATAGGATTTTTGAAAATAGCTGGAAATAAGGTCTGTGGAAAACGAACCTGTTTGATAAATGCACGTTTTGTTCAGTCGGATAATCTCCACATGTCTACCCTACTTTTATAATGTTCTAATCATAAATCTAATGTCCAGAAGCAAAATGCTAACGTTATGCTATAAAGGAACTACAGCCGAGTACAGCAGCACGACTTCAATGTCACGCCAACTTAAGATCCATATTCAAACATACAGATTCTAAATGGTACGAGTTGAAGCGTTTGTTTGAACAGTTTGCAGGAGGCAGGTACTTGCTTTCAAGCAGAACAGGGCCAACAAACTTAGAGGGAGTGTTTACGTGTTCGGCGTAATGACGTACAACGTCCTCCACAACTTCTGTAGTCCTATTCAGCCATTTGGTAACAACCATCGTTTTTCAGACACGTCAACTCTTCAGAAATCACCAGTGGGGTCACTGCTGATGGATTTAATGTCGTAGAACAAAACGTGATCCGTCTCTTCAATGTGTCTCAACCACAGACCTTATTTCAAGCTATTTTCCAAAAACTAGTTAAAACCCATTGACTCTGAGACGAGGGAACCGGTAGTGGTAAAATGCTGACTCACTTCCGGGTTTTAGGACTCGTTGCTGCACCACTCTATGGGTGCATCTCACTTCGGTTAAATGGATTCCTTGCGTCCCTCACTTGCGTCGTTTCCCTGCGACTAGTCCCTCCCACCAGGGAAGCATGGAGAGACGCAAGGAAACCACGAGAAGCAGGGAAATTAGTTTTAAGAACAATGGGACGTTGTTTCCTCCGGAGCATCACGTGAAGCGACATCCGTTTGTGATGACGCCGCACAGCTGATCGTCTGACAGCAGCCAGATCAGTGCATGCACTGCATCGTCCAATCAGTGAGCGATACACAGTAAGGGGTATCGCTCCTCCGTTGTCACTCCTCGATCCTCGATCCTCGGTCCTCCGGCAAAAATAAGGCCACTGGGACGGTACTCAAGATGGCGCAGACAAATCAACTTCCGGTGATACCGAGCCCGAGGAGCGAGGAAATGAGAAAAAACCGAAGTGAGACGCACCCTATTACGCGAGGATAAGACACAAGCGAGGGAAACGAAGATGCAAAATAAGGTAAAGGAATTAACCCAAAATCCCTCACCTCCAGAGGGTATTTGACTCCATCCAGACTGTGTTCGGAGCCCTCTGAGGACGCGTTGCAGCGCCCCCAGTGGAAGGTGATACGCCCCACCTTGAACTTTGACCTGAGACCTCCTCCGCTGACGTAGAAGTCTCCGTCCACGTCCACCGCCACTGAAAACAGAGAAGACATAAAGAGATAAATGTACGACACTTAAAGGGGCGCATTCACAGGATTGCAAAGCTTTTAAAAAGCAGCCAAACCTGCTGGAATTAGACAATAAGAAGTTAGTCTAGAAGCAAAGCAAGAAAGGCACCTCTGCGCTCCCAATAAAAAAAACATGTTGGTGCTTCTGTGCATCATGTAAAACTTTCAATGTGTTTATTTAAGTTTTCGTTTACCACTTACCGGCCAGAAGCTGAATATATTTCAACACTTTTCCCGACACATTTAGCCATTCCTACGATTTGTTCATAACATTAGCTTATTATTACACGGCTTGCATGGTGCTTCCTGCTCTTTGCATGTGATTAAATAAGGTAATATGCTTATATTTAATGCAAAATTGGCACCTTTTCTATGCAAATTACCCTCATTAAATAAATAGTCCAATCCCAAAGATCAGTGCAACAACATGAAATTACAAAACAATTATTTGTGTCTGTTGCTGGTCATTTAAGTACTTCCATTAGCAGTTACTCTCATTCATGTAAAAATACTTGCTGGAAGTTTTGAGGAATGCATCCCCTTGCCTTCACATTGAAAGGGGTAATTTCTTTGTTGCCAAAATCTGCATATTACCTTATTTAAACATGGGGGAAAAGCTAATTTAATTAAGAATGTATTGTGTCTCTGCTATTGTTCTGCTTATTGTGCGAAGGCGACATTTATACTTTGCCTCATGGATAATTGCAGTCAGTTGCAACACTTTATGGTTTGCCCTATGATAATATTGGATAAATTGCTTTTGTGAAACTAACCTTGAGACGGTGCAGATATTGTCCTCAAGTGATGCTATATTTTAGCAGCCAACCATTTAGATTACCACCAATAATGGACTTTAAAGGGACAGAAGATCAAAAGATGAGACCTCGACACAATACTCCACAGACACCTTTATCGGACCATCCAACAATGACTCAGATGAACAAGGGGATCTTCTTCAGGTGGGTTTTTGTTTCACCTGACAAAAGGTCGCCTCCAGGGTCCAAACGCTCTTTGATGGTGTAATAAAGGTGGAGAATTACGCAGTCCTTTCATCTTCCGTACTTTAACGTACATTTCGGCCCACCAACTCAAAAATAGACCATCTGTTTTGCACAGATAATAAATATGTTGTCACGTCTAAGGACTCTGTTTGCTCTTTATCCTTGCCACCACTTTGATCTGCATGCGGTTGGCCTCATTCACGTCCTCTTTGTTGTGCGTGTGTCTATTATGTTTTCTAATTTCCCCTCGAGGCACGGCAAATATTGACTCAACTTGTCACTAATTCATTCCTGTTGAAAAGTTTGTTTGCCCCGCAACAAAAGCCAAGAACAGATCCATACGCTGCAAACCGGCACCTCTTTTTCTAGAACTGGAAACGTCCACTTTTGAGTGACAGTATACTCATACTCGCCTACAATAGTTTGGCTTAGTTAAAAAGGTATCCTATTGTGCAAAATCCCCTTTTTCATGTCTCTTCTACATCAACATGTGTCCCCTCTTCTTCATGTCTCTTCTACATCAACATGTGTCCCCTCTTCTTCATGTCTCTTCTACATCAACATGTGTCCCCTCTTCTTCATGTCTCTTCTACATCAGCATGTGTCCCCTCTGTGTAAAGAGACTCTGAAAGTTTCAGGAACAAAGATTCTCTCTCTTTTTGTCCTGATCCATTTCTATAAAAACCTGTCTGAAAATGAGCTGATCAGATTTTGGCCACTTTATGATGTCATAACGATGTTTTGGCTTGTGTAACCATTAGCCAATCACCAACCAAGGTAACCCCCCACCCCCCCACCTTATCACCTGAATCTCCTCCTAGAGCACCATTGAGTTCTTTTTAACCAAATATCCCTCAGAGGGGCGTGGGGAGGGGCTCCTTATTTTCATCTAGTAACAGACAGAGAATCAGCACTTTGGAAACAGGGCTGAAACAGAGGGGATTATGGGATGCTGCAATGATCTGTTTGGTGTTTGGAGCCAAACACTTCAGAGACATGTTTTGTATATATCTGAGACCTATAATATATTGATGAAAAACATTATAATAGGGGACCTTTAAAGCTCATGTACCTGCATGCTTTTCTAACCTTGTATCTTCATGGTCTATTGCACATTTACAGCCTCAGCTAAATAAGATGTAATAGATGGCTGTCTGTTCCTTGAACCTACGCCAAGGCCCATTTATAGGCTGATAAAAACAGGTTTAACTACTCAGCCCTGCTCAGATTGTGCCCCAAACATCTCCAGTAATAAAAGCCTTTGGTGCTGCTGGCGTCCGAACAGCAACTACAACAGAGCACTTCTTATTTCTGAGAGTCTCGTTGCTAAGAAGCACCAAACTCGTCTGTTTGGAGCTTTTCCCGAAAGGCGAGGCTAGATCCCTCTCTTGTCTACAATTTCACTTAACAATTACCTTGAATGCAAACTGCAGGTTATTGTGTGTCACACCACTTAGAGCGAGGAAATATTCAAAAGGCTCTCAAGCCTGTCAAATGAGGAACTGGTAACTGTATCCTTTACAATAGGACACCACGTTATAAGGAAAAGGCTTATCGCTTAGTGTCTGTCTGTGAGAAACTGTCTTTAGAAATACAGACGGACAGGAGGGAAGGACATAAGGAAACTGTTTTATATAAGCTGACACAAAACACAGCTTTGGAAAACGATGCAGATGCCTTTAACCTGTTAAGCCCTGAGCCTGTTTTCCAGGTCTCAGGCTCGAAAATGACATTCCCAGAACAAATGACCATAACTTCACTTCTAAAAAGGGGTAAATTAATAATCTTTTTTCTCAAAGCAATGATAAACCTGTGAGTTGGATGTAGAAGAGTCAGAATCAATAAAGATTTTTTTTATTTTAAAGTAAATTCAGATTGAACATAGTAAAAAAATGTAAATGATTGTGTCCGTCCAAAAAAATTGTGAAAACCACCCTTGGATGATGGGATATTAGACTAAAAGCTTTAGGAATCCAAACTATAACATATAATAAGTACCCTGTGTCAAGATTGATGCAAAACAAGTGACATTTGACCTTTTTAGAGAAGTTTAGCAAAAGAAACTCACTTCTGGGGTCATTCGGGTGGATTTGACCTATCTCTGGCCCCCCTTGGTCGATTTTGATGATTGACATCTCTTTTTAACCGTTAGAGCCAATAGAATCGAGGGGAAGTTCCACATACACACACAGGTTACCAAATAAGGAGTGAGAGTGACGCGTAGCCAGAATACCCAAAACAGGAAGCTGTCATACACTCTAGTAGCTATCATTAGCAGCTAATATGAATCCGTAATTTTTTCAAAGTGACACAGACACATTGGATTAACCATTGGATTAACCTTCAGCCGCGTTTTTATCATTTTAATGCCATTGAACACAATTTTTGATCAGAATAACAGCAAAAGGTATCTAATATCTCCGTGTTTTGCTACCTAAAGCTACGTTGTGTGATGTCTGTGTTTGCTTACCCTGTCGCGAGTTCTGATCACTCAGTGATGATACTGATATTTGTATATTAATATTGTGTTATTATTAAATTCAGATTTTTCATTTTATTTCTTTACATTTTTTCGAAACGCTATTTTGTAATAACCACTGCAATATATAATCATTTATAACACAATCCGGGGAAATTCTATACGTTCCAGCTTTTTATATGCAGTGAAGTTATTACACGATGCAGGGTTAATACAAAAGTTCCATCACTACGACCAACCCCTTTCACATCTTCCTTTGATCATTAGTTATTATATGAATGAAACGTGGATTAACCCTTATGTTGTGTTCAGGTCTCCCGTTTCAAGTTAAAATTATATAATAACTACGCTCCAGATTTTTTTTATCGGAACAAGTCTTCATGATATCTTCCACAACAGCTATATAAACACTACAAAACAAACCCCCCCCCACGGGAACTCCACCTTTCTCAAAGAATATGTACACTAATACTTGAACCTGAACACACACATGCACATTCCCACGCACATACATGTTACAAAGCGCGTTGTGTGGTGAAGTGTGGTGTGTGGTCTCTGCATAGCTAAAGGGTCAGGTGTGTGTGTGTGTGTGTGTGTGTGTGTGTGTGTGTGTTGAGAGACGTCTGAGCTTCAGCAACATCACCGACCTTTTCTTTGAAAAACCTTTTCTGTTTGCGCTTTCACATGTTTGTGCAAGTCTAGCCTATGTCTGAGTGTGTGTGTTCGTGTTTCTGTGTGTGTGTCCTTGTGTCTCAACTTAAGAACCGTAAAGATCTTTTGTGAGTGAATATTTGTGTGCTGTAATGACCGCTTCTGTACGGCTGTCAATCACACCACACACACACACACACACACACACACACACACACACACACACACACACACACACACACACACACACACACACACACACACACACACACACACACACACACACACACACACACACACACACACACACACACACACACACACACACACACACACACACACACACACACACACACCACACACACACACACACACACACACACACACACACACACACACACACACACACACACACAATCTTGTGGGGGCGTGGCATGAACAACATTGACCAACAAAAGCTTGTTTTTTTTTTACCTTTTTCTAGCATATGGGTCAATTTTTACCCGTAACACCACAGAGGTTACTGTAGTTAATAATATGAAGTTGTACAAACTTTTTGGGGAAATTGTATTCTAATATTAGTCTATCATAGTCAGATAACATAATTATCCACTTTCTTCACTATAGGGAATATAATGAGTGAATTTAATCACGTTTTACTTAAATATGTGGTGTAATGTGTTTTAGTGCCATCAAATTAAATTACAACAGGATTGTACGGTTATGAATGCGTAATAAGTTATGATGTAGTTCAAACAATATTGGATGATAGACATTATTTTTGAGTGTTTTGGACTGAGATAAATCATGGCTCAAAATGGACCCGCGAACGGTAACAGCTTTCGAACACAACACAAGGATTCAGGAGATCTCTTACCGGTCTTCCCGTCGTTCTTGATGGTTGTCCTTTCGGCCGTCAGCGTCTCCCAGCCCTCGAACCGGAGCTTCTGAAACTGAAGCTTCACTTGGGCCAGACTCTCCTCGATGTTGATGGGGGATTGCTTGGCGTTGCTGCAGGACGGGAACTTCTTGGCCCAGTTGTTCTGATTTAAAGTTCCTGAAAAGCAAACAGAAGGTTTCAGAGGAAGCTGTTGAGGTACTAACAAAGCAAACACCATGGCGGGAATCCAAAACATATGAGATATTATAGGAGATAACACATTCTATACACTGATTTCATTCCTACCAGTGCAATTGTTTTTTTTAATATTATTTGCGAAGAATACACATTATGCACATTATATTGATGCATTATAATTCATGCTTTAAAAGGTCACGTATCATGCTATTTTTAGGCAAAGCATAGGTCTCAGATATATAAGAATATATAAAAAATATGTCTCAAAATACCAAACAGATCACCCATTCTAGCCTCAAACCCCTCTACTTCAGCCCTGTTAGAGAAGTGCTGATTCTGGGTATAAAGCTTCTTTTTTTTTAAAGGGGGGCGGAGCTTATGCAGGAGATTCTACGGCAGATTGTCAGCTAAACACTGCCGTGATGAAACGCCATATCATGTTCCAAACCACATCAAGGATTATTTCTGAAACGGTATGGAGCTCAAACTCTTTTTCTCTCTCAGGTTTACCACAAGGTGACTTCCTTTTTATATTTCCTGCTTCTTTACACATACTCTCTCCAGTACAGGTTAGCTCTGAGTGTTAGCGATGCTAATGTAAACAAAGACCATATTACGTCCAAAACACATCGCGCATTGTTTCTGATAGCAACATTTCTGATAGGGCCGTGGGTGTAAAGCCAGCCCACATTTGAGATATTACGTCATATTGGACGCAAATCTGGATCAGCTCCGTTGTTCCCCCGTTTTTAGAGATTTGGGTACGGAGGAAAAGAGAGAGGGTTTTATTTTCTGACACTTTGTGAGTTCCCTGACACACAGTTATGTATTAAAGACATCAAGAAGTGCATTTTGCATGATAGGAGACCCTTAATGTTGTATCAGGTAAAGGTTGGATAGATAAAAAAAAAGATTATAATAGTTTGCAAAATAAGCAGACAAATAAAATGTATCCTTGCGCAGTTGAAAGTACAATATTGTTTAACAAAATGTTGGCAGGTTGTGGCTTGTTCTGATTTAAAGTTCCTGCAGGGCAAACAGAAACAAGAGTTCAGAGGAAGCTGTCGTTGGAACGATCAGGAGTTCCTTGGAAATTGCACCAAAAAAACCGACCTGGAGTCTGAATATCTAAACTAGAAGAGAGTACTGAATACAAGATGTACTGTATACATAAGGAGTAAATAAGAATGAGCAATCGAAAAATTAAATGAAATACAATATTTGAAATAATATATATATAACAATAAGTAGAATAAGAATTAAAAGATGCCCTATTCTGCTTTTTGGGATTTTCCCTTTCCTATATTGTGTGTTATATAGGTTTTAGTGCATGTAAATGGTCTGCAAAGACTAAAATCAAACACATTTAAAAAGAGCATAATATAAAAAAGTACCTCATTGTGTTTTCCACCAAAGCTAAACGGTCAGTTTTCGTAGATATTTAAATAAGTAAATCCCTCTTAAAATGGTCCAAAGGATGATGGGGAAAAAAGGAGGGTACTAAAATCCATAAATAGTACATATGAGTATTCTTGTCTCATTAGTTGGATAAATAATCGTTATCATATTCCGTAAAGACCACTTACAGATGTGCTAACGCTGAGCTAACACCAATCACCTCCAGCTGTTCTGCTGCACTCTGGCTTTAATGTTAATATCGACTCTTGCAGATTTTGTCTCTTGCAGATCTCATTAGGGTCAAAGTCAAAGATTTGTTCTACTCTGAAGCCTGCAGCGTTCTGCCAACAACTCAAAACAAAGAGTTCAGGCTCAGGTTTCCTCTCTCAAACACAACGCTGACATGACAGATGGAATAAATACAGCGCGGTAAGTGTGTAAGAAAACCAGGAATACAAATTATCCTTCTCTTTAATTACATGTGTGTATGCTATTACACCACAAAGTGAACCGAACAGATGTAATCCTGCAGCTCATATTCCCGTCTAACTGATCTACAGCTTCAGGCTTTTAGCTTCACTTTTATTGCATGTGAGTTTCTGCTCATATATATTGAAGAAGGACTACATCTGGGTTTGATCACTTCTGCTCAGAGTTTTTCGATTAAATCCAGCATTTTTTCTTTCAATCCAGTAAGTGTGAAGTACTAGAAGTTCTGGAGGTGGATTGGTGGTCGAAGTTCAGGATTTTTTGTGCGTATTTGGATAAAAGGCAGATGATATTTAGAAAGACCCTCTGCTGATGTTCAGGTGTTTCAGGCAGGTGGATCTGAGAGGATGTTTCTCAGAGAGGATGTTTCTCAGAGAGGATGTTTCTCAGAGACTGCACTGACCTCACCACCTTCAAAAAACTCGCCTCTTCAATCTGGCTTTTAATGTGTGATTGTTGTTGTATTGCTTGATTTTAATGTGACTTTAACTATATTTAATTGTTGTTATTTTCTTTTCACTATCTCTGTAAAGCGACTTTGAGCACCTGTAAAAGCGCTTACAAAATAAATCTATTATTATTATGTTTAATATCATATCAGAAAACTCTTTTATAAATTGGTCTGGGTTTTTTTTTTTAAGCACTTCTGAAGGTATTTCTTGAGATAAACCAAGTTATTTCAATCAAATCTCACCATCTGCTGTTTCTCAAAAAGGTAATCAATAATTATCTCAATAGGCGCTTTCACACCGCAGTACTTTTCCCACTTTAGTTCCGAAATGTTGCGTACACACCAAAAAAATCCGGAACTAAAATTAGTTCATGAGAACCTTTTTACCCCCTTTTCCGTCCCTGCTAGAGAGGGAGAAAAAGGTTCCTATTTCTGATTGGTTGGGCAGATTGTAAACCATGCCCCGTAAAACTCCCAAAAAAGTTTGGTGAGGCCGCCATTTTATTATCCTCGCATTAGCATTATTAGCATTAGCATTAGCCCAGCGCACAAACGCAGAGAGACTAACTTATGGCAACACAAAAGAAAACCTGGGAACGGTGGAGATGAGGAGGTGTCGGCGTTCTGGCGATTTACTCGGAAGGCTTCAGTAGAAGCTGCTGGGAGTCCCACAGCTTCTACTGAAGCCAGTCCCCAACTCCGGAGACTTCCGGCCGGGGACTTCGGGTGGCACTATACGCCGTGAAGTTGTTTGCGGCCTGCCAGTAAACCCAAAGCAGAAGAAGAAGAAGTGACGTCAGTGGCTTCATTTGCCTAATCCTCCCCCAGGAACTTATTCCGGTGTGAACGCGATCTGTACTTAGTTCATCAGAACTAAAGAGTTCTCATGAACCTTTGTGGGAAAAGTACTGCGGTGTGAATGCGCCTAATGTAATCCTTCAATCAACTGCAATATATCCACTGCTTGAGGTGTGATATGTAAAAAGGCAGATTTATACAAACACAATACAAAATCTTGCTCAAATCTAAACAAACCTCAACCAGAGTGTTGACAAAACAGTGATTTCTATTGGTTTTGAAATGTGTTTAAAAATATATATTTGGATTTTTGAGTTTATTTTAAGTCAACTAAGACATTTAAATCAGAGTTCAACATCTGCTGTACCCCGAAGAAACAAACAAACTCTTTTTTTATTGGAATCCATCACACAGCTCTAATATATCCACCGCTCAAAGTCTGACGGTTAAAAGATAGCTATAAGATTTACAACCCAACACACCCGAACATGCAGCGACAAGGTTCAGCTCCACCCAAAACCCCCGCAATCATAATTATTATCATTTGCTTATTAAAACCTGTTCCCAGCTTTAGTCAAACCAATTTTCCATTATGTTATAATAAGGTTTCGGATGTTTAAATGATGGGTTACGTTGAGAGTCGTTGATTCTTGGAATAGCTCAAAGAAGGAGCTTTAAGATTCAATAATTATCTTCCACCTGTAACACTTTAAATGCCTTGATTATATTATATTATTCAGTTTTATTACATGGCTTAGGTGAATACTCGATAAAATGAAATAAAATATAACAAATATAAGAAGGTTCGCACAGTTTAAAGTCATGCAGCTTGTGTTTTTATTTTTAATGTATTATTAAAAAGCGTTTAAGAACTTTTCTATTTAGATTCCAATAGCAGAAAAAAGCCAGATGTTCCTCGTAACGATGCAGATGTTTGCAGCTTTTGTGCTAATTACGTGCTGTGGTGTTGTTCACACAGCTGCTGTGTGTCTGTGAGCAGGTCACATGACTCTCTGTCTGCGCTCTGATTGGCTGTTAAGAGCTTTTTCCACCAGAGGACAAAGAGCCAGAACCAGGTCAGAGAGGATTCTGGGTCAGGACGAACATTAGCATGTCAATGGAGAGAGAGAGAGAGAGAGAGAGAGAGAGAGAGAGAGAGAGAGAGAGAGAGAGAGAGAGAGAGAGAGAGAGAGAGAGAGAGAGAGAGAGAGAGAGAGAGAGAGAGAGAGAGAGAGAGAGAGAGAGAGAGAGAGAGAGAGAGAGAGAGAGAGAGAGAGAGAGAGAGAGAGAGAGAGAGAGAGAGAGAGAGAGAGAGAGAGAGAGAGAGAGAGAGAGACACACACACACACACACACACACACACACACACACACACACACACACACACACAAACACACACACACACACACACACACAACACACACACACACACACACACACACACACACACACACACACACACACACACACACACACACACACACACACACACACACACACACACACACACACACACACACACACACACACACACACACACACACTCTGTTAGCCTTAAATAAGGTATGTGGTTAACACTGAAGAGATGTTAACGTTTTGAAAATACGTCAGTACATTTAAATACAATGCTTCCTTTGCAACAATCTGCCCGAGTACAGATCTGCAGAAGTAACAGACGGTAGAAAAATAACTGAAGAATCATAATTAAATAATCAGAACTCAGTAAACTCATTTGATTTGTCTGGATAAAGAATCTTTTATAATCTCAGTCACTTCCTTTTGCTGCAAACATGAATCTCTTTAGCCTATAAGCTACTGTGAACACCACAGAGCTACATTCCTCCTGTCACTCGTCACCAGATGTTTGAGAGACAAAAACGAAACAAAGAAACGCCAAACCCTCCGCTGACTCACAGGAGCTTATTCTAGTCTTTTTATACACACACAGGTGAAAGAGAAAGTAGTCTGTTGTTCACCGAGCTCTCCATGTGGGTAAGAGCTGAAATACTTTACATATTATTATGAATTCCTCCGGTGTGACTCACCTGCGTTAGGGTGCATCAAAATACACTGTTCCAGCATATTGATCTGTCTGGGTGCTAAAAGTGTTACCACCCATGCAAAAACAATAAATGCAAAATATTTTTGCGATACGTGGTGATTTAGAGGTGGAACGGCACATCAGCTTTTACGGCAAAAGGGGGTAACCAGCACCCATTGGGAAGCCATGATAAAGCGATTCATTTTTTATGTCGTTCTCTGGTGCCATCACTTTGGGCTTTGGTTTCAAGAAGATGAAACAGCTGCTCCACCGGCGGAGAACACACCCACCCGCAAGCGTAACCCCTAGATTCCACCGGGTCCATCTGCGCCGCATTACGGCCGCATTACGGCCGCATTACGGCCGCATTACGGCCGCATTACGGCCGCATTACGGCCGCATTACGGCCGCACCGCGGCGTTCACAGCGATCGCGGCCACTCTAGTCAATGGGTGCTATTCCACCAGACGCGCCGCGTTACGGCTAGAAGCGTCCCAGAAGCATCTCGGCGCTGGGCTCCGCTAAAAATAGGATGCAAGTCTATTTTCGACGCGAGGCGTTGCATAGCGCCGGGCAGGAAGTGGACCGGTCAGAGCATCCAGTCAATCCCAAAAATATACTAATTTTTCAGACCCTATCCCTCCGTAGTCTTTCAAGTAGGAGGAGAAATGCCAGCGTTCTCCTCCGGTTTACAGGCACTGTGTAAATTATATATATAGAATAATTATGATGATGAATGCATTTTTTTACCACTAAAATACAGCAACATATCTTTGATTCATGTCGTTTATAACTGGAATATTACAATTATTATTAACTTTGTCTGCAAAAAGTAGCCTGTCCAGGAAATATGCCCAAATCAACAAAAACTGCGAGCCGGCACGCAAGACGCTCCCCTTCTGAAACGCGCCCGGTGGGTTATGACACTGGAGGAGGTCGGACCAAAACCGCGGCGCAGCCGTGACGCGGCGCAGACGGACCCGGTGGAATCTAGGGGTAAGACTGGCACCAGCCTTCATTCCAGCAGACATCCTCAGCCGGCCGAGTCTTGTGTCACTGGCTACACGGTTGAAGGTGGCAATAGGGCAAAGGTCTCCACGTCCTACGCAACAGCAGACCGAGCGCGCCGCCACACGCTGGAGGCCATCAGTGAGGAACAGCACGAGCAGTGGACACCACCTCCCATGTGCACCCTGCACTGGGACAGCAAGTTGACGCCGATGCTCACCAATGTGCGCCAGTTGGAGGAGCGTCTGACAGTGGTGGTCGGAGATGCGGAGTGGCTCAAACTGCTTGGTGTGCCAACCTATATGAAGGGAACTGACGAGCCATGTGGAATGATCATCGCCCGGCTGACATGCAAGCTGCTGCAGGGGTGGTGCTGCACCGATCAGGTTGTCAACATGGCATTTGACACCACCGCGTCAAACACTTGCCATCTCATGGCAGCCTGCATTGCCATCCAGCTCTCACTGGGTCGACCACTGCTCTGGTCCGGGTGCCTACACCACATCGGCAAGGTGCTCCTCAGCCACATTTTCACTGACCTCAAGGTGGAGACGTCACGCTCGCCAGAGGTTACATTGTTTACACGGCCGGGACAACTGGGACCTGGTGCCACATAAGGACAGCAGCCAATTGTCCCGATACATTCCTGATGAGGCCTAACCACTGTTCCTGGGCAAGTTGCATGCTGAACTCATTGCGTGCGCTGCAGGAGTAGTCGACTACGAAGCGAGGTGACTACCGTGAGTTCGTGCAGCTGTGTCTTGTGTATCTGGGTGCAGACAGTGCAGCACACACTCCAGTTACCTTCCAACGGCCGGGAGCACTGCACAAGGCGCGGTGGATGGCCAAGCTGTTCTACACTCTCAAGATGGCCTTGATGGAGCAGCACATTGCGTTGCTTCCTCAGGGGACCACCACTACGTGGCAGCAGGTGCTGAAGATTTGGGCGTTTGCCAACTTCATTTCGCACATCTACGCAACGTGGTGGCTGACCTGCGACACAGCCGTAGATGCCGCATGGAATGAACTCACACTCTACCACCACCTGTACGCGTACAAGTCTGTTGACAAGGGCATCGCAACATCAGCGATCAAGGCACTGGAGTGGCACCTATGGTACCTGACAGGCGAGATGCTGCCCCTGGCACTCGTCAGCACCAAGGTGCCAGTTGGCGAGCGGCGCCCCACAGCTCCGCTTTCGCACTGGCTTCGGCAAGCCGAAGTTTCCAACCCTCTCACCAACCGGCAGCTTGGCTGACCTCGCCAACCCAGACTGCTGGACTTTGTGGCAGCAGCCAGGAGCGAGGAGCACCTGCAGAATGTGCTGCAGGCATGACCGCTCTAAACAGCCGAATCTGCGCCACTGCAAGCGCAAGCTGGAGCAGGACTAGGACTCAATTTCAAATTTGTTCGTTTTGTTCTTAAATAAATCAATGTTGTTCTATTAAAAATAAATGTTCTCAAAAACAATTTCTTGCATTTTTGCATTTTTAGAAATTGCCTAGGAAAACACCCAAATGGCCAATTTTCATATTTTTCACATGTTGTGTTCCACCTCTAAATCTCAATGAATGTTCCCAAAACTTTGCAAATGTCTGAACAAAATGCAACCCCAGACAGTTTGATATGTTGAGATTTAATTTGTGCATTGCAATTTGATGCACCCTAACCTGCGTACGACCAGTCGATGTCCTCGGAGAACTTGCGTTGATTCCTGTATGCATATCCTTCAGCTGCAAGAAAAACAAAAAGAGAAATGGTCATTTAAAAGATTTTATATTGAGTATTAATGACAGATCGTCAGTTAAGTGCTCTTTAAGTGCAGGTAACATGCAGTCAACAATCATTAAATACACCTTATTTAGAATTTACTCCACAGATTATAGCTTTAAAAGCTGTAAGATGGTTCAAAGTTTTACAGAGACAAATGTATTTTTAAATTCCTGAGAGGACACATATAGTCGTGTGTTGGACAGTAATGAGTTTTACTGATATATGCATTTCCTTTGATTTGCTGCTCAACATCGAGTCAAACTGAGGAAGCATTGAGCAGCTGCATCAGAAATCTAAAAACACACTTTAAACTTTCCAACACAGCCACAGGCTTCTCTGAAACAACACAGGCTTCTCTGAAACAACACAGGCTTCACTGAAACAACACAGGCTTCTCTGAAACCACACAGGATCACTGAGTCACTTACAACAAAGTGAGTTTTGATTTGGTTTGCTTTCTATAGAGCAGTGGCGAGCCGTGACTTTTATACCTAGGCCCTCTGACCCCCACCCCTTCACTCGAAAAAAAAAGAGTTATTACGTCACAGCGTATACTTCAGCGGAATATCAAAACAACGGCCCGGGGTGCAAAACGCATCAATGACAGCGACCCTCTACCACACAAAACAACACCTGTAAATAACCCAATTTGTGTTCTTTGAAATTGTAAAGGATATTGCATTGTGTTTGTTACTTTCGTTGCAGTTGTATGTCTTAAGTTAATTTGGCATGCTTTTATTTTGAAGGCGAGTTTACGCTGTTGACAGGAAGTTGTTGTTGCTATGGAAACAAGGAAAGCTTCACAGCGGGCGGAACTTGTCATAAAGTCCGCGATAATAAAGCCACCCATTTAGAGGGAAGATATGATTGGTCAATTGTACTGTCATTTGACATTACTCTCTGGTTCAGTTACTATAGCGGACCCTCTGTGAATTTACAGCAGGACCACCAATCAGCTCCTGTCTTCACCTCGCAGAGACGAGCTTCCTTCATTTAACCCTTCACATTCAAACAGAAACTGAACAGGCAGATTTGAAGGATTTATTTTTTTGGAAATGTTATTTTAAATACAATTAAATCAAGTTATTTTGGTAAAACTAATGAAAAATATAACTAAAAAAATATTTTTAAAAAATATATTAAATATTTTTTTTTTTTCATGTTTTTAAATGTTATTTTGTAGAATATCTTAGGCCCTCTAAGATATTCGTTCTGAGACGAGGGAACAGGAAGTGGTAAAACGCTAACTCCCTTCCGGGTTGTAGGACGCGTCACTGCGCCACTCTAAACCTCTCATCCCGGCTCTTAAAAACAAATTGTTTTACCTTTGTTTTATCGCTCTGAAAATATACCTTCCTTCCGCCTCACTTTGGTACGTTCCTTCCTTATAACTTAATTCTAAAACTCTAACATCAACATCTACAAGTGCATCTATGTTAAGTAACTTTTATGCGGCCATCCCAAGTCCATATTGGGTCAGGTTGGGATGCATGTAGAACCCATAATGCTCCGTACAAACAGTAGAACCGTGGCAGAAATAACATTGTATTCTTCAGGAAGAGCACAGGCTGTTTTAATAGATTGCATTGGAGGAGATATATAGTGTACACTAAAGGTGGGTCCAAGTGCAGGAGAAAAAGAAATCCAAATAAAAAAGAGATGCAATAATGTAAGATATCTCGTCATTTTATTTGGTAATTCGATTTTTGAAGTCAAAACATGTCTTCGAGAAGATTCTGGATCTAATAAAAGGATATGAAGGATTACAAATGTTGATTTTAATGTATTATCGTGTGATTGCCTGTTTGTATGATATGTTAGACTCATTTTAATTATGCTTTTTATCTACACTCTAATAATGACAATTCCCCTGTGGGGTGAATAAAGGATTTAAGAGGTAGTCAAACTAAAATGAATAAGGCTTTCTGGACTCAAAGAGACATTTTTGAGTTGCTCTTTAGATAAGGACATGTAAACACACAAATCACAACCTCTCTTGGAAGCAATTTAAAAAAACAGTGAAAATGTCTTTGTTTTAATGACATAGTAACGATGGCTTTTTGGGGCGTATTAGGGAGTCATTAGTAGGGAAATGACAGAGAATGAGAGATGTCATGATGCTGGACTAGAAACAGGAACGTTTTGGTTCATGACACCCCACAGATGGTAGATTTAATACTTATATTAAAGAGTATTTAATGACTGAGAGGCGTACCAGCGCTTCAGACCTCGTAGGCTCCACAACCAACAAAACAAACCAAACTGTGGTGAGCAATCATCCCAAATCCACAGACAAAACGGCTATTTTTCCTACAATATCCAATATTAATGCCTTATTCTCAGCATACGTCTCCCTCCCTCCCTTCCTTCCTTCCTCCCTCCCTATCTTCCTACCTTCCTTCCTTGTGAACCTTGCAGACTAACTACTTTCCCTCTGACTCTCCTGATGTATATAATGAGATTTTCTCGGCGGCGAGATGTCAGGAGGCGACATCATTAACCCGAGCGGCTGTCCGGGCATCTGTCACGTTAATGAAGTGGAGTCGGGGGCCTGAAGGGCCGTTAGAGAACGACACCTCATTACCATAACAGAGCAACGAGGGACAAAAGACAAAGAGCAGAGGTCACATGACACGCAGAGGTCACATGACACGCAGAGGAAACACAGTGACGCCATGAGGTGTGCGTTTACAAGAAGTCACAATATTGGGAAAAATGTTGGGAATTTATCGACGGAAATTCCTCCAAAGGGGAGAAACATATAATAGGGTTTGACTCATGTTGGGAAAACACTGAATGTATCCAATATGAGAGTAACATGATAACAAAGGTATCCCAACTGTAGCTGTGTACATGACAGGATGTATGATTAGAAGAGCATCAGGACTCTTTTAGGCATATGATAGCTATGTGATTAACATGATGATTCAGCCTCTATGGAGATAGACATATGACAAGCAAGATCATTTCTGACGTGGAGCTAATCTGAACTAAACATTGAATACTGCTTTCTATTCCTCCATCTTGTGACTGTGTAACTCCCTCTCTTGGATATCAGCATGTGAAGGACACTGTTCAGGAACTAGTTGATGCTCTGTATGTGATGACTACTTCCATTCTTGAGAGGATCAGAAATACATGGATCCTGAGATTGAAGCTCAAGCCGGGGACCAGTGATTATTAACATTTTTAAGTATTCAGAAAAAGTAAGAATTTTGAGAAAAAGTCAGAAATTTGAGAAAAATTCATAATTTTGAGAAATTCTGAATTTTTAGAAAAAGTCATAATTTTGAGAAAATATCATAATTTTGACTAATTTAGAGAAAAAGTCATAATTCTGGGAAAGTTCAGAATTTTGAGACAAATTCAGAATTTTCAGATTTTCAGAAAAAAACAAACAACATTTTTAGAAAAAACTCAATATTTTGTACATGACAGGATGTATGATTACCTACAAGAACCGGTATTCCTCCATCTTGTGACTGTGTAACTCCCTCTCAGCATGTGAAGGACACTGTTCAGGAACTATAACTAATATGCTCTGTATGTGATGACTACTTCCATTCTTGAGAGGATCATAAATACATGGATCCTGAGATTGTGTCAAGCCGCTGACACATTATTATTAACATTTTTAAGTATTCAGAAAAAGTCAGAATTTTGAGATTTTTGAGAAAAAGTCAGATTTGGGTTGTGGTCGCTAGTATCCTCCAAAGATGGACGACTTGCTTTTGATGACGTCACATTCCCATTCCCTAAAGAGATTCTTCAAATCCACATTAAAACTAAAGTATCATGCATCAAACCAACCAAAATGCCATCAAGGGTTTCAAACTTCAAACTCATGAATCTCTCTTGCGTGTTGAGAACCTTCTTCCCAAATTACATTTCTTGACCGCTCTGTTTGAGGTGGGTTCAGAATTAATCTGCAGTAAATTAGGAGATGAGGTCTCCTGCTGGGAGGCGTTATTCCCTCTGAGATATCGCTCTAATCCAGGATTACATGTTTGACAGTCTGCAGGGCAGCACCTTCAACATGGAGACCGTCAAACAGGGAGTAAAGTTCTCGTGGTTTCCAGTGATCTGCTTAGATTAAGAGTTAAGAGGAGATCGCAATCACTTTAAAAGTTTGGATCTGATTGGGTTTTAAAACTTCCTGCGGGGTGGATTTTATCATCCTGCAGAGGGAGCAGATGGAAGGACTTTCTACGTGGTTCAAATAAAAAAGAATGTCTTTTTAATACTGAAAAAATAAGATAATTTGGCAGGTATGGATAGAAGTATTTGGATGGGGCAGTTGATACTTGTGTGGAGGGTTCAGGTTTAGAAAGGTGCAAAAACAATCCCAAAAATCCAGAAATGTTAGCTGTAAAAGATCAGATAATATAGAAGACTCATATTGAACATCATGGGATATGATTCAAAGATCGAGAGCATCTTCTATATGGACTCAGAGTGAATTTGGTATTTCTAAACCTGGATCCTATTTTCTCATATTGTTGTCTCCAAGTAAATAATGGGGATACCGTTTTTAGAAATTGGTCCTGTAATGGCTCACACATGTTATCCTTTCTGCACCGTCAATGTAGAGTGAGTCAACGAGAATGTGTTTCTCTGTAGGGTCATTTCAATGATGTGGTCAGACACGTGACAACAATCTTAACCCGTCATTGGCAAAACAAGCACATAATGTACATTAACGTTGCCTTGAATTACTTTCTGAATACTCCACCAATTGTAAAAGTTAAGGGATCAACAGATTAGGTCATATTTAGCCAGAAGCATGGATAGACTAAAATGATCTTAATCCTGTCTGGCCGGCTCTGTTGTGATTAGTCGACCGCTTAGAGATGTCCCGCCCCTTTGCCTATCGTGTACAATGTGTTGGAGCGCTAGCCAATAGAAGCGTGTTTCAGACAAGGGGGGGGAGAGAAACTCCATAGGGAGGAAACATAGGGATTTCAGACTTTGCAGACCACTTACATGCACTAAAACCTCTAAAACACACTACAGGGAAGGGAAACACCAAAAAGCATAACAGGGCCTCTTTGAAGATGAAATGGAGCCTTGTAGAGGATCAGGTAAAATAGTTTTACACGGAATAGAAATGTACACGTATGTGACACAAGCCAATCAGAATTGAGATTACCTTCCTGCCGAGTTCTACGATACCTCATATGTTTTCAGGGCCTGGACCAACATCTAGGTGTTAAAAATGTATTATTTGCCACATTTTTCTGCAATAACGCAAAATCCAATGGAAAAATCCCATTGGATTTTTGTGGAGGGAACCAGGGAGATGCTGCCTTCAGGGTCCACTACGATAAAAACAACATCTCTGCACCACTCCATTGACTGAGTGAATAAAGCTTTTCAAGTAGAACATCACAGATTGGTACAGTCATCCTTTTTTATTTTTGTAAAATGTAGAAAGTTTAATCCCTAAATCTAAAGAGGGTTTAAATGTGGGAACATTAAACTCCAGCTGTGAAGACTCTAATGGTTTTGAGGAATAAAAAGAGTGACAGAGCACCAAAGTGGAACTAAACCTCCCGATGAGGCAGAAACTCTTTCCCATGATTCATTGCATGACCATACATAGAAAGTCTGATTTACTGCAGCTCGTTCCCTTCAAAAGGCAGCGGTGGAGAAACAATGAGCAACAAAATCGTTTTTCTACCCCTGATGTTTTATTTCCTCGCTCGGGTGACGTTCTTCACGCGGCTGCTTTCACTTAACCACCGCCTTCAAACACTCAGACTGTGGCGGGGTCACGACCTCAAAGTTTAAAAGTGCCGAGGTGAGGAGTTCAAGTAACAAGAAGCAGGTTTTAGGATGTTTTTACAGCATTATCGTCTCAGGACGGAGCTTTTCCTCTCCTGTCAGTCCAACACTTTATCACAGAGACAGATAGCTCAACTTCTACTGGAGAGATTGTAAGAACTTTCATATTTTACAATCTTGAAGGATGATGACTGATGATTTTATCTTTCCTCTGGCACCGCTATCACAACAAAATGTCCTCTTTTGTACCAAATGTAGAGCTCTTTAAAGGCTTGGATGGATGTGAAATTGATTGAATTAGCAGTTTAAAAGATGAGGTGTTAGAAATTTACTGGATATGTTAAAAAACAGGACTTATAATTAAAAGCCATGAACAGCTCCATGTGTTTTAACCCACATTCAGCAGTGCTTCAAGCATTTAATACTCACAAGATACAGCACAACAACACAACATGTTTGTTTTAATAATATAATAAACCTTGGTGCCAATTTAACAAATAGAAGTCTATATTTTTGTGAATTGAGATCCTACCTTTGGTGTTACTGTTGTTTGAGGAGTCTCGTTAAAGGTTAAGGTGTCTTTTTCTAATTTTCAACAATAATAATAAAATAACTAAATTAGATTTCCATTCCTGTTCCAGAGGAAAAGTCTGAACTCAAGGCAAAAGCTTGAGGCCAATAAGACATAAAATGTACGGACAGACAGACAGACAGACAGACAGACAGACAGACAGACAGACAGACAGACAGACAGACAGATAGACAGACAGACAGACACACAGACAGACAGACAGGAAGCTGTGTTCAGGTTGAAATGGAAACCAGACAATGTAAACATGAGCTCTGACATGAAACACCTGCCTGAACATCTGCAAGGCTCTATTACTGCGTGTGCGTGCGTGCGTGCGTGTGTGGTGTGTGGTGTGTGGTGTGTGGTGTGGGTGTGGGTGTGTGTGTGTGTGTGTGTGTGTGTGTGTGAGAGAGAGATAACATTGTTTACATTACTGCACATCTTTGTGACTTCCTCAAATCCTTAACTTTGAACATATGTACATACAGTACCTGTATAAAAGTTTGACACATGTATTTGTGTTTAGGGAAGTGCAGCCTCCATTGGACTCCTTGATGTTCAGGTGTATATCAGTATGTAGAGACACTACATACTGATATACACCTGAACATCAGCAGGAGAGAACTCTTTAAAGTAGAGACACTAAATACTGATATACACCTGAACATCAGCAGGAGAGGACTCTTTAAATTAAAGACACTACATACTGATATACACCTGAACATCAGCAGGAGAGGACTCTTTAAAGTAGAGACACTACATACTGATATACACCTGAACATCAGCAGGAGAGGACTCTTTAAAGTAGAGACACTACATACTGATATACACCTGAACATCAGCAGGAGAGGACTCTTTAAAGTAGAGACACTACATACTGATATACACCTGAACATCAGCAGGTGAGGACTCTTTAAAGTAGAGACACTACATACTGATATACACCTGAACATCAGCAGGAGAGGACTCTTTAAAGTAGAGACACTACATACTGATATACACCTGAACATCAGCAGGAGAGGACTCTTTAAAGTAGAGACACTACATACTGATATACACCTGAACATCAGCAGGAGAGGACTCTTTAAAGTAGAGACACTACATACTGATATACACCTGAACATCAGCAGGAGAGGACTCTTTAAAGTAGAGACACTACATACTGATATACACCTGAACATCAGCAGGAAGGACTCTTTAAAGTAGAGACACTACATACTGATATACACCTGAACATCAGCAGGAAGGACTCTTTAAAGTAGAGACACTACATACTGATATACACCTGAACATCAGCAGGTGAGGACTCTTTAAAGTAGAGACACTACATACTGATATACACCTGAACATCAGCAGGAGGACTCTTTAAAGTAGAGACACTACATACTGATATACACCTGAACATCAGCAGGAGAGGACTCTTTAAAGTAGAGACACTACATACTGATATACACCTGAACATCAGCAGGAGAGGACTCTTTAAAGTAGAGACACTACATACTGATATACACCTGAACATCAGCAGGAGAGGACTCTTTAAAGTAGAGACACTACATACTGATATACACCTGAACATCAGCAGGAGAGGACTCTTTAAAGTAGAGACACTACATACTGATATGAAGCTGAAAATCAGAATAATATGTCTTCGTTAAAGTAATGAAAAAACATGGTTGTGCTTTGTTCCACCTCGGGTGGGGGTATCTTGAAAAACTAAAGGCTTTTTTGGGGGATTTGTTTCTCCACTATTAGGACGAATCAAGAGGAGGAAGTGAAGATGGGAAGAGGGGCTTACTGGAAAAGAGTGAATGAGGAGAATGGTTTGTATGGAGAACTCTTGCTCAGCGTCTGTGCAGAGAAAGAGCCCACCACTGTGTCAGTGTGTTTCTTCAGCGGAGAGTGGCCGGCTCCTCGCTGAAGAAACCCCCCCGTAGCCGGACGCTGAATAAGAGGATTAGCCCAGCCCTGAGAACTGGTGCCCATGCCAGAATGTGTCACAACGAATAACCCCCCACCAACTCCTCTCCTGATGCCAGGGGGAGTCTGAGGAGGCGGGGGTAATACCAGGCGCTCAGACTGGAGGGTGTGGCAGGTTAATCTGTGACCAGTCTGGGCTGGTATTTCTTTAAAAAGCACCGAAAAATAAATGTTGATCACCAGCAAGAAGGCAATAACTAAACTGATTTAACTGGGCTAGGGTTAGGTTAGGGTTAGGTTGGCATTAGGTTTGGGTTTGGCTTTGGGTTAGGTTTGGGTTTGGGTTGGGTTTGGGTTGGGGTTAGTGTTAGGTTTGGGTTGGGGTTAGTGTTAGGTTTGGGTTTGGGTTGGGGTTAGTGTTAGGTTTGGGTTCGGATTGGCTTTGGGTTAGGTTTGGGTTTGGGTTGGGTTAGGATTGGGGTTGGTGTTTGGGTTGGCGTTAGGTTTGGGTTAGGATTGGGGTTGGCGTTCGGTTTGGGTTGGCGTTAGGTTTGGGTTTGGGTTGGCGTTAGGTTTGGGTTTGGGTTGGCGTTCGGTTTGGGTTGGCGTTAGGTTTGGGTTGGGGTTTGAGGTTCTGTGTCAGGAAGCATTCACACCAATCTGTGGGTGTGTAGTTATGTCAAGGAGTTGGAGTTGGTTGCACCAGTTCCTTAATATGTGTTTGGCTGTGGTCGTGGTGGTGGTCCAAGTGAAATTATCCTCTTCTGTGTTGAATTTTGAAGAGCTGTGAGTGTTGGAAAGTGTCTGGCTATCGTATGTCAAGATTCAAAGGTTTTAATGTCATAAGCTACAGTGTAGAAATGGCAATGAAAATCTTATGACCCGAGCTCTTCCAACGATGCAACATATATAATAAAATACAGAAATACAAATAAAAAATAGTGCAAGAAGTCTATAAACACGTAAATAGAATATGATATGTACAAGAACAGAATGTAAAATGTAATATTGTACATTAAGACGAGATTAAATATGGTTTATTACGGTGATAACTATTCAGATAAATAAGTAAATTATCATTGATTATTAGTCGTTGATTAATGTGAGGGTCTGTTGCTGAAAAGTTAAGGACGGAGAAATTAAAATCTGCATTGGGGAAGATGGTGATTGCTTGGGCAGTTATGCAAATTCATTGACGGTGGGTTTGGGGTTCCGTTTTTTATTGCTGAGGCCAATTAAAAAAATGACACGGGTGGCTCGGTGGTAGGGTGGAGAGTACTGGCAGATTTTGAGGATGTTGAATCTCCATTCGTTGGATGAGTTGTTTGTTCTTTCCTGATTGTACTTGGAGGCTGTATATGTTAACTGGGCTAGGGTTAGGATGAGGGTTAGCCCCCCACTAAAGAGCAGTGTTTGGATATTCTTAGAAAGGGTTATACAAGGGAAAAAATGACTAAACATCTAAGAGTGAGGAATGTTTTTGTTGGTAAATGAAAGAAATTGATGATTTATGACAGTGAAAAGGGATTAAGGCGAACTGATTTGTGATTTCCAAGGTGCTTTACTGTATGTGTATAGTAACTTTGATAATGACCATCTTTTCTCAAGTTTTCTTTTGTCTGTTTTAGGCGATAAAAGGTCACAAGTTAACATACGATAATTGGTTGAACGTACAAACCAAAAATAATTAGGTTATTGTCTTAGTCAGTGATTTTAAGGCAAGAGGATCCATTAGTATTTAACATTATGACCATTGCTGGAGGTTAGGTCTGTCGGTCAAAGTGAAAGAGGAGAGAGCAAGCTCTGCCTGGCAGACTGAGCTCAGGGCAGAAACATATTGTGATGATGAATAGCTGGTGTGTTTTACATTTTAGAGGTCTAACGCAGGCCTGACAGATAAAACCTCTGCTGTCATAATATGCCGGCTAAAGCTACTGTATACCTCCGGCTGCATGATGGTATCTTTTATCAAGGATGTCCTCCAATGGCCCTCTAATGGAGGAGAACAGTGGAAAGTATACATCTCTTTAGATCATTAAACAGAGATTTGTAGAATCAGATCCTTTCAGTTCTCAGGAAAAGGAAAAGCAAAACCTCAATCGGAGCTACGAAAACATGCTGGATTGTGGGTCATAGGTTAAACCACGGAAGAGGGTTAGGGCCACATGTGATTTTTTCTTGGAGGGCGGGGTCTTACCAAAGGTGATTTTTTATTTAGTTTTGAGATTAAAGTCAGATTTTTGAGGTACAGTAGAAGTCAGAATTCTGAAAAATCTGACTTTTTTCCGAATTCAGACTTCGTCAGTCAGAAGATTCACGTGGCCCTAAACCTCTTCAGTGGTATAATCTATCATTTACAATCCAGCATGTTTTAAGTAGCTCTGATGCTAGATTGTTGATCAGAATACTGAAAAATATTATTTTTTTACTCTGAAAATCTGTGAGAGAGAAGTCAGTATTCTGAGATTTTTCAGAAAAAGGTAAAAATTCTGAAAAAAATGTCATAAATCAGAATTTATTTTTCTCAGAATTCTGACGTTGAACTGAGAAATTGTGATTTTAATCTCAGAATTGTTAAAAAAGTCAGGACACATTTCTTTCTCAGAATTTGTAAGTCAGAACTCAAAAAACTATTTGACTTTGGTCTGATCCCCAAAATATGTCACATGTGGCCCCTATCCTCTTCCATATCATTCTCTAAGGCATTTCTTGCATCTAGACTTTGTCTGAGATGTAAGGACCAAGATTTTGGAAAAACTCCTTTATGAGAAAAAGGAAACTCCTTTCTTTGAGTTTAAATCTCTTGCAGGAGTTCAGGTTTGATAGAAGAGTCTTTCCATTCAGGAATTATTTTTTTTTGAAAGAATCACAACCTTTCCTAAACCTCAACTAAACAGTTTTTGCACCTAAGCAAAACCTTTTACATGAAGTTGGAAGATGAGAAACCAGACTACTGAATCCTCTTTGTAAGGGTCACCAGTAATAGTGTAAAAGGTCTGACCACCATTATTATAATTTTTTTATTAAGTTATGGGAGTGTGTTTATCTTCTACTGAGTGCTGCAACACAAAAAAGGGAATAAAATCACACCTTTATCTTTCATTTCCATAAAGAGTAAACAAAGCAGCTTTAAAAGATATTCAATTAAAGTTGAAGTATTAAAATATGTAACACTGTGTGTCTTGAACTGCAAACTTTGTTCTCTCAACTTCCCTGTTTCTGCAGTTCCTACTATCTATTATCCTTCCAGTATTTTTTGTAGACAAAAAACTGTTTAAATTCAAATGGAGGAAAAAATAACAACTTTTCCAAACCGCCTTTGGTTCTGTATTGGTGGAGGAAACAGTGTGACCTTTGTGAGTCGGCACAGAGAATCATCAAAGTGCTCCTGCTGGAGTTATACACTCACGTAAAAACTTAGAAATCCACTACCAGACCACCAACAGGAAATCAAAGCGCCTCGTCACAGCGCTGCAGGCGTTCGAGAAATGAAAAGTCAGTTTTACCTAAAATTCCTGGGAGAAAACCAGCTGTGGAAAACTAAACCCTTCAGCCGAACACAGGCCTCGGGGTTGAAGCACTTCTCATCGATCAGCTGCTCTAATCTTTTCCTTTTAGCTATAAATGGTAAAGAACAGAAGCTGTGGATTATCTACGGCCCTAAAAGGAGGATAAAACATGAAAGAAGCAAATCTGCGGAGAGGAGGATTTCATATGTGCTCGCCAGGAATGAAGGCAGGAAAACGGACTAAACTGAAATGACCCAGAGCGGCAAAAACAATACCACCATCACCTAATGTAGGGTTGAGTACAACAATCTTCTTTCCATCAAAAAGTTAAAATATTTGCCCACGTTTTCAGAGCTGTAACAAAAATCTTTGCTGGAACAAATATCTCCAAATGAGGCTAATCCTTTTCCTCCACTGAAGGGTTGATTTGCATTAGAAGCAAGCATTTGGCATGCATGTTCAGACAGGGCTAAAAAGATATGAGTTGATGACAAAAAACAATTCAAATATGTAAAAAACTTACAATGGGTTTGATTCAACATGATCCAAACTGAGATTTTCTGCTGGACAGTAACTGTTTGGTAAAAGCTGGACATGCATGTCTTTCCGATATCTTGTCTCGACAAATCAAAGGCAAATCCAGTATTCAAAGCATTTCTGCAGTCCATGTCCATGACTTAACCACCGCTAAGCTAAAGGTGGCTAATGCTGGGCTATAAAGGAACTACAGCACGGTCACATGACTTCACATCACCACCGCTAAGCTAAAGGCAGCTAATGTTGGGCTATAAAGGAACTACAGCCCAGTCACATGACTTCACGTCACCACCGCTAAGCTAAAGGCAGCTAATGTTGGGCTATAAAGGAACTACAGCCCGGTCACATGACTTCACGTCACCACCGCTAAGCTAAAGGTGGCTAATGCTGGGCTATAAAGGAACTACAGCCTGGTCACATGACTTCACGTCACCACCGCTAAGCTAAAGGCAGCTAATGTTGGGCTATAAAGGAACTACAGACCGGTCACATGACTTTACGTCTCCACCGATAAGCTAAAGGCGGCTAATGTTGGGCTATAAAGGAACTACAGCACGGTCACATGACTTTACGTCTCCACCGATAAGCTAAAGGCGGCTAATGTTGGGCTATAAAGGAACTACAGCCCGGTCACATGACTTCACGTCACCACCGCTAAGCTAACGTTTAGTCGTCTCATTTAGACACCGTTTTTAAATTCAACAGTGGGGTATTTACTGATGTATTTTATGTGGCAAAACAAACCGTAAATTATCTTCAGCTTGAGTTAAACACAGACCTTATTCAGGATAACAAAAACTCATTCAAAAAGCCATTGACTTCTAGGCCAGGGAACAGAAAGTGGTGACATGCTGACCTATTTCCGGGTTATAGGACTCATTCCTGCACCACTCTATAAGTATGTGTCACAAGCCTAATAATAAGGCATGTGTTTTTTATTAAACCCAAATGAGGTGATGTTTTTAGCATGGTTTTCCTGTTTGTTTGTCAGCAGGGTTACGAAGGAACTACTGGTCCAATTTTCCTAAAACTTGGTTGAAAGGTGTAGCATGAGCAAAGGAAAATGGCATTTGTGGCCGATCCAAATCCCTGAGGGTACGCCCGAGTTGCTTTTCTATTGCTCTTATTTTTCTTTTCGACTCAAATGCACCTCTGCCTTAGTTCACCTTTCTAAAAATGTACCCTCACATCATAAAACGTGGACAGTTTATGGGATTGTGGATCTAACTAAGGTTGGACTTGGCCTCCTCCTGTCAGTCAACACACTCACTTCTGTGTGGTCATGGTTTTACATTTTGAACTGCAGTGTAACGTCTCTGTTCTACATCTCCTAACACCGGCTTCACTGCGCTGAACTGTGATAAGACTGGACAGCTTTGTGTTGTGTTGTGTGTGTGTGTGTTCATGCACTCATGTGTGACCTGTATCTGTGGTCAGAAACAAATGATCTGTCCCGAGGGGAGAGCGGATGAATAATGGATCTGACCGGCTACAGTTTCCATCAGAAGCCTCTCTGGGCTGCAGCCAAACACTCTGCAGACACCACGTTAGTTTACACTCCGTTTCATTACGTGTGCCAACAGCTCAACAAGAGGCCGGTTTTTATCTCCTGTGCTAATCAATCACTCTCACGTTGAAACAGAAGCAGAGCAGCATGTCAGAAAATAAATAGGTTGATTTACTATTTGTTATTTCTGCACATCTGTGTCCATGTTATCCACACTTTTCAACTTGATCTGGTAGATGATGTTCACAAAAGGAGAACTGTTATACATCAAGTTATTTAAAGTATTGGGGGAATACTTTTGCATTTGTTTTAAAAGTAGTAGATGAATCCCAAAATTGTCAGGTTAGGATTTGTTTTGCTTCAAAATGGTGTACAATTTTAGATATTCAGTAGCTAACAGGCCCAAGCTTTCAACTTTATGAATTTGGGACAATATTAAGATAAAAAGCCAAAGATTTTGATGCATTTTCAAACAGAAAACTAATGTTTAATTCAATTGAGTCACAGTAAAAACTGAGAGAAGAGTCTACATGCTAGTTGCTTTGGGAGAACAATCCATACATTTAGCATTAGCATACTATCATTAGCTTATTAGCACTGAACACAAAGTAAACTTGAAGCTGATGGGAATGTTATTCATCTATTTGGACATACAACAAAAAGTATTGGACACATTTTGACATGATGATTGGGCAAAACTAAAAGCCACAAGAACACAAAAGTGATGGGTTATTATTAGCTTTATTCCTCCTACGATATTTTTGTCTGAACTAAACATATCAACCTCTTGGTTTGGACAAAAGAAAGGTCAGTGCTCACGAAAGTCAGAGGGATCCATCCCGGACTATGAATATATATTTATTATATTATCTCACAACAATCCATCAAATATATTTTCTTATGTTTCAGTTTGGACCAAAGATGTTGACCAACAAAGCACAGAGCCACGATGCTAATGTGACATTTAAATCCTGCACAAATAGAGCAAATGTTCCAGTGAGAGGATCTTTATCAGGATCAAATTAGAGATTAGATTTGACAGGATTTTGTTACAATGACTATACTATAACTATAGAAACTCAGCTTTACAAAGTCAGAATTTTCTTTTTGTAAACTTATCAGACAAATGTTCAGGTCCTGATTTCATTAAAACAAAACAGGCTCAAACTAATTTCCGTGATGGCCAATCCGTGGTACTACTTCCGTATTAGTTGGTGGCGCCATTTGGTCCCATAAAGACTTTGTTCTCATTGATTCACATTTGGAAAGCGATGTTGGTAAATCAGCGTATTTATATTTGTAAATCAGACACTTGAAAATCCCTTTTTTTTAAAAGGGTCTAAATGTTGTAAAATGCACTACAATTCAGATCGAGAGTCATTTCCCCTCTCCATTCATTTGACTGGGCAAGACCAGACGTTACAGAGTCTACTGGAGACATGGCTTAAATATTTGAGGCGGTTCTTAAATGTTGGAGGTGGGGCTTAAAGGCAGGAGGTGGGGCTTAAAGACGGGAGGCAGGGCTTATGAATGGGCGCCGCAGATCCGATATGTTTGTACTCAAGAGTCAGGCCATTTTGTTTCCACAGAGCAACTTTCATGGGAATGAACAGAGTCCCGCCTCCAGCACTGTATCCAGTTCTCTTTACACATCTATGCAGAGGCTCTCCCATCAACACCTTTTCAACTTCTAAATGTGTGCTGGGTACCGGCCCAGCGCTCACAGCCTGCCAGCCTCAGCTGCATCAATCCAAACAAACCCTGCAGCCGAACAACTTCAAACGGCCTCTCTGTGCTCCAAACATCCAGAGAGCGACGAGACGTTTAGACAAAGAGAACCCGCTCACAGCGACGTGTTTACAGTAGACTGAGATTGAAAGAGAAACTGAGAAAGGTACGGCTCCACTACAACCATCTAAGAGTCTCTTTATTTAGTTTAAACTAAACTCTTCCACAACTGGCTTAGTCACATAACTTTAGGGTTGTTTTCCGTTTTGGAAGGAGTACTCGGATCCATCACTGTATTAAAAGTACAAATACTATGGTCTAAAAGTACACTAGTAAAAGTCTGGATTTAAAAATGTTAAGTAAAGGTAAAAAAGTATTATCAAAATGTACTTAAAGTACAAAAAATACTCATTCTGAACAATGACCCGTTTCAGAATAATGTAAAGTGGTATTGTGATTTCTGAGTTTCTTTTACTGTCCTTTTTTCTGTAGAGGAAGTAAAGCAACCGGGACTCTGGATTTATTTGTTGTTTGAGGTGCAATATATGACTCGGCAGCTTTAAGACATGAAGACACTATTATTTTCAGCTTCGCTCAATACAGTCTTTTCACCGGGAAGCGGGCGGGGCCGTAATTTTGGCCATAAGTGACATTAGGGCCCTCATACTTTAGCTTTCTAGAAACACCCCTGATTAAGGAATTCAAAATCTAAGACGATATCTAGTCTCATATCACAATAAATTGACCATTACTCATACACATCACTTATGCAGTATTTCTTTGCCTGTGAGTCTCTAGAAAAGCCGAGTCTATAAGCAGCGAGCTTCCCTTCTTCACCCAGATTTCCTCAAATATACGGAGCGTCTGTTCCAAGCTGTTTCGGTTCCAGCAGACGTGTTTCTAATGTGATGGTACACACGGTGACGAAACAGTTTGTCAGAGGCCCAGAGGAAACTTCTCCAACAGAAAAACGACTTCATTAAACATCGAGCTGAAAGGAGGCAGCACAGAGCCAGCCAGCGCTGGATCCCACAGCAAGGACAAAGAGGGAGGAAGTGTGTGTGTGTGTGTGTTGTGTGTGTGTGTGTGTGTGTGTGTGTGTGTGTGTGTGTGTGTGTGTGTGTGTGTGTGGCCATATAACTTATATTATAAACGTTAGATTTAGTCCTGTTGTTAACGATGTCTGTGAAATCATGTGTCTCGTTAACAGGTTATTTATGGAGTTAAATTCAGAGCTGATGCTGCATTCAAGTCCTGTAGGAATTCTAAGCTGCCAACTGGGGGAAACAGTCAGTAAACACCAAACAAATACACAGATACTGGCACTCTGAGCTCACAATTTTGAAGTGAAACTTAAATTAAACAGCAACGTACATAACTTGCGTGTAATGTTTGTGGTTATTGGGTTTTACTTCTATATTAATAGCAACAAATGAAGTGCCTAGAAAAAAAGTACTGAAGCACTTCTTTCACAACTGAGTAAAAACAACAATGTAGAAAAAAAATAACTCAAAATGTTACCCAAGTAAAGTGGCATCAAAATATAATAGGAAACACCAAAAGTAAAAGTACTCGAGATGCAGGATGTACATTTTCTTAAATAATACATATTATATCCCAAGATTACAATAAGTGATCCAATAATTTCTGAATATGAATTCATAATTATCCTGTGTCACATGTCTATGTTGGAGAATAGCTGATTGGTTGACTGTTTACATGCATGCAACCAAAGCCTGCTCAAACATGATTGGTCAATACTCCAAACTATAAAATGGATGTAACCAAAGTGCTTCAAATATCAAACTATCACATGCATATATCTGTTTATAGAGATAAGAAGAATTATGAATGAAAGAGTAAAACCTAACCTCGGCACTCAGCAGGACGTCAGACCTACTAATTGCTTTTCCACCTGCATGAATCCTCCATTAACATCACCAGCTCATCACCAGCTCATTAACGGGCCACATTTTGTGACGGTGCCTCGGGACACATGACTATTTTGAGGAACGACCTAATTGAAATGATCAGCAGGGGGGGGGGGCGGGACACAGAGGAAATTATGGATTTTTCCTCTTTGTCCTTCGTTAACCTTGACACACTTCTGCTGCGACTCGTTAGTGATGCCAACTAATGATGGCAGCTGTTTCCTCCTCGTTATCTGATCATAAAACACCTTTTATAAAATGTGTTTTCTCTCTTTGAGATACTGTGTTTAAGTGTTTTGTACGGTGGCCGACAAACGTGCCTCAACTGCCCAAAACATTTCCATTAGGAGAAACTCTATGCAGCTTCAGAAACTATGCAAACAGATATGTTCCAAAACACATGAAGAAACATCTTCAGCAACTTGACAACACATGCAGCATTTAGAGAACATTCAGCAACTTGAGGAAACATGAGCAGCGTTTACTAAAAGCTGCAGAAACCAAACGCTGCAAATACAAAACGCTGAAGAAGCTCAAACACAACGGACACCAGGGGACACTAAAGAGTGACGCACAAGGCTGGGAGACCAGGGGACACTAAAGAGTGACGCACACAGCTGGGAGACCAGGGGACACTAAAGAGTGACGCACACAGCTGGGAGACCAGGGGACACTAAAGAGTGACGCACACAGCTGGGAGACCAGGGGACACTAAAGAGTGACGCACACAGCTGGGAGACCAGGGGACACTAAAGAGTGACGCACACAGCTGGGAGACCAGGGTACACTAAAGAGTGACGCACACAGCTGGGAGACCAGGGGACACTAAAGAGTGACACACACAGCTGGGAGACCAGGGGACACTAAACAGTGACGCACACAGCTGGGAGACCAGGGGACACTAAAGAGTGACGCACACAGCTGGGAGACCAGGGGACACTAAACAGTGACGCACACAGCTGGGAGACCAGGGGACACTAAAGAGTGACGCACACAGCTGGGAGACCAGGGGACACTAAAAAGTGACGCACACAACTGGAGACCAGGGGACAAAAAGTGACGCACACAGCTGGGAGACCAGGGGACACTAAAGAGTGACGCACACAGCTGGGAGACCAGGGGACACTAAACAGTGACGCACACAGCTGGGAGACCAGGGGACACTAAAGAGTGACGCACACAGCTGGGAGACCAGGGGACACTAAACAGTGACGCACACAGCTGGGAGACCAGGGGACACTAAAGAGTGACGCACACAGCTGGGAGACCAGGGGACACTAAAAAGTGACGCACACAACTGGAGACCAGGGGACACTAAAAAGTGACGCACACAGCTGGGAGACCAGGGGACACTAAAGAGTGACGCACACAGCTGGGAGACCAGGGGACACTAAAAAGTGAAGCACACAGCTGGAGACCAGGGGACACTAAAAAGTGACGCACACAGCTGGGAGACCAGGGGACACTAAAGAGTGACGCACACAGCTGGGAGACCAGGGGACACTAAAGAGTGACGCCATAATATCATGTGATCACATTGTTAAAATAAACCAATAAAACGTTTAAGGTTAGTTTCCAACAACAGACACTTTATAATATATATAAACGTTATAATCCCTAAACACCAACCAGCATATAGTTATGAAACGTTCTCTTTCTGATCCCCCATATTACTTTTCTGTTGAACCCTTAAAGGTCCCATGTCATGGCCATTTCTACTGATCATAATTCCATTGTTGAGGTCTACTAGAATAGATTTACATTGTTCAATGTTCCAAAATCATATTGGTTTCTCATACAGCATCTCTGTATGTGTATGTGTATTCACTCTCTGTCCTACACGGCTTGTTGGAGCTCCTGCCCCCCCCCCCTCCCTGTGAGCCCACTGTGCTCTGATTGGTGGTCAGCTCGCCCACTCTGTTCTGATGAGTCCACCACCGTTACAGCTGAACATCAGTGATTATGTGTTACAATGGCGTTTGTTAGCAACCAGGAAATGACACCAGTAATGACAAACAGATGAGAATGCTGCGTGGGGTCTGGGTGCCGTGTTGGCGGGACGTTGCGGGGCTCGCTGCTCCGCCCTTTGTGGCTCGAGGAGCGGACAGTGTGAGCTGGATTACTGGTGTCGTTTCCTGGTTGCTGCGTGGGGTCTGCGTGCGGAGCTCAGCCTGAGCTCCACGGTGTCCGCTGGCACGGCACTTGGTATATATCCAGCATCCAGGGAAACACAGCAGGACATCAACCTCACACTGTCCGCTCCGGGAGCCTCACGGGGCGGACTCCTGAGCTGCTCGGGAGTCCGCCCTGGCAGAGGGTGTGCCTATTGTTCTATAGCTGTGTGCCAATTGGTCCAGACTTAGTGAAGTCAATAGGCCCCAGAAGCAAACAATGGAAAAAGAGAAATATCCAACGAGGCGTTCTGGGGCAGCATAGACAGTTCTTTCCTATGTTAGAGTTTTACTCGCTACAGGGTGTACTTTGAGGGTTTGTGACTCTGCAGACCGTTTACATGCAGAAAAAGCTACATAACACACAAGGGGACGGGTAATGACCAGAAAAGCATGACATTGGACCTTTAAGCATACTGTAAATATAATGTATAGTCAAAGAGTGTAAGAAAGTAAAACAGTGTTTCTTGATCTGACGTTTGTGTTTCTGAGGTGCAATAAACGGAATATCCTCTTGGGAGATTTTTCAAAAAAATCCATAAATTGCCGACTTATCTGAACAGTAACTTACAAACAGAATCACATCCCTGTGGGTCGAACAGCACATCTGTTAGTTATCCTCTTCATCCCAATTTTCAGCTGCATTCAGGGACAATATGACAACTTCATATCTGCTTCCAATTAGACGTAATTGCTTTAATTATCAGGCATTTTACAGACTTACAGGATTAACCTTTCACCGTGCAGACATGAGTAAAGTGCAGCTGCTTTTTACTCAAAATTCCTTCAACACAACCTGTGGCCTCGCTCTGAGGAGAACCAGGAGGAGGAAGAGGAGGAGGAGGAAGAGGAGGAAACATCTGCTCTGATTGCCGACCTCTGCAGAGTCTTCAGGTGTTTCCCTTCAGACATGACACATCAAAATGCAAGACTTTGGGTACTTAAAAAGCCATTAAGACGACCCTAGAATGAGATTTCTTGCTGTTTAAATGTGCGTTTCATCAAATACTTTGAGTTTCTGTGCATGTAAATAATAATAATACATTTGATTTATATAGCACACTTTAAAAACAACGTCATCTCAATGTGCTTCTCAATGCTACGTATAAGGAGAAAATAATAAAATCAATAAAAAGATATCTAAAAGGAGCATATTGAATAAAATATGGTAATATAACAAATACAAATAAAAGGTTAAGAGCATAAAAGGTTTAAAATAAAATAAATAATAAAATAAAGGATGGTCAGTAAAATGCGGTGCGGAACAGGTGGGCCTTGAGGCATTTCCTAAAAACTGAGAGTGATGCAGAGGTCCGTATGTTCTCTGGAAGCTGATTCCACAGACGTGGACCCAGGGAGGAAAAGCACGGTTTCCCACGCTGACCAGTTTTGTCCGCAGAACAGCCAGGAGATTGGAGCTGTCTGACCTGAGTGTGCGTGAGGCATGGGAATGTTTTCTGGTCAGCAGTTCCTGTAGGTAGGTGGGGCCAGTGTGGTTGATGGAGTTGAAGACTATTATGAGGACTTTGTAGTTGATCCGGTGTGTTACAGGGAGCCAGTGGAGTGAGTGAAGGATGGGGGTGATGTGCTCTGTTTTGTGTTTTTGTGAGTATCCGGGCGGCACAGTTTTGTACATATTGCAGTCTCTGAGTGGTTTTTGCTGGAATGCCTGCAAGCAGAGAATTGCAGTAATCAATGCGGGAGGTGATGAAGGCATGGACCAGTTTACCTTCGTCCGGTTTGGTGAGGGAGTGTCGCATTTTGGAGATGTTCCTCAGGTGGTAGTATGAGGCTTGGCAGACCGTCTTAATGTGTGCTTGGAATGAAAGGGATGAGTCCATCACACCTACTGTAGGCTTGTTACAAGTGGGGAGAGGGGAATGGAGTGGCCATTAATGCTGATATGAGGGATGTCAATGGTCTGCAAAGGCTAAAATCCCAACGTTCCCCTTTAATTGTTTAGAATAAAGGAAGACCATAACAAATGCCATATCAACTGTATTCATTGTGTCTGTTTAAGCGGAAATTGGCCGCTTCTAGTTGAAATATCTAGACTTTTCATGAAGGGCTGGCGATGTCATTGTAGAAAATGGAAAAAGGAGCTTGTTTTTGGCTGTATGATAGCCAGAAACTATCATACGGTCTATGATCTACGGAAGTCAGATATTGCGATAACAAGCTCATTCATAGAAAGTGGGAGAGAAAGCATCCTCTAGTTTGTGCTCATGGTGATATGATAATGTTAAACAAAGAAATAGTAGCCTGAACAGACGGTAAAAAGCGAATTTGCGAATCTGCCAAACAACAGCAGTTAGAGTGGCATGTTGTCCAGATATTGTATAAAAAGTCACGGGAGCACTTTTTGGATAAAATAATGAAATGAGGGTCTCGCAAATGCCCTGCCCTGCCCTTCCTTCAGGAGGTGGTGGAGACCAAAAACAGAGCTAAAAATAGGACAAATATTGGCTTCAGGTGGACACAAAAATGTCGCTACTGTTGCTTTGTGGAAACAGGATGTGTAAATAGACATTTTATTTGTTATATTTACTTTTGTATAAAGGCTTCTATGCCCCTAAGTCACCTGAAAACCCATTCATGCTGTGTGAGATTTACTTGTTAGCCGTGTCTTTCACATTGTTGCAAAAACCCGACTGATCTTATAGTCTCTTTTACGCTCTTTTTTCCTTCTTCTTTTTCTCTCACTTCTTTGCAGACTCTGGGGTCCCGACACAGTGCGGTACACCTCGACCCCCCGCCACCATTAGCTTGTAATGTCGCTGATCGAGGAATTTAAGCTCATTCTCCCGCTGCACTCAATGGAGGCTGATCTGGATAAGAGGATCAGACTAATGCCCGAAATGTAAAATGTAAATGTTCTGTAAATACTTGAAAAGCCTTGTTGAGGCCCATCGAATCCCTTTGTGCACGCCAACATCTGCCCAAAGCGTCTCCACATTCACCTGCTCAGACCCCCCCCCTGCCAGTTAGTGAATGGGGGAGTAAAAAGGGAGGAGGACTTTGACCGACCTGCATCCCCTTTCATCACTGGCCTTTTTCTGCGCCACATTTCGGGTGTGATGCATTCAGAGGCTTAAAGAGACCATTAAAAACGTGTCTGATATTAAAACTGCTGCAAAAAATACACACTCAACAACATGGAAAGCCAAAAACTGTAAAAATATGCAGAATTTAAGTCTCATTTAGATAATTGAAGGGACTGTGGAGCCAAGATGTCACTTTTTTGTTATGCTCAGAGCTGTGAGACTTGTAGTCTCCCATGTATAATGAGAGACAGCAGGAAAGTACAAGTTGACAGATTTCCACTTAATCAAATCTGCGAGTAAATAAAACTCACTTTAATTAGATTGTTCCTAATTGATAACATAACTTTGTCACTTTAAGACTGTTTTGAAGGTCTTGTACTGCTGCTTGTGCAGAAAGAACATTTGAAATGAGACGACTTTCACCCTTTTTGGTAAATGAACAAAATGGGAATGGCCAAAATACATGTTAGAGAGGGCCTAATGTGCTTTTTGGGACTCCTTTGTTTACTTCCAGAACATGGTGAGATCACTATGTAACACTTGTACATGAGAATCAGCAGGAGAGGACTCTTTAAAGTAGAGACACTAAATACTGATATACACCTGAACATCAGCAGGAGAGGACTCTTTAAAGTAGAGACACTAAATACTGATATACACCTGAACATCAGTAGGAGAGGACTCTTTAAAGTAGAGACACTACATACTGATATACACCTGAACATCAGCAGGAGAGGACTCTTTAAAGTAGAGACACTACATACTGATATACACCTGAACATCAGCAGGAGAGGACTCTTTAAAGTAGAGACACCGTATACTGATATACACCTGAACATCAGCAGGAGAGGACTCTTTAAAGTAGAGACACTACATACTGATATACACCTGAACATCAGCAGGAGAGGACTCTTTAAAGTAGAGACACTACATTCTAATATACACCTGAACATCAGCAGGAGAGGACTCTTTAAAGTAGAGACACTACATACTGATATACACCTGAACATCAGCAGGAGAGGACTCTTTAAAGTAGAGACACTAAATACTGATATACAACTGAACATCAACAGGAGAGGACTCTTTAAAGTAGAGACACTATATACTGATATACACCTGAACATCAGCAGGAGAGGACTCTTTAAAGTAGAGACACTACGTACTGATATACACCTGAACATCAGCAGGAGATGACTCTTTAAAGTAGAGACACTACGTACTGATATACACCTGAACATCAGCAGGAGAGGACTCTTTAAAGTAGAGACACTACATACTGATATACACCTGAACATCAGCAGGAGAGGACTCTTTAAAGTAGAGACACGACATACTGATATACACCTGAACATCAGCAAGAGAGGACTCTTTAAAGTAGAGACACGACATACTGATATACACCTGAACATCAGCAGGAGAGGACTCTTTAAAGTAGAGACACGACATACTGATATACACCTGAACATCAGCAGGAGAGGACTCTTTAAAGTAGAGACACGACATACTGATATACACCTGAACATCAGCAAGAGAGGACTCTTTAAAGTAGAGACACTACACACTGATATACACCTGAACATCAGCAGGAGAGGACTCTTTAAAGTAGAGACACTACACACTGATATACACCTGAACATCAGCAAGAGAGGACTCTTTAAAGTAGAGACACTACATACTGATATACACCTGAACATCAGCAGGAGAGGACTCTTTAAAGTAGAGACACTATATACTGATATACACCTGAACATCAGCAGGAGAAAACTCTTTAAGACTGTTTTTAAAGTCTTGTAAGGCTGCTTGTGCCTAAAAAACATCTAAGATTAGCAGCTTTTGCCTTTTTGTTGAATAAAAAAGTGTTCTTTATGCCGAAATACATGTTAATATTGTTCAACTAATACATCTAAAAGGATCAGACTAATGCCTGGAATGTAAAAGGTCCTGTTCCTATGAAAAGCCTTGTTGAGGCCCATTGAATCCCTTCGTGCCCCCCAAACATCTGCCTAAAGCGTCCTCACATTCACCTGCTTAGATCCCCCTCAGTTCCTGAATTGGGGGGAGAATTGACCCTTTATTTCATTTTCTTTTTTTACAGAAGAGGACCCGGGCCCCCCTTTCATCGCTGGCCTTTTTTTCTGCATCACATTTCGGGGGTGATGCATTCAGAGGTTTCAAGAGACCATCGAACATGCAGGAATCGAAGAGGGGACCACACACTCAGAGGACAAATCAAATGGCTCTCCACAAGCTACTCTACGGGGGCTCCACTTATTCTCTCCCACCACCCCTCACCAAACTCCCCCCTTTTTTGTGGGCCACCCGGATCTGCCCCGTCATCCATTACAGTGGCGTTGGGCAACGATGAAGAGGAGGGGGGGAGGGTGACGAAGGTGGCAGATCACCAGGCGGACACCAGCAGAGACAAGATGGTTGGCTCACATAAAAAAAAAGAAAAAACACCCCTCATCCCTCAACCGCCCTGAAACAAGAGGAGACAAATGAGGAGGAGGGGGATTAAAAAAAAAAAAGGGGTGAGGAGGGGGGGGTAGACAGTAGCAGGATGAAGGCATGAGGCTCTGAAAAGGGGGGACATGTGGGACAACAGGGCGAGGAAGATGTGAAGCGGGACAGAGGAGAAGAGAAATGGGAGATTAAGAGACGAGGATTGAAGATCAAAATGGAGTCGTAAAGAAAGATTGAAGATGGAGAAACTCAGCAACTCTTAAAGTCACGAAGCGTAGAGATATAAGGGCTGTAAGATTAAGTTATTTACAGAGCCCAGTCTGCTCTGGTTTCAGAATATATATATAATATATATATATATATATGTTTTTCTCAAACAATAACCACCCTTTGCTCATCTTGCTTAGTTTGTATGAGTAAAATATGTGCAAAAACCAATAAACCTCAAGTCTTACGGTTGATATAAGGGCTGTAAGATTAAGTTATTTACAGAGCCCAGTCTGCTCTGGTTTCAGAATATATATATAATATATATATATATATATGTTTTTCTCAAACAATAACCACCCTTTGCTCATCTTGCTTAGTTTGTATGAGTAAAATATGTGCAAAAACCAATAAACCTCAAGTCTTACGGTTGAGTTATTTCCCTAAACACTCACAAATGAACAACACACACACACACCACACACACACACACACAAACACTTTAAACAATCCACCTGCTAAATCTGTGACCAAATGCCTCGTTAGGACGGGTGTTTTTTTTTTTTACAGTGTGTGAGAGGAATGGAGGCTTGGGAAAAGTGATGGGGGAAACAAAGTGAGGGGGGGGTATTAACGAAGACTAATGAAGGCAGGAGTGCTGCTTAACCTGCACTCCATCGCTCTGTGAGGCCTCCAATCTTGTGGTGTGTGTTTGTGCGCGCGCGTGCGTGCGTGCGTGCGTGCGTGCGTGCGTGTGTGTGTGTGTGTGTGTGCCCCCCCTCCTCACACTGCACTCTCACACTTCTTCTCCTCGCCATCGTTGTCGCCACCACTGGGACAAATCACATTGGCCATCGTGCGTCACGCTTAAATGCTTCCCCCCCCCTTTTTTTTTTTTTTTTTTTAAATCACCCCTCACCCTCTTCTATTCTATTCTCTGTCCCCCTCACCCCCTCCCTCTCTCTCCTCAATCTACCCTCTTACACCTCCCTTCTTGCTGTAGTTGCCCCCTCTCCTACTGTTACTAAACAAATCTCCCGTCTGACAGCATAATTCGGCCGGAGGAAGGCGGCGAGGGACCGCAGCGCCTCCTCAGCTGACCTCTGCTGGGGACCTCCGCCCAATGTTTCCCCACGTAACCCCGGACCCCCTTTTCAGAGAGAAAGAGAGGCGACTCAGGAGGATTCAAACCGGTGGCCCCTGTTTATGCCTGAGTGAATGCAGTTGAGCCTAATTCCCACTAATCTGGTCATCAAATACCCCCACGACTGGAAATCTGCTTGTGTGTGTGTGTGTGTGTGTGTGTGTGTGTGTGTGTGTGTGTGTGTGTGTGTGTGTGTGTGTGTGTGTATTCCCCCTCTCTTAAGACTATCAGTGGGGCAGCGAGTCCAGAGAGATGGAGGGATAAAAACGACAGAGAAGGTTATAAGAAACTAAGGCTGCACTACAAAAACTTGAAATCTTTCCAAGTATATTTGTCTAATATCTAGTCCGAATATGTCTCTACACCTGATATAAGACATAAAAACGTCAGAAGTAAACTGCAGTGAGATATCGGGTCTTGTTTTTAGACAATGCATCATCTTGTTAAGTCTCAAAATCTTATTATGAGTCATATCTGGGAGGCGTGTGGCGCAGTGGACTAGTGCGTAGGTGTTGGATCAGGGGGTCACAGGTTCAAACCCCACTGCAGTCAGCATGTCGTTGTGTCCCTGAGACACTTCACCCCAAATTGCTCCTGTGGGGATTGCCAGTATTGAGTATGTTAGTCGCTTTGGATAAAAGCGTCTAACAAGTGACATGGAATGTATCTCAGATGAAACACATATTTTTTTACATATTTATTAGAAAATCACCAACTAACATCAGACAACAGAAAACCTTTGAGCATTTGCGGCTTATATTGTAACACAGTATCTCCTGATTCTGGTCAAATATAGTTCAAAATGAGTTCTCCCAGCTAATTACAAGATCTGTTTTATCTAAATATCCATTTCTTATTTCAAGAAATCTTACCAAGCTAATGTTCACTTGTTCTATTGGCAGATTTCTGTACTTATTTAAATTGAAAACAGCTTGTTTTCATTATTGTTTAACTTGTTTTTGGAGCAGCATTTTTTCCAGTGTGTAAGATTTGGGGAAAGAAAAGAAGAAATCGGGCTTATATTGACTTGTGTTTGAATTGTGATATTATGAGCAATATTAGATAGACTGATCATTTTTTAAACATTATCCACATAGGCGTTATGATGCTTCTAGTTTATGCTTAGACTGTAGTTTGTCTATCGTTCGGGTCAAATCTGACCAATTTACGACTTCATCATCAATCGTAAATATTGTGTTTTACATTTGATTGCCTCAAGGCCTCAGGATATCCTCCACAGTAGGCATCTGGACATATCAAATTGCCGATCCCCACTTTCATTTAATTTTGGGTGGTTTAATCAACATTGTAACACCTATGATATTCCCATTCAAAATGACCCCCATAAGACATGAATGCGTAACCCTAGATGATGTCCATCCATCAGTTAATAAGATCAGATCCCAATTTGGGAAATGTTTGCGTTGCAGCAGCATAAAAAAAACAACAAAACAAGGCATTGCATATAAGTAGAAATAAACAATACTAGAATGTAAAAGCAGCATTAAAAAGCAGAAAATATAATAATATAATGTTGGAAAACATTTCAATATCCATTCTTGGTATACTCATTGCAGTGTTTCATGTAAACCAGTAGTCAGACACATTGTTCACAGCTTAAAAGGGGGGTTAAATTAAATGTGGTGATGATTAATGTTTTCTGTGTTAATGTGAGAGCAGTTAAAACACACCGTAAGGGGGGAGAAACGAACACGACAGGAGGGGTGAAAACAGAAAGCAGTGAGACATCATACAGACACACCTTTGCATCACTGAAAGTAAGCATGAGAGAGCATTTATTCTGTCCAACACATTGATTTCACTGCCATTGTTCTTTTCCTGCTGTCTTTGTTTTGTTGGAAACACTTCAAATCTAAGGGCATGTGCCAGAGTATTTGCACAAGACTTAACACCTGCCCTTTTATAGTATTCAGGGGGTGTTAATTACGGCAATAATAACAGGCCACATGCCTCCAATGAGGATCAGGTGGGATTCATTATTCAGCGCAGCAGATTTCAAATTATGAAGTAATAATCAAATTGAGTTTAGGATGGTTAAAGCTCCGCTCAAAGCAATGCATTGTAATTCATATATATCTCAATTGTATGAGATACAGTATGTATACATGAGAGTAACACATGCGTCACTTCCGGGCAAAAATTACGCCTCCGTCCACTTTTGGGGGAAAACAAAGCAGTCATTTGATTGGCGGTCAATACAAATTCTGAAGATTTGCCTATCCGATCAGAAATGTAATAAATCCGTGGATTTTTGGATCTTCAAAGAGCCCGGTTACGATGGCCAGACAGGCAAACAATTACATTAAATCATTGGAAATCGACGATATAGCAGTAGGCGATCGATGTCCATAGATGAGAGTAACATCTACATCACTTTATGGCCCCGCCCACTTTTGGGGGAAACCAACGCAGTCATTTGAATGGCGATCGAGCCTGAAGCCACAGAGATCTTCTGTTACTGTCCTTTCTTCTTAGAGGAAGTACAGAAACACGTAACTCTGGATTTGTTTTAATGTTTGAGGTGCAATAAACGACACAGCAGCTTGTTGGCATGTTAAAACTATTATTTTCCGCCTCGCTCATGAGAGTAACAGCTGGCGAAATTACGGCCTAGCCTACTGATTTTAATCTAACCATATATCGAGCCCGCTCGGCGATTTCCAATGATTGAATGTGATTGTTTGCCTGTCTGGCCATCGTAATCGGGCTCTTGGAAGATCAGAAAATCCACGGTTTTCTTAAATTTCTGATCGGATTGGCAAAAACTTCAGAATTGTATTGACCGCCATTCAAATGACAGCTTGTTTTCCCCAAAAAGTCGCGGGGCCATAATTTTTGCCTGGAAGTGACGTAGGTGTTACTCATCTATATGCATTCCAAATATTTTTGGACCAATACAAACAATGACAAGTTTGTAAAGGTTTGAGGATGAGCTGATCAGATGTTGGTCACTTTATGATGTCATAACGATGTTTTGTCTTGTGTAACCATTAGCCAATCAGCAACCAAGGTAACCCCCCCCCACCTTATCACCTGAATCTCCTCCTAGAGCACCATTGAGTTCTTTGTAACCAAATCTCTCTCGAGGGGCGTGGGGAGGGGCTCCTTATTTTCATCTAAAGTAACAGACAGAGAATCAGCACTTTGGAAACAGGGCTGAAACAGAGGGGATTATGGGATGCTGCAATGATCTGTTTGGTGTTTCAGCCAATCAGAGACATGCTGTGTATATATCTGAGACCTATAATATATTGATGAAAAACAGTATAATAGGGGACCTTTAAAGGCTAGCCGACACACTCTCCCACAGCCTTGATTTTACCTTCCTTTTCCAAATTGGGTTTTCAGACAAACTGGGAAAAAAGGAGTATATTACAAAAACACTGAAATGTTTACGGTCTGTGGTTGGCCTGCTTGGTGTCTGTGGTGGTGGGCATCACATGGACCCCCCCCCCCACACCTCCCTCTGCATGAGTTTGACTGACAGCCTGCTGACTGTGACGGCCATCTGTCAGCAGACTCTGTTAGACAACAAGGGCACGGCTGGCACTGCCCATTCACAAATATCTTTAGGGAGGACAGATGGTGCTGAGATTTCTCCTCATGTGTCTTTTCCTTCCTCCGTCGAATATATGGCACCTGCTTCATTTTTAAGAAGCCCCAAAAGGGAGGAGGCCTTCTGCAGGTACCGAACCGTCCACATCCAGGCACAAAAGGTTTCACAATCCTGAAAACTGGCTGCAACCAGCTTCTTTCACCCCCTAATCTTTGTTTCACCCCCCGAAAAGATTCAACCAAGCAGATCAGTGTCTTTCTGGCACGCAGCGACTGCACCGGAGGATCAGGAGCTGGAAACCCCTTCCTGTGTTCAGGCTTACGGAGACAAATCCTGATTCATCTGCCCTGGCTTCCTAAAGCTTTTGGACCCCGAAGGACGCACCGGTGGGTCCTTGAATACAAACCCAATGCAAATGGAGTAACATTCTACTTGACATGTTGGAGTTCAAAAAGATACCAATAATGTCAGGATGGGTTTAAGGAGAGGTGTCTTCAAAATGCACAACATTGAGAGTATCTTTGTTGTTAAAATTACAGAAAAATGCATCCTGGGTTTGAGTGTTTCCCCCCGTTGTTAGAGGATATAATGTATATTGACAAAACCTTAAATCACTGTATCGTTTGTTGTGTCTTCTGAGGCAAATTAAATGCATAAATTGAGAGAAATTCAAGAACTTCAGAAGTCCTTAAAGTTATCCCAAATTTTTGTCAATTTAAGCATTTATTCAGCCTCAGAAGACACCTCACATTACAATACAGTAATAGTGTTTTAATTTCAATGAATACAGTGTTTTAAATTAATATAACTTATTATATTCCACTTGTATTTGCATCATGAGACCACACTTTAAAAAAAGTCAGAACAGTCGAACAAAAAGGTTTCAAAATAAAAGCGTTAAAGTGCGTGAGATCAATTATATCAAGTGTTGCTCGTTGGTGCAAAAAAATACCAGTCTGACTTTAGTAAATATTAAATAACATTTAAACATTACACATATACCGATGGTAATAAAACGTTTCCTGCAGTTTTGCTCATATTTCATGAAAACGCTGACAAAATACAGAGACAAAATGTCAGGTAATCATAAATCCATTATGATTTCACAGCATCACTCTTCCTCCGTGTCTGCCTAAATCAATTTAACTAGCGAGCAAGCTGGATATGGTGAGATCACACAAGATCACATGAGATCACGCAGGATTTCAAAGATGGCCTAGGAAGAGCTAGAAACAGAACACACACTGTTGTACGGTCGCCAAATCCTACATTGCGATATATTGTTTTCCCGACGACAATAAACAGTATATTGCAATAAGGAAAGACGCAGGAATCTTCACTAGATGACAAGAAAGAGCCTGTAATATTCCTACACAAGGGACATTGGGTTTTCTTTTTGCAACCAAATATTTATTTTCCTGTGTTTTTTGCTTCGTACATCGCTCATTTACAGGTGATTGTGATTGGTGGTTGGATGTGCATGCCAAGAGACACACTACATGTTTCCAAGAAGCCTTAAAGGTGGCGTGAATTATGTTCCATGAGACAGACTTTTCCATTAGATTAGGCACGGGGAAAAGTGTTTATTTGAAGCATGATGGGTTTGAGTATGACATGTATCATATATTGCGGAGACCAAACTAAAAACAACTATGTTACCAAATCAAACGTCTGCAAAACACATGGCTGACAACTGCTGTTTTCCCCCTATAACAATGAACTTCAACTCTAGTACAAACATGGACAAGATGCCTTTAAGGTGCTCAGAAAAAAAGGATATTTTAAAATTTAAAATACCATCACAACTGGCCAGACTCCATTGGCTGTTGAGTACCATGTGATGCACTTACAGCAGAACACGACCAAATGGAGCAAGTGGCGAGAATCATCAGGTACTCTGATTAACGCCCATTCATCTCAATACTCACTGAAATAGTCTTAAACATGCAAGCTGTGGATTTGTGGTTGAATTCTTACACATTCAGGTGCTAAAATCCACTAATTGATCAAGCTCATTTGTTAACAAGTCGCTAATTAGCTCCGCTCTGCCCTATTAACTTCACCGAAGAAATGATGTGTCAGCAGGATACAGAAAAAACTTCTTGTCAGATTTTCACAACATTTGGTGAAATGGTGAAGCAAGAGCTAAGGAAGAAGCCTTTACAATTTGGAGCAGATCCAAATAATGGTGAAAATGGTTGAAAGTGTGTGAAAGTGCACAATCAGTCATTGAAATCAGAGCCTTTTTTTAAATCGCTCAGCCTGAAATCACATTTGTATTCAAGTATCAGACTATTTCTGATTTAAATAAAGATTTGTTCTCTTTTATCGTCAATCTTATCACAATGTTAGTCAGAAATAATCCCAATTAGAGGTTTCTTTTTGATTGTTCAGCACTGAATCAGACTTTTATTCCATTATATCACACCATTTCTGATTTGAATAAGGATTTTGCCAATTTCAGACTGCTTTTTTAAGCAAAAGTTATTGTATGATTGCTTGTGTTTAGCAACTGTGGCTTTATTTGTCAACTTAAATATGTTTTTGTTAAATATCTTAAAGTATAATGTTACAAATAAGTGTAATTTCAGCCTTGGTGCTGAAACACATTGGTCGTATTTGCCCTTTACTAACTAGAGAGAAAACATGGCCACTTCTAGCTTGTCATCACAACATCTCAGAAACAAAACAGTATTTAAAGTATCTAAAAACCAACTCTTGAAAAAGTCCTGGCTGCCATAAAGCAACATGTTTCTCAACATGTCATTTAAAAAAAAAAAAATACATCCCTTCTGTTGTGTCAGCAGGTTGGAGCACTCCAAAAACAGACACCAATTAACCCTGAAGCCAATGTACTCTAACAGCAGACACACAGGTCTCCAAACACTCTGAGACATTGCAACATATCTCCTCCTGTGAGAAACCTCAGAGTTTACCCCACAATAAGTCCACCTCAAAAACACTTCTCTCTCTCCTACACCACCATAAAAGTCTTACAAAAATGCATGTTTTGTGCAGGGATGGTATCTGTTCCTGTGCAGCATTATGGGATTACTGCTGTTGTTGTTGCCATATATGGAGCCCCTGACACCCCTTAATAAGCCAGTCAGACTACCGTGTCCAAACTTCTCTTTTCATGCTTGACAGCTCCGGTTTGCAGCTGATATGTGACGCCCTGCGCCTCGGAGAACGTTTTAATCTGCGATCCCACAGCAAAGACAATGATTACCCACAAACAAACACGAGTTATGCTTCAGAAACATGAGCAAATATATCTTTGCTTTGTTGAAAAAACACATTTGGACTCGTTTTTCTTGAGACGCACAACGCGTTACGCACGACTGATTACATTCTGGGAATAAAACAATTCCAATTCTAACAAAACACACAACACTGCATGGTTACTTTTCCGTGCTGTTTTGGACAAGGCACACCTGCGCAATCACCTCAAAGTTGATGCAGGAAGTTAAAAAACCCTCTATTTGTTGATAAAAATCGAAACATATGAGGAGGTTTGAGGGCTTTTGTGTCATGTGAGGGTAAAATATGAGCCTTACCTTGTTGTGAGAAGAGGATGAAGTGTGCAGCCAGGAGCAGAAAGCAGCCTGTAGTCTCCATGTTGGGTTAAAAAGCTCGCAGTGAATAATGCGTAATGTTTGGGGAGCAGGTCCCGGTTTGCCCTCACTGCTCCATGCCGCTCCTCGGTGTGTCTGCGGTGATGTGTCCGTGTGTGAAGTACAGATCCCGGGTCCCGGTGCTCCGCCGCGTCCGCTCCTCTCCACACCGACTGAATGACTGAGGACCAGCCGCCTGACTGACGCTGTGTCCCGCCCACAACCCGCAGACACACCGGCCTCACTTCCTCCACAACAGCCCCTGTGACAGACGTTAAGATATTAATATTAATAAGTTAAATAATTGTGTGTTTTTATTGTGTTTTCCAAGAGTCAACGTGTTCATTTTGTCATACTTCTTTTATTTAGCATTTTATTGTATTTTTTTGCACAATAAATATATATTTTAGTAACATGTTTACAAAAAAAACTGGCATTTCTTGCATTGTGGTGTACATGTTATTCATCTTTTTTTTTATCATCTATTTTATTTCTTGTAGGCATTTTTTAAATATATGATTTTAATACTTCTCATTCCCTAATATTGGTTTATTGGTTTATCCAAGAATAACAAGTCAGTGTACGGTTATTGAAAAGTTAAGGGGAAATAATGAATAAAGAAATTAGGGTCGAAAAGACAACGGCAGCATTTGAATACAAAAAAAAGGGAAAAATATCCAGGAAAAAGATAAAGACAGAGGGAAATAAAAAGGAAACGTTTTGAGAATTAAAAAGGGGAGAGAAAGTCCCTCTGGGTGGAATACTGGGATTCAAGCCTTTGCACACAAACCATTATAACACACGAGCATGATAGAAACCACATTTATCACGTTTTCCTCTTTTCTGTTTATCATAGTGAAAGCAACGGTCACTTCTGATCCATTAGCCTCCTCTCAATAGACATTTTCATGAATTGTAACTTCCTCTTCCGAGTTTCTCCCTAAAAGTCAGAGACGTCAAACGGCGTTTCCTGCGAGACTGCAGACAGCAGGGAGTCATTAACACAAGGCGAGGAGTAATTGAGTGAAACGGCTGAGAGGAGTGTCTTTTTTGTCTTTGAGTGTGTGTGTGGTGAAGTTCACAGGGCGGCGACCCCTGACCCCTGAGAAACACTTCCACCTCGCTCTGAAAACACACGACAAAACATCCGCAGTGAACCAGAAATCACAACTCACTCTGGGAATGTGGAGTGTGTGTGTGTGTGTGTGTGTGTGTGTGTGTGTGTGTGTGTGTGTGTGCGTCTGTGTTTGTGTGTGTGTGTGTTTGTGTGTGTGTTAGTCTGTGTGTTAGTCTGTGTGTGTGTGTGGGTGTGTGTGTGTGTGTGTGTGTGAGTCTGTGTTTGTGTGTGTGTGTGTGTTAGTCTGTGTGTGTGTGTGTGTGTGTGTGTGTGTGTGTGTGTGTGTGTATGTTAGTCTGTGTTTGTGTGTGAGTGTGTTGTGTGTGTGTGTGTGTGTGTGTGTGTGTGTGTGTGTGGGTGTGTGTGGGTGGTGTGGTGTGTGTGTGTGTGTGTGTGAGTCTGTGTTTGTGTGTGTTAGTCTGTGTGTGTGTGTGTGTGTGTGTGTGAGTCTGTGTTTGTGTGTGTGTGTGTTTGTGTGTGTGTTTGTGTGTGTGTGTTAGTCTGTGTGTTAGTCTGTGTGTGTGTATGTGTGTGTGTGTGTGTTCATGGTGTGTGTGTGTGGTGTGTGTGTGTGTGTGTGTGTCTGTGTGTGTGTGTGTGTGTGTGTGTGTGTGTGTGTGTGTGTGTGTGTGTGTGTTATGGGTATGCATGTTGATTTGCATAGAAATGAATGGAAAATGCTCGGAAAGAATGAAATCAACTGAAAAACTGAAAATGTTTGTGTTTGAGGAATCGTCTCTTGCTGCTGAGTTCTCCTCACGCGGTGCAACAATTCATTATTATTTCCTCACAGGTCCAAGGACACTTTCCCTCGGTTCAGTTTCAACCACTGGCTCAGATTTGTAACCTCACAATCAACGACCACACCACCCCCTTCTTTATCTGAGCGAATACATTTGCATAATTTACTCTGGATTATCTTTAATTTATGCAGAAACTGCTTTCCACTTGTTAGGTTGAATGTTTCCAAGGGGGCTAATAAAATTAGTTGTACTCCCACAGAGCGCCCATTCAGGAGATTTTTTTTTTAAAGGAGGGAGCTTTCAGACGGTTTTCCATGACTTTCCTGCAAACTGAGCGAGTTTCCCTCCAACAGCGGCCTGTGACCTGAAGTGATCTCCAGAGAGCGGCCGTTTCTCACCGAGCCGAGCCCACATGTTCACACTACAGATAATACTTCCAGGATAAAACCATCAGCTGAAGCAACACACAGATTACAGTTTTTTTCTATTGTTAAAACACATTTTTTGTGGGGCTCATTTTGTCAAAACACTAAACACAATTCACAAAACCACACACACAAAGTGTAAACACCTCATATACACTACAGTCAACACCTTCTCATTCGAAGTTTTTAATTTATTTAAATGTTTTCTAAATTGTAAATTAATACTGAAGACATCAAAACTATGAAAGAACACATATGGAATTATCTAGTTAACAAAAAAGTGTTAAAAAAGCCAGAATAAGATTTCTATTTTAGATTCTTCAAAGTAGCCCCGTCTTGCCTTGATGACACTCTGGGCTTCTCTCAGTCAGCTTCATGAGGTCGCAACGGTTTTCAATTACAGTTTCTTTCAAATGCTAAAATGAATTTTTTTTAAAGCAGGGCTTATTTTCTCAGAACACTTAACACCATTCACAAAACCACACGCCCCAAAGTGCAAAACACCTCATATATCTTGGAGCACTGCACCCAAAACTATATAAACACTTACAAAAACCTAACTTTTGCACCAACTGGCACACACTTCGCTTATAGTACAAGACACTTTGTCCAACCGACACTGTGGCACACTCATCTTTTATGGCGTTCGGTATGTAGAGAATATATGGAATTCCATATGAATTCTGCATATAAAGATGGTTCAAGTCTACAAATGATGTGCAGAAACACAAATATACTGTTGTTATACTTTGGTTTTTCTCCAAAACAAATTGGTGCAACTTTCCTGCAGTCACAGGTGTGTAAACACAAATGATGCTTTGGTAAAATACAGTAAGGTGAAAGGAAAACTTTGAGGAAAAAGAAATAAAAAGTGGAAATAGGCAGCATTTTACCACCTCACTGGGTCTGACCTCAGCCCCTCACCCGCCTGCAGGAGAAGCTTCAGCTGCAGCCTGACGGTCAAACAGATACTGGCATTATGCTGCAAATAACTCTGCAACTGACTTCAGTTCATCCTCTCCCTCTCTCGTATCCTCCCTCTATCTCTGGCTGCTGTCCATATATCCATTGTTGTTGTAAAAAGTTCTTACGTGGAGTCTTTTTCTAGTGCTTTCATCCTGATTTCTGAGTGAACATAAAGCAGTTTGGTGTTTATGTTCATTTGGCCAACCGGCATGTGTATTTGTTGATTGGTTCATGTGTGCAGCATTTTTAATGGCAGTGTTTTGAAAATGGCAAACAAGTGAGTATGTCAGATTTCTGTGTCTTACTTAGAGAACCGTGTGCAGTGTTTTGCAAAAAGGCCAAGTTGAATTGCAAATTGCGTCTAGAGCTGAAAATGTGTTTAGAGTTTTGGAGATTTGAGCTGAGGTTTTGTTCTTTGAGTGTGAGTTTAAATAAATGTGCTTTATATGAGATTTGTGTGTGTTAGCAACTGGAACAAAAAAAAACTGTAAAAGTTGAAGGTCAAAGGTTTTAAAGTGTTTAAGGTTTGAATAATGCAGGAGGAGATCTTAGGAACAGGAATGCAATTCAGAAATTGAAGATTAAGTCCAACATATTCCAGATAAGGTATGACAGTCTTGTTTTTAGCAAAGAGAAGAAGGTTGATGAAGAAGGGTTAGTGGAGAATATTCAAAAAGTTGTTGGAGAGTGTAGAACGTTGTTGGAAAGAGTATAAAGTTGTTGGAGAGAGTAGAAAGTTGTTGGAGAGAGTAGAACGTTGTTGGAGAGAGTATAAAGTTGTTGGAAAGAGTAGAACGTTGTTGGAAAGAGTAGAACGTTGTTGGAGAGAGTAGAACGTTGTTGGAAAGAGTAGAACGTTGTTGGAGAGAGTAGAACGTTGTTGGAGAGAGTAGAATGTTGTTGGAGAGAGTAGAAAGTTGTTGGAGAGAGTAGAACGTTGTTGGAGAGAGTATAAAGTTGTTGGAGAGAGTAGAACGTTGTTGGAGAGAGTAGAACGTTGTTGGAGAGAGTAGAACGTTGTTGGAGAGAGTAGAAAGTTGTTGGAGAGAGTATAAAGTTGTTGGAGAGAGTAGAACGTTGTTGGAGAGAGTATAAAGTTGTTGGAAAGAGTAGAACGTTGTTGGAGAGAGTAGAACGTTGTTGGAGAGAGTAGAATGTTGTTCGAGATAGTAGAAAGTTGTTGGAGAGAGTAGAACGTTGTTGGAAAGAGTAGAAAGTTGTTGGAGAGAGTAGAACGTTGTTGGAGAGAGTAGAACGTTGTTGGAGAGAGTAGAACGTTGTTGGAAAGAGTATAAAGTTGTTGGAGAGAGTAGAAAGTTGTTGGAGAGAGTAGAACGTTGTTGGAGAGAGTAGAACGTTGTTGGAGAGAGTAGAACGTTGTTGGAAAGAGTATAAAGTTGTTGGAGAGAGTAGAACGTTGTTGAGAGAGTAGAACGTTGTTGGAGAGAGTAGAACGTTGTTGGAGAGTAGAAAGTTGTTGGAGAGAGTAGAACGTTGTTGGAGAGAGTAGAACGTTGTTGGAGAAAGTGGTTGGTTTTCACTTCTTGGCCAGACTTCAGCCTCCTAGGGCAGAAACTGTGGCCGTCAAAAGTGTTGGGACCTTTTTGTGGACTTCTATAGCTGCTCAAATCTAAAGATTTGGTCAGTATTATCCTAAGGGTTCGTCCTCTCACGATCACGAATGGGATTCAAACATTTAAATTTGAGTCATTCTTTATCCAGATAACAAATTAGGGCCTTGGTTGCAGCCGATGCCACTTATCTACAATTTCCCTCGTTTAATACAAACCATCTGACCTTTGTTGGCCTCTCTCTTTCCCATCATCTGTCCAAGAAAGAGTGAGAAGGCGAGTAGCGCTGGCTAATTAGAGCTCTACTGGAGCTACAGTTGCTGTGTAGAAATGAAGTTGAGGTGTGAATGAGTTTCCTTTCACGCTCTGCAACAAACATCCGTTTCAGATCCAAAGACAGGTCCCACCCTCGGATGATGTTACGTGGGAAAAAGCAGCGGGCTTTGACACAAACAGACAACATCAAACCCCCGGGGGAAGGTAACCAGGACATCAGATAAGTTTTTATTGTTGATGTGTTTTAAACCTTTATTTTCCACATGAGACTCTGCTGAGCTTTGTGTTTCTCTTCAGCTCCACCCGGCCTGTCTGAATGCAGGTCAACACATTCACACACAGCTGCTTCCTCCTATCGTCTACTTAGATAAAAACATTTAAAATGATCTTTTACATTATATAGCATTTAGTGGCTGCAATGCTGCTTCCCTGGACATCTTCAAGTCATCATTAAAACTCACCTGTTCACCATGGCCTTTGACCCCTAACCCATCACAGTCCCCCTGCTTCCACTCCTACTGCTATTATTTGCCCCTTTTGTTGTTTGTTTGTTCACCTTGAAAGGCGCTATACAAATGTCATCTATTATTATTATTTATTATTAAACTAAGGACAACAAGAACAGTGCACACAAGCAATATTTAGTCATATCAAGCAATAAGAGTTTCACATGTCTACATAGCTGATGTGCACATGATGATAAAGCCTTGATTGAATTTAATCTGTCTGTTTTCCTGTTTTATTTTGAAAGGTGTTCACCCCCCGTCTCAAGTCTGGCTGCTTCCTGTCTCTGTATTTTCCCTCCTGTCTGATTACCTGATTCTGTTCACCTGGTGTGTTTTTCCCGCCCAGCTGTGTCTTGTCCTCTGATTGGTTCTGCATGTATTTAAGTTCTTGTTTTTCTGTTGGTGGTAGTGGGATTCTTGAGTCTTTCACAAGGGAGAGAGTTCTGTAAAATGTTTTAGAGCAATGGCGTAAAAAGCTATATATAAGTGCATAAGAGTTAGGATATTGTATTGTTGAATATAACATTCCATCTATAACACATGATGTAAACATGAATACAAAATCCAGAGAGGGCAAAAGTACACACATCCTTTACTCAAGTAGAAGTACAGATACTCGTGTTTAAAAATACTCTGGTAAAAGTAGAAGTACTGACTAAACTTCTTTACTCAAGTAAAAGTAAAGAGGGCTTTGGAATATACTTCAGTAAAAAGTACCCATAACTAGCAGCTGTTTTAAAGAGTACCTGACCTCCCTTTATATTAATAGAACAATAATGTCATTGTTAGCTAATGAATGTTTCCATGCTGAACAACGGCAACATGACAACGTTTTCATTGGTCCCTCTTCTTTAGAGAAGACCAGGAAATGATGGATACACGGATCGTGTTCAAATCAATAGGCACGCAATGGCTCTAAATAATAATGATCACGCCACCAAACACACATTCAGACTAAAGGAACCAGCCTGTTTGGAAAATGGAAGAAGTAGAAAGTACAGGTGTTTGTGTTCAAAATGTAAGAAGTAGAAAGTACAGGTATTTGTGTTCAACATGTAAGAAGTAGAAAGTACAGGTATTTGGTTCAACATGTAAGAAGTAGAAAGTACAGGTATTTGGGTTCAACATGTAAGAAGTAGAAAGTACAGGTATTTGGGTTCAACATGTAAGAAGTAGAAAGTACAGGTATTTGTGTTAGAAATGTAAGAAGTCAAAGTAAAAAGTCCTCAGAAAAATAAGTAGTGGAGTAAAGTACTGATACCAGAAACATGTACTTAAGTACAGTAACGAAGTATTTGTACTCCACTACTTCCCACCTCTGCCAAAATCTAGCGAGTCCAATCCAATGAATCACTATCTCCATATTATTTTGTGAAGGGGTGAACTGACCTTTGAAAAAGCAGCGGTGGAGTCGAACATGTTGTCAGACTGAGGATAACCCCCCCACCCCCCCACCCCCCACCCCCTCTATCAATACATGGATTGAGGTAATGAGGTCATGTCAAACAGAACAGCCTGGGTGTCATTATAAAGAAACCCCCCCCTGATACCACACTCACTGTATACCCCATCTCCCCCCCCCCCCCCCCCCCCATCAGAGGGGTCGGAGGTCACGCTGCTGTGGAGCTGGTAACAGGCAGGAGCCCTCTGGGAATCGAACCCACATGCTGTTTATGTCACAGAGTCGATCACACCGGGGTCAAGTTCACATCACAGCGACCGCTCACATCAAACATCGATCTACCGCGATCCCAAAGTAGAGACACAGCAGCTCGGCTCAGGAGATACACCACTACATACACAGAGTTAAAGGTCCGTATTATACTGTTTCTCATCAATATATCACAGGTCTCAGATATATCCAGAGCCTGTCTCTGATTGGCTGAAACACCAAACAGATCATTGCAGCATCCCATAATCCCCTCTGTTTCAGCCCTGTTTCCAAAGTGCTGATTCTCTGTCTGTTACTTTAGATGAAAATAAGGAGCCCCTCCCCACGCCCCTCTGAGAGAGATTTGGTTACAAAGAACACAATGGTGCTCTAGGAGGAGATTCAGGTGATAAGGTGGTGGGGGGGGGGGGTTACCTTGGTTGCTGATTGGCTAATGGTTCACACAAGCCAAAACATCGTTATGACATCATAAAGTGGCCAAAATCTGATCAGCTCATTTTCAGACAGGTTTTTATAGAAATGGATCAGGACAAAAAGAGAGAGAATCTTTGTTCCTGAGACTTTCAGAGTCTCTTTACACAGAGGGGACACATGTTGATGTAGAAGAGACATGAAGAAGAGGGGACACATGTTGATGTAGAAGAGACATGAAGAAGAGGGGACACATGTTGACGTAGAAGAGACATGAAGAAGAGGGGACACATGTTGATGTAGAAGAGACATGGAGAAGTGGATTTTGCATGATAGGTGACCTTTAAAGCAGAACTGAAGAAGTGTTTGCCCGACCGGCTCCAAGAGACAACAGCTGTACACAAAGAGTAGAACGTTTTTGGATAACTGTACATGTCTTACTGTTATAAGAGAAACTGTAAGACAAAAGTAGAAGTCGTTGGAAAAGTGTTGCGTTGTTAGACAAGAGTAAAAGTTGGTAAAGATGAGTAGGAAGTTGTTGGACAAGAGTAGAAAATAGTTGCAGAAAGCTGCTCGAGAGGACTAGAACATTGTTGAAGAAGAGCAGAAAATGTTTAGATATACATTTGTTGGAGAATAAAGGAAAGTTGTTGGACAGGAAAAGACATCTTCGGAGTCGGAAGCTGTTTGAGAACACAGGAAAAGAGTACAGTTGTTAAACAAGAGTGAAAGTTGGTTAAGAAGATAGTTGTTGAAAAAGACTTGAAAGAAGTTACAGAAGAGTAGAAAACTGCTGAAGTAGACTAGAGAGTTGATGGAGAAGAGAAGGAAATATGTTGGAGAAGTGGTTGACAAAGGCAAAAGATAGGTTATAAGCAAAGTGTAGAAAGTTGTTGGAGCAGAGAAGAGAGTTCTTTCAGAATAATATAGTCTTGTTGGAGAAGAATATAACGTTTTTTAGTAGAGTTGTAGGAGTATAGAGTTGTTTGAGAAAAGTAAAAGGTGGTTGCGGAAGTGGTTGACAAAGGCCAAAGAGTAGAAGAGCAGACATTTGTTAGAAAAGATTGGAAAGTTGTTAAACATGTAGAACGTTGTTTTCTAGAAGAGTAGAAATGTTCAATCTTAAATCCGAGGCTACTCCAAGAACATGCAACATCAGTCAAGTATAAAACAGCGCAAGAAGATAACAGTTCAATACTTAGAAAGCAGCAATAAGTCAAATATATACATATAGAATAGAATAAGATAAAACCGTTTGTAACATTAAATTAGGACGAATGCAATACTGCATACTGTCATATAGGCAGGTATCTAGCTTGAACTTGAGTCTAATGTACTGTAGAATAACACCACTCATCTTAAACCTTTAGGTTATTTTAAACCTCTGAGGAATCAATCAGTGCAAATGTCCTGAAATCTGACCCAGATTTATGTGTTTCTTGTGTCACTGAAACCTGTTTAAGAGAAAGAAGTAACTGGTAACGTGTTGCACAGATGGCTGGACATTGAGCGGGGATCTTGTTTATTTCAGACACATCCTTTTAAGCTAAACACACTCCGTAATTGGATGTTTAATTGAGGTGGAAATGTCTGTTGTGGCATATTTAGGAGTGCAAACACGCCGTCTGTAACATCCGTATGAATGTGACTCCTTGTGTTAACTCTACGTGTTTACTTTCTGCCGAAGCCTTGTTGATTTAGGTGATGGGAACCGGCCGCTCCGCGCTCCCTTCCCACTTTGATGATTCCTCTCCCTTTGTGTGGACGGCTCTGAATCCCGGCCGGTTGGTGGGTAGTTTGGCAGCCATTGAACCTTTGCGAAGATTAACTGTTATTACCGTCGTCTTTGTGCGTCCGGGCCGCTCTCTGCATACCAGCGGAGAAACAAAACGCTCCTCTCCAGCCTCTCCAGTGGAGGAGGCTTCAGGAAACAGCAGGTCCGACTCGCTTTTATCTGCACACTGACGAGAGCATAAGAGCACTAAGTGGTCTCTCGACTGACAACAAGATCCTTTTTAGGAGAGAAGAGGTCCGATATGCACTGTATTAGCCCCGACCACCACACACACACACACACACACACACACACACACACACACACACAAACACACACACACACACACACAACACACACATGCACACAATGGAAAAACGTTCTATTTTAGGACAGACGGGGTCACAGATCACCTTAATAAAGAGGCAGGAATGTTTTGAGACTCTTCTGCGTTCACTCCAACCGTACGATCTCTGACTCTCCTCGCTCAGCCTCCTGCAGCACTAATGAGCTTTGCATTCAGACCTTCTTTCAGGCAGCCCTGCTTGTATTTGAAACACATGGGGAGGAACACGCTGCCAACACACGTGACCTCTGACCCACAACACACCGTCATGAATGTTGTGTCGAGTCCATTTGTGCTGTAGGAAGAGAAACTGCGGCAGCTTTAAGTCAACCTGCCAGTTTACGAAATACATAAATCTCGTGTTCACAAGGATTTAGGGGAGCAGGCACTAAATATAAAGTATTTATATTATATATTACACTATTAATTCATTGGAGAGATTCCATGTATTATACAGAAGATGTCTAACACTATACCCTAAAACTAATCAAACCCTAACTTCTAAATGTTTCGTAAACTTGTGTAGAAGTCTACAGCTATTCATCTGAGATCGTCCAGCCGTCACCTAAAGTCTACCTGTTAATGAGTGAAATATGAAGTAATGATGTTGAATAATGCACGTGGAAGTATCTGATTCTGGTTTTACAAGTCACATGTTGGCCCAAAGTCATTTTTAACTCATTTCAGACGCTTGTATCCACAATCTTGTTCTTTGAGTCATGACCCATCCTTCATGACCAGGTGAGGGTAAGGAGATGAAGGAAGATGAAGGGAGATGAACGAGATATATTCTATTATTATGTAAAATTCCCATTTTTCACATTTCGTAAGAACATCTTAAAGGTCCCCCATTATACTGTTTTTCATTAATATATCACAGGTCTCATATATACAGAACATGTCTCTGATTGGCTGAAACACCAAACAGATCATTGCAGCATCCCATAATCCCCTCTGTTTCAGCCCTGTTTCCAAAGTGCTGATTCTCTGTCTGTTACTTTAGATGAAAATAAGGAGCCCCTCCCCACGCCCCTCTGAGAGATATTTGGTTAAAAAGAACACAATGGTGCTCTAGGAGGAGATTCAGGTGATAAGGGGGGGGGGGGTTACCTTGGTTGGTGATTGGCTAATGGTTACACAAGCCAAAACATCGTTATGACATCATAAAGTGGCCAAAATCTGATCAGCTCATTTTCAGACAGGTTTTTATATAAATGGATCAGGACAAAAAGAGAGAGAATCTTTGTTCCTGAAACTTTCAGAGTCTCTTTACACAGAGGGGACACATGTTGATGTAGAAGAGACATGAAGAAGAGGGGACACATGTTGATGTAGAAGAGACATGAAGAAGAGGGGACACATGTTGATGTAGAAGAGACATGAAGAAGAGGGGACACATGTTGATGTAGAAGAGACATGAAGAAGTGAATTTTGCATAATAGGTGACCTTTAAGTAACCTGAAATTTGGACCGTATGCAGTTTGTCTCTTGACCAGGAGACTGTGATTCCAGGCTCTTCTGTCCTCAGTGAGACAGATTTGGTAGTAAACGAGGCATGAATTCCCAGAACCAGTGTTGGCTTTTTCTGAATAAACCTTCCCACTGGTCCAAAAGCAGCCGTTTGCCTGCGACTGCGAGCACAACAGAGCCACCTGACAGCGCCGCCGGCCAGCAGAAATTCACCTCAAAGCTTTGAGAAAGCTGCTTTATGTGTTCTGCCTGCAACTGAGGGAGGAGAGAGGAGAAAAGCCCTACAAAAAAAAAAGTGCAACTCCGAGCTGCAACTGAGAGTTTCCTAGCAACTTGTTCTGCAAGATGAATCTGAGAGTTTTGCCGACCCCTCTTGATCTGCTTTTATATTTGATCCCATTTTATTGTCTTTATACTGAAGCAAAGTTTGGTTTTATTAAGTCAGGGTGTTTTCCTTATTGAACATTCTCCTGCACTACAAAAACTCAAAATCTTGCCAAGTATATGTGTCTAATATCTAGTCAGAATATGTCTTTACACCTGATATAAGACACAATAACTTCAGAAGTAACACTGCAGTGAGATATAGGGTCTTGTTTTTAGACAATGCATCATCTTGTTCAGTCAAATGATCTTATTTTGAGTTGTATCTCAGATGAAACACATATTGTTTTACATATTTATTAGAAAATCACCAACTAACATCAGAAAACAGACAACTTTTGAGCATTTGAGGCTTATATTGTAACACAGCATCTCCTGATTCTGGTGAAATATAGTTCAAAATGAGTTCTCCAGCTAATTACAAGATCTGATTTATCTAAATATCCCTTCATATTTCAAGAAATCTTATCAAGCTAATGTTCACTTGTTCTATTGGCAGATTGTTGAACTTATTTCAAGTGAAAACAGCTTGTTTTCAATATTGTTTAACTTGTTTTTGGAGCAGCATTCTTTCCAGTGTGTGAGTGTTTGTAACCCAACCACACACTTTTTCACCCTTTAATGAATTTCCAACTGCAGCAATGGCAGAAGCATTTGCATGTTTTGTTTTTTCACTGTAATCTCTCCCTCTGCCTCAGACCTGTTGAATCTTAAACCTCACAACAGCTCCCCCATTCTCCCCTCCCAAGAGAAATACAAAAAAAGAACCCAAGACAAAAAGCATGAATGCATAATTAATATAGTGAAGCTGCATTTTTAATTGTTGCTTGTCTTCAAAGTTGCCCAGTGGCATTGTCTCTCGGTTCGGGCCGGCTGCTTCCGATGGCAGAGCTTCATTCAGGATCTTTTTAGTGCCCGAGCGCTGCAGAAGCACCGGCAGACAACGGCTCCAAGCTCGCCTCCTTTCTCAGGGTGTCTGCCCGCACAATGGACTTCCTTAGCCTGCACACAAAAGAGGCTAGCGCGTATAAAAACACCCAAATTCAATGGCATTCCTCTCCACAATGCGCTCAGAGAATATGTGCTTGTCCCTCTCCTTCTCCCTCTCTTCTCTTTCAGCGCAGGGTGATGTATTAGGATGATGTGTGAAGATCAGGAAGTGATATATATTCCTGCATCAAAATGAAAGAAATCTTGTAAAAGTGAGAATGGAGACAATTAAGAAGGCAACTAGCCAATATGTGCTACTTAGCGCTAACACAAAGTAAAGCTAAAGCATTGGACGAATGGAAATGTTGATGTGATATTGGCTTTAAATAAAAAGTCAGAGGATCAACAAAGTTATTACAAACCACCATGAAAGGAACATAAATGTCTGAATTAGACTTAGTAGTACATCAAATTGTTGTTGAGATACTTCACAGCAAACCGTAAATCTCATGGAGGCCCTGGAGGAAAAGTTCAGGGGATCACCAAGTTCAGTAAACATGAGAATCATTAATGCCTTTACTTAACTTTATAGAATCCAAAATATATTAATGATAAATTCATTTGCTTGTTGATGTGTTAACACTAAGCTAAGTCTTAAATCCACAATAAGCTCAAAATAATGAATGTCTAGCTTAATATGTGCTAATCAGTGCTAAGAACTGACATCAAATAATGCTCAATATAACTCAGTATATATATATACAATATAACTTTTTTTTACCATTAACTTCCACTGATTTTATTCAAACGCTGGTATATATATAACACATCAGACAGATGTACTTCATTAGATTAAATCTAGTTTCAACCGTGCCAAAAATACCATAACCATAACTAAACACAAAGACTTATTTGCTATTTAGAAGTATTCAAGAAATATTATCGTAACATTTGGCCATTTTAGTTTAGTCTGTATTTAATCAGCCCACTGCCATAGGCAAACAAAGATTCACACACAAATACATTTAACTTTTTGTTAATACAAGATACAACTTTTTATCAACATGAGCAGCAACATCTAGAAACACATTTGGTGTGTACAATGTATTTCCCGTAATACCACCTTGTGGGGACCAAGATTTTTGGAGTCCCAACAACATGTGGTTGTTGTTCTCACAACGTTAGGGACACACACACACACACATACACACACACAAAGACACACACACATACACACACACAAACACACACACACACACACCAGAGGTCGCGTTAACCGAATATTTTCCGTCTATGACAGATTTTTTTTAACAATGACGGAAAAATCTGAAAGCAGTCCGTCATTTTGGCAGATTAGAACAAACTCGGAACAGCGCCAAAGTTTCCCCGCAGCGAGGCTCCGGTGTTATGCCGTGTTATGCATGCCCTCCAAAAAGGAAATGATATCGTTTCCAAACCGTACTTTGCCGTACAAATCATTGAAATGTCTGTGAGTTTTGGCTTTACGCTGTGCACGCTCCCGCGAGGTGCAGTGGGCATGCATAACACGGCGCTAACAGTTCACGAGTGTGCACCCCCCAGTTGACAGTTCATTAGCCGACTAGCGTGCTCTGTGCCCAGTGTTTGTCCCTAGAGTCCCCACAATGTATGGTAACCGGTTGTTTGCAAAATGTTATGGATATATGAACACACCCCCCCCCCCACATACACACAATCATACCATTTATAGGGTGTTATTAGTGCAGCACTTTTCAATATTACACAAAAGTATGTGTTAAATTGGTTTCTCTTATTAATACCTTGTGGGGACCTAGTGTTTGTCCAACAAGTCCCCACAATGTATGGAAACAGGTTTTTGTTTGCACAATGTTACAGATCCATCAACACACACACACACAAACACACACACACACACACACACACACACACACACAGTGTCATTGTCAATATTACAAAAAAGTATGTATTAAATTGGTCTCTATTATGACTACCCAGTGTTTGGAGTCCCCACAATGTATGTATGACTTTATTTATTGAGTATATTAAGAAGTACGATAAGAAGTACTTTATTGATTGAGTATATTAAGAAGCACGATAAGAAGTACTTTATTGATTGAGTATGGTAAGAAGCACGATAAGAAGTACTTTATTGATTATATGGAGACAGGTCGCACAATGTTATGGATCCATCAACACACACACAGTTACACCGTTCGTGGTCCGATGGGGTGACATTAGCTCCACATCCTTGGAGGGTGGGTTTTTTTAGGGGGGGGGGGGGTGGTTTCTCTACTATTGTCGGGCACACATTGAGCCCTGTTGGCACGCCGGCGGCGGCTTACCAGCGAGGCTGCTGGGAGCCACAAAGAGCCACGATGGAGGGAGAGTGGAGCCTGGTGAACGTCACTAACACTCTAATCCTCCTGCCCTGTACATCTGCGCCGCTTTCTAAAGCAAGACCCCCTTTTTTTAAAACTCTAAAATCCCCCCTCCTCCCCATCGTGCACCAAGTCTTTTCTTTCCCCTCAGTTATATTCTGCAGCAGGAGAAAGGACGGGCTTTTGTAGTGGCCCATAGTGTCACACAGACACAAGACCTGAGGCTGCCAGTCGTCAAATGGAAGCTCTCTCCGGGCCTTTCACAGCGCTCACTTTGCTCATGTCGACTCGCGGAAAGAGAGGGAAACTCTTATTTTAGCACGTGAAAAGGCTCCAGACGGGGACATGAAGGCCGGCTCTTCACATCGGACACAATTGACTTTGAAAGCCTAGAGTAGTAGGGAGTGTTTGCGGGGGATGTTGGCATCATGTTTTAATTGAATTTGACTGTCAGCAGGTCTCAAAGGGGCCCAAACAAGCTTATTATGAAAACACTCTTCTGAGATCCTCCTGAAGAAAACCAGGGACAAACACAAGAAAAGAAAAGGTCAAATGGCTCTTACACGCTGCTGGAGTATTTCAAACATGCACAGTGAAATGTTTAACTCATTTTAACAATCATTTAAAAATAAAACAAATACAAAAAAACTGAATGGCCTTAACATCTTCTTTATTTCTTTGAGAAAAACCAAGGACTAATGTACTCCCTTTTTCCCGAAAAACTGACTTTATCATAAAAGTATTCAAAAAATAGTATACCAATTATATATAAAACAAGTTCTACAATGGCACAATTACTGGACATAAAATACACACTGTTTTAACACACATGTGTAAATAATATGTACATGACCAAATATGTAAATATGTTCATTTTAATTCATTTCTTATTCATAGTTATTTTATCATTTTACATTTTTATCTTTGATTTGATCCTTAATTTTATTAATCTGTGTGAATCTCCTGTTTTTCATTCTTACCCTGTTGCTGTTAAACTACTGAACTTCCCCACGGGGATTAAAGGTCCATCTTATCTTATCTTAATATGGACCTGCAGAAGTTGGTCAAAACGTTTATTAATGCATGATGTAAAGGTCTTGTGGAAGTGATATGGTCCCAAATGGATGTAAATGATTGAAAGTAAAGATGTGCAGTTTAGTTGTGTTTGAGAAGATATATGAACCCAAAACCAGAGTCTGTAGAAAATGAGAGAGAGCTGAGGCCGCCCTCTTGTGGAGGAACTAACCCACTGCAGCCTGATGCACGCTTTTCCTAAATAACTGTTTCATTGAATTTATAATAAAACGAATTACATAAACCTCATGGGGCTTTCCCGAACCTGTGTCGAGAGCTGGAGATAAATGAAATCTCAGATTTCACAAATTTTGCTCGGCTTTTTCCTGTTCAGTTCCACATGTTGAAGGAACTCGTCACTCCAATCATCCAGAGGAAAAACACCAACTACCGGGGCTGTATCTCCGTGGGGGAACGTCTGATGATTACGCTGCGAGTTTTGGCAACAGGTATGCAAGCTAAAGATGTTGTTATATTTAAAATTGCAGTACTTTGTATATTATTGTATATTATGCTTTAGCAGTGGTAGACGAAGTACTTATACATTTTACTTCAGTAAAAGTAGTAATACCGCAGTGTAGAAATACACTTTACTAAGTACAAAACCAAATGTACTTAAAGTACCAAAAGTACCGCTTGGTAGCTTGAGAATTTACCAAGGGATCAATACAGTTTTATCTGAACCTATAATAATGCGTGATCAAATATTTCATTATTATATTTTGTATCATTAATCTGAATCTTCATAGTAACTAAAGTAATCAACTATCTTGTAAACTATAACCTGTAGTTTCATAGCTAATGAGTGTTTTGTTCGTAGATAACTCTTAATGTGTTTGTTAACATTTGCAGGGGAAAGCTTCAGGAGCCTTTCCTACCAGTTCCGAGTGGGAGTGTCAACGATAGGGCAATTCGTTCCTGAGACCTGTACAGCCATCTACGAGGTTTTAAAAGAGAAATACATGAAGGTATGTGTGGATACTTACTGGTTTTACTGTGCAAACTGTATGTAATACAGTGAGGGCATTGGAACAGCAAATGTTTGGTCTGCCATATGAAACATGGGTCTTAAGAAACATTTTTGTTTTTCAGTGCCCAGACACAGTGGAAGAGTGGCAGGAAGTAGCTGATGGATTCCAGGCTCAGTGGAACTTCCCAAACTGCCAGCATTATTATTGGTTCTACTAACAGTATATTTTTAACACATTTTAAAATGACCATCTTGAACAGCTACAACATTAAAATACTTCTAGGCAGATTGTGGAGGATAATGGGAGAAAGAATAGAGGGGCAGACAGAAACACCCATCTGAATAATGGCCACTACTTGCAAAATGTACATTTCCATGTGATGCTCACAATAGGTAAATGAACAGTGGTAGACAGTAGCTCATTTACTTAGGCACTGTACTTAAGGACAATCTTGAGGTACTTGAGACTAATCCTGCAACTTTATACTTCTGCTGCACAACAGTTCAAGAAAGGAAGAAACCACCACGTATGAAAGGCTACATGTGAATAAAGGGGCAGAAACCGTCTTGCAAATTTACATTTCAATATTGAACAATGAACAGCGGTAGACAGTAACATTTACTTAAGTACTGCACTGCTCCACTCCCATTCAGGCAAGTAGTATACTTTATACTGCACTACATTTATTTGATAACTTTAGTAACTTTGAAGATTCAGAACAATACAAAATATAATCAAGACATATTTTATCATGTATTATTATAGGTTAAGATAACAACTTTATATGTTTCATATGGGTGTTTCCATAGATCTAGTCTCTTTATTTTCCTCTCAAAGTGCACCAGATTGATGCATTTAACTCCAAAATAAATAAAAAATCTTACTTGGGGAGCATGCCCCCGGACCCCACTAGAGGATTTGAGACCCACCCCCAAAATATGTTCACATGGATAGGTTCCCAAATACATTTGCACATTTTTTAAATAGTGACCCCTGTCCATATGTTTATTATTGGGTAGTAGATTTAAACTATAGGGCTATCACTATGGGCAGCACCGCTGTAAATATTGACAAATAAATCCAGCAAAATGGCACAAAAAACTGGTAGTGGCCTGGCTGGGTGCATAATTCCCGGCCTGACTTATTGTCCCAGTCCGGCCCTGCTATCGCCCACTTGTAAATGGACTGAATGCAAATGTGGATGTTTATCGGTATGCATTTTAGGCAAGGGTCATGTAATTTACTGTGCTGGATTAGAATTGTGTGCAATTGCCATCCAGAGTGGGGTTAGTGTTATGATATTAGGGTCATTCAGAGTGAGATGAGAGAGAGCGAGAGTGAGCGAGCGGGTGTATGTTTCTGGAAGTGAAACGAGGCAGCAGAAAAACAGAGGTCTGTGATGTATTTTGTGAAACAGAAGAACAACTAAATAAATGCAACGGCCTCCCAAGAAGAGCTCGCCTCTCTGAAGCTTGTTGCTTCTGTCCTGGGAGATGACAGAGAGTCACCCCCCCTGTTTCCTCGACTACGGTCTGGGAGCCGACAGGAAAGTTCAACATTAGGATCGTATACCTGTGTTTAGTCTAGAAAAAGGCAAATATGTGCATTTTATTATAAAGTTGTGTATATTTACAGACTGTTGCAAAAACTAAGAAGCTTGGAGTTTTATTTTAGTTATTCATTTAAATGTTTTGTCTAAGAGATGCTGATTTGAAACCGTTGTTACATACAGTTACGGCATTTCCTGTTTCTGACGGAGAGAGGGGAGTTTGTCCCAAAGCTTGCCGCTGTATTTACTCCCTCCATCTGATAGGAGGGAGCCTCGTTGAGCTGAGAGTGTCACTCCACGGAGTTCACTCCGTCACGGAGGGGGAGTGTGTAGGGGTAGGGCGTAGGGCGTGGTTTGGGATTGGGCCAGAGAAACCCTGGCTTGAGTTACCGAGTTGATAACCAGCCTCGTGGCGCGTTTGTTTTGAATTAGGTAAACCGGGTAACTCAAACATATCCAGGCTATGATGAACTGGATTTGTAGAACAGGCCTCTGAGCTGCAGTCCAGACAGCGTCTCTGTTTCTCTGAAGAAACAACTGAATCCAGCAGCTTCTTCTCAACAACACAGCAGAACCTCTGCAAGCACTAGTGAGTGCACTACAAAGACACAACGACTCACTAAACATGAGACAAAGAACCGGAACAGCAGTTAGCCCAGGCGTGCTAACAGCTAACTAGCCTAGCTCAGATTGTTTGGGAGGTCTCTTTTTGTGTAGTCTGTAAAGGCAGGACATTTACATTGTACAACTTATTTAACTGTTATACACTTTGGTCAGCAGCCGTTAACTTATAACCCTTTTCCTCTCAACTTCTCTGTAGTTACTGCTGTCTGTCTTTGAAAAGCTGATCATATTTCCTCCTGTGTTTCAACATCCGGTGTAAACTCAAACCCTCAGCTCTACTCAGACAGGAAGTTCCTCTCAGCGCAAATGTTTAACAGAGGTCTATTTATTATCACAGTCAATTATAATATTTGTGTTTAATTCAGCGTTATTATAATATTTATTATTATTATTGGTATTTTCTGTTTACTGGATGAGTAGGGGTTTAATTAGATTACATTCAAGATTTCAACATGATACCAAAAATGTACTTGCTCCAAAAATTACTTAAATGAGATAATACCAATTGATGGTCCCTTTTATTTATCCCAATTTGGGGAATTATTTCGTTACAGAAGCTGCGGTGTGCAGTGTTTCCCACAGATCTGAAATATACTTGGGGGGGTGGGGGTGGAGGTGACGTGCCTTTGTGACGTGCAACAACATTAACATGAACATTTCTGTTGGTCGCTTGTTAGCAGACCCTTCACGCGATGGCAGAGCGAACAGGTACAGGCAGGGCCCATAGTGATAGCCCTATAGTTTCAATCTACTACCCACAAATAAACATATGGACATGGGTTACTATTTAAAACAAATTGTAAATATATTTAGGAACCTATCCATGTGATTTTAAGTGGGGGTGGACCTCAAATCCTCTAGGGGGGTCCGGGGGCATGCTCCCCCGGTAAGATATTTGTTAACACCCATATGAAACAGAACTGTATACATTTAAATAATCATAAAATCATGGCCATATCCAATATGAAAAAACACTGCAACTTGTTTATTTATTTATTTTTGGTTCATTTATAGTTGTGAGTGTGTCTGGGCTCCTGAACCAGCCTCTCCTGTCTCCCCTCCTCTCCTCCTCTCCTGTCTCCCTCCTCTCCTGTCTCCCTCCTCTCCCCCCCTCTCCCTCCTCTCCTGTCTCCCTCCTCTCCTCCTCTCCTGTCTCCCTCCTCTCCCCCTCCTCCTCTCCCTCCTCTCCTGTCTCCCTCCTCTCCCCCCCTCTCCCTCCTCTCCTGTCTCCCTCCTCTCCTGTCTCCCTCCTCTCCCCCTCCTCCTCTCCCTCCTCTCCTGTCTCCCTCCTCTCCCCCTCCTCCTCTCCCCTCCTCTCCTGTCTCCCCCCTCTCCCCCTCCTCCTCTCCCTCCTCTCCTGTCTCCCTCCTCTCCCCTCCTCTCCCTCCTCTCCTGTCTCCTCCCTCCTCCTCTCCTGTCTCCCCCCTCTCCTCCTCTCCTGTCTCCCCCCTCTCCTCTCCTGTCTCCCTCCTCTCCTGTCTCCCCTCCTCTCCTGTCTCCCTCCTCTCCTGTCTCCCTCCTCTCCTCCTCTCCTGTCTCCCCCTCTCCTCCTCTCCTGTCTCCCCTCCTCTCCTCCTCTCCTGTCTCCCTCCTCTCCTCCTCTCCTGTCTCCCCCCTCTCCTCTCCTGTCTCCCTCCTCTCCTGTCTCCCCTCCTCTCCTCCTCTCTGTCTCCCTCCTCTCCTGTCTCCCCCCTCTCCCTCCTCTCCCCCTCCTCCTCTCCCTCCTCTCCTGTCTCCCTCCTCTCCCCTCCCCCTCTCCCTCCTCTCCCCCTCCTCCTCTCCCTCCTCTCCCCTCCTCCTCTCTCCCCCCTGCTCCTCTTTGAGGCAGCTGCAACGACTAGTTTTAGCTCTCAACAAGTTTTAAAAGTATCTTACCTTTTTTCACCTAGTTCACTTTTTTTATTTGTATTCATGCATATTTTACTAATCACCCCCCCCTCAAATGGAAATATGTGTTTACATAAATGGGGACCAAACCGTTTGAGACCCACTGAGAACTTAGACTAAGTTAGTCCTTTACCTCACCTGGGGCCTCATTTATAAAGGGATATTCGCTCAAAAGATGGCGTACGCCAGTTTCTACGCAATGTTTGCGATTTATAAAATACTCTTGACGGGAAAATGTGCGGTCCTCCACGCAAACTCTGACCCTAAGCACAAAAACGGGAGAGACGAGAAACTGCGACACCGTTGGCAGAAGGAAGAATGGAGAGAAATATGTGGAAATAATACCATGAATAAAAAGTTACCTCATTTATCAGATATGAAGAATTCATTTTCACAAATTGATTAAAGCCAATCTTAAAATGATGAAACAAACGCCTGTTTGCGACTCCTCCGTGCACACACAAACATAACCTGGAGAAATAAATAAATACGGATATGTTATTTAAAACCACCTCGAATATGTTGTGTTAATGTTATGAAATGTTTTCTCACAAATGATGCGGTAAGCAGGAGGACAGAATTACGTCTAAACTGACGCCGTTTTGCTTTTCTCTGGGTTTTATAGATACGAGCATGGTTTTATATACTGTCACGTTTAATCGTGTTTTATGCCGTTTGCCAAGACTTGATAAGTCGCTCGTAAAACACAGGAGGTATGGAAACTAAGAACACCATATGTGGTAAATTGTACAGCTGATATAACACAACACATTCGTTGTATTTCCTTTAACTGGTGGATTATGGATATATAGTTGCTGATCGAAAGCTGGAACACAAACCACCAAATACAAAAAAATCATTCAGATCCAGTCGCCATGACTCCACTCCGGAGGGATTCCCCCATCATTTCTCACAGTTTCTCATCATGGGGGGGTCTCCTGTCCCCGGTACAAACACACTGCCTGGGGAAGGTTATGTGTATTTTGTCATTAACCTTTTTCGGACCACTTATTTATTTATTTTGGTGACGATCCGACCTCCATGCTGCTCCTCTGGTTCAAACTGCATCCACCAAACAATATGATTTATCTCCACCTCCCCAAAATAACCAAAATCTGACACGGTGTGAGATGTCTTTTTTAGCTGTTCTGTCGTCATGTCCTGCGATCTTCTTCGTGCAGTCAGTCAAAATGAATGAATGAATGGGCGTTTCTTTGACTATTTATAGGCAAATATGGGCGTTACGTGAAGCCCGCAAAAGCTGCGCCGCATTTCGAGTCGATTGTGATTTATAAAGGGAAACAGGCGTAGGAAGTGCCGTACGCACTTCCCTCGCCGGTACGCAATGTTTTGTGAATCGGAAAATGTCCGAAAATGTCTGTACCTATTTTTTTGCTTTGTACTACGTAAGCAACCTTCCCACGTGAATCCTACGCAAGGCGTTATAAATGAGGCCCCAGAGCTGAGGTTATCCCGAGCTTCAATGACACACAGAGACCAATCAAGGGCTTTGATTTATGATCTGTATGACAGTGGCCATGTCGGCAGGCCACATCCTGTAGACAGACAGTCACCCGGTGTGAGGCAGACCCACATTTGCGCAACGTTGTGTTCACTATACATTACAAAAAATAAAATAATCCTCAGGCCAGCAGGCCACTTAACAGGCCAGGCCACCGGGAAACCCCCCGGTCCTCCCGATGGCCAGGGACTGGGTACAGGAGGCGTAGAGCGAGGGATCATTGTCCACAAGTTAATCGATCGCAGATGGCGTCGTGGTCGCGGACGAATAAAAAAAAAACTAAATCGGTTGCGAAATATACTTGGGCGGCCGTTAATATACCTGGGCGGCCCGCCCAAGTCAAGTCTATGTGGGAAACCCTGGGTGTGTTCAGATAAAATACAAATACTTAAAAAGTGGATTAAAGAAATAACAATACAAAATTAAATCAAATATAAAGAAAATCAAATATTCTGGATAGTTAAAATGTTCTAAAAAAGTCCAAAATACAGCAGTACTAGGAGTATAGGCTTAAACTACAGGAGCATAGACAAACTGTACTAGATATTAGAGAACGACAGAGTTAATGGAAATGGTTTTCATGCTCGTGCTTTCAAAACAAACAAACACTGACAAAAGAGACGCCTCCCACTCACCGACATGCCTCCCTTCACGAACGGACATAAAAACATGCACTCACTCACACACGATGCACACGCTTAATATGGTGCTTAAGGGTTACTCAATATGTTTTGATTCTGGGTGGTTTTGTGGATCATCTCATCTACAGAGCTTCGTAAATTGTGCTCCATAAGTCTTATTATAATATTTATGTATTATACTTTTAATAGTTATCTCTTTATGTTTGTTTGATTATTTTTGTTTGCAGCTGTCAGCTTTGAAACAATGAGCATTCACAACATATTTTGTCGTTTGACAAATAATCATTAAAAAAGCTAACCATGGTTTTGTTTTTTCACTTGCTCTGTCCTCAGAGAGTAGACATGTCTGCTGCCAGCTGTCTGCTGACTGAACATCAGTTTCTGTGCTCCATCTGTCTGGATGTGTTCACTGATCCAGTCAGCACACCATGTGGACACAACTTCTGTAAAGCCTGCATCTCTCAACACTGGGATACTAAAGTCCCCTATCAGTGTCCCAACTGTAAAAAGTTATTCCACGCAAGACCTGATCTGCAGGTCAACACTTTCATCTCTGAGATGGCTGCTCAGTTCAGACAGTCAGCTCAACAGAAAGCCAGCAGCAGCAGCTCAGAGCAACACGTTGTCAAACCAGGAGAAGTTCCCTGTGACGCCTGCACTGGAACCAGACTGAAGGCCCTGAAGTCCTGCCTGGTGTGTCTGGAGTCCTACTGTGAGACTCACCTGGAGCCTCACCTGACAAGGAAAGGCCTGAAGAAACATCAGCTGATCGACCCTGAGGAGAACCTGGAAAGCAGGATGTGTGTGAAGCACGATAAGCTGCTGGAGCTGTTCTGTAAGACCGACCAGGTGTGTGTCTGCATGCTCTGCACTGTTTCAGACCACAAGACACATGATTTTGTTCCTCTGAAAGAAGGATATGAAGGAAAGAAGGCTGAGCTGGGGAAGACAGAGGCTGAAATTCAGCAGATGATCCAGAAGAGACGACTGAAGATTCAGGAGATGAATCGCTCAGTGGAGCTCAGTAAGGAAGGAACAGACAGAGAGATAGCAGATGGTGTTCAGGTCTTCACCGCTCTGAAGGAGTCTGTTGAGAGAAGCCAGGTCGAGCTCATCGACACCATCAAAGAGAAGCAGAGAGAGACAGAGGAACAGGCTGAAGGCTTCATCAAAGAGCTGGAACAGGAAATCTCTGAGCTGAAGAAGAGAAGCTCTGAGGTGGAGCAGCTCTCACGCTCTGAAGACCAGCTCCACCTCCTCCAAAGCTTCACGTCCCTGAACGCTGCTCCACCCACCAAGAACTGGACAGAAGTCAGGGTCCGTCCACCTTCATATGAGGGGACTGTGAGGAGAGCTGTGACTCAGCTGGAGGAGACGCTCAGTAAACAGATGAAGAAGCTGCTTGGGGTGGAGCTGAAGAGGGTCCAGCAGTATGAGGTGGAGCTGAAGAGGGTCCAGCAGTATGAGGTGGAGCTGAAGAGGGTCCAGCAGTATGAGGTGACTCTTGATCCTGATACAGCACATCCCAACCTCATCCTGTCTGTTGATGGAAAACAAGTGAAAGATGGTGATGTGAAGAAGAATCTCCCAGACAATCCAGAGAGATTTGATTTTTGTCCTTGTGTTTTAGCAAAGCAGAGTTTCTCTTCAGGAAGATTCTACTACGAGGTTCAGGTTAAAGGGAAGACTGGGTGGGTTTTAGGAGTGATCACACTGACTCCTCAGAAAGGTTACTGGATGATAGTGTTGAGGAATGAAAATGAGTACTCAGCTTGTGCTGGTCCTGCAGTCCGTCTCTCTCTGAAGTCTCAGCCTGAGAAGGTGGGGGTGTTTGTGGATTATGAGGAGGGTCTAGTCTCCTTTTATGATGTTGATGCTGCAGCTCTGATCTACTCCTTCACTGGCTGCTGCTTCAAAGAGAAACTCTACCCATTCTTTAGTCCTTGTCCTAACGATGGTGGTAAAAACTCTGCCCCTCTGATCATCTCTCCTGTCAATCACACCGAGTAGAACAACCATTTGATTTGAAATCAGGTTCGATATCATTTCATGTTAAAAATGTATGTGTTTTAGGGGATGGGCGTTGTATACACCGTTCTATCAGATTGTGATCATTGCATTTTTTTCTGTAAATGTTTTCATTGCTACTAAAACAGCACCAATTTGACTACATATGTTGAAATGATCTGATGAATTCTAAAAACTCTATCACCTGCCTTAAAAACTGTAATATCATAGAAGAAAAACATATGAAATAAGAAGCATTTGTACTTTCCTAACATGTTTTGATGCCAAATCTATCCCTTGTATTGTCTAATCATTGATACGTAGGAAATGTTGGATATTGGCTCACACAACTGAAGACCATTTTATGAATAAGCCACAAAAAGTGTCATCTCTTTTCTTTTGGAATAAACAAAGTGAAATGAATGTCTGATGAAATGTCTTTGTTTGTTACTACAGTAAAAAAACAGCTGATTTTATTATAACGGCACCAAATAATATGATTAAGAACACCATGAGCTGTTCTCAGGTGAGCTGAACATACCTCTTCACAGTTGAGATAGTTTAGTAGGAAGTGTGTGATAATGTTGTTTATAAGGTTTTGGGGTGTGTGTGAACAGCTGATTTGAACACTGCTACATCATGAGGGACATCTGAGGATACATGTACTGTTTTTGTTGTTCGTTAGTTTTAGTTTTTTCATAGATCTTTTCTGTAATGTATTTTCTTTTTTGTTGGTATTAGTTCATTTAAATATTTTTGGAGCAAGTAAATGTTTGGTGTCATTTTGAAATCTTGAATGTAATGTAATTAAACGCCTACTCCTATACTCTATAAAAGTATACAACAAAAGATGAAACTCCGTTGTATGCACTATTTTATTTCTATTCCGTTATTTCTTTCAATATTTGTATTTGATTTATTTATTTTATGTTCTATATATATTCATGTTGCTCTGTTGGAGGAGCCTTGGTCTTAAGTTGTTCATTACCATGTCTACACTGTAGCTACTGTGCACATGATGATGAAGTCTTTGAATTTGAATTAGTCAGAAAGACACCTGAATACAACACAGAGGACTGGCAGAAAGACACCTGAACACAACACAGAGGACTGGCAGAAAGACACCTGAACACAACACAGAGGACTGGCAGAAAGACACCTGAACACAACACAGAGGACTGGCAGAAAGACACCTGAACACAACACAGAGGACTGGCAGAAAGACACCTGAACACAACACAGACGACTGGCAGAAAGACACCTGAACACAACACAGAGGACTGGCAGAAAGACACCTGAACACAACACAGAGGACAGGCAGAAAGACACCTGAACACAACACAGAGGACTGGCAGAAAGACACCTGAACACAACACAGAGGACAGGCAGAAAGACACCTGAACACAACACAGACGACTGGCAGAAAGACACCTGAACACAACACAGAGGACTGGCAGACAGACACCTGAACACAATAGAGAGGACTGGCAGACAGACACCTGAACACAACACAGAGGACTGGCAGACAGACCCCTGAACACAACACAGAGGACTGGCAGACAGACACCTGAACACAACACACAGAGGACTGGCAGACAGACACCTGAACACAACACAGAGGACTGGCAGACAGACACCTGAACACAACACAGAGGACTGGCAGACAGACACCTGAACACAACACAGAGGACTGGCAGACAGACACCTGAACACAACACAGAGGACTGGCAGACAGACACCTGAACACAACACAGAGGACTGGCAGAAAGACACCTGAACACAACACAGACGACTGGCAGAAAGACACCTGAACACAACACAGAGGACTGGCAGAAAGACACCTGAACACAACACAGAGGACAGGCAGAAAGACACCTGAACACAACACAGAGGACTGGCAGAAAGACACCTGAACACAACACAGAGGACAGGCAGAAAGACACCTGAACACAACACAGACGACTGGCAGAAAGACACCTGAACACAACACAGAACACAGACAGGCAGAAAGACACCTGAACACAATAGAGAGGACTGGCAGACAGACACCTGAACACAACACAGAGGACTGGCAGACAGACCCCTGAACACAACACAGAGGACTGGCAGACAGACACCTGAACACAACACACAGAGGACTGGCAGACAGACACCTGAACACAACACAGAGGACTGGCAGACAGACACCTGAACACAACACAGAGGACTGGCAGACAGACACCTGAACACAACACAGAGGACTGGCAGACAGACACCTGAACACAACACAGAGGACTGGCAGACAGACACCTGAACACAACACAGAGGACTGGCAGAAAGACACCTGAACACAACACAGAGGACTGGCAGACAGACACCTGAAGAGAGATTATTTTTCACGGTGGAACGTTGCTAAGCAGCCCCACAGTGACCAACAACCACATTAAAGTACTGCTTAAATATTATTACATCAGGTATAATTATCCAAAAATACAATCCTGTAGCCCAGCGGTTCTCAAACTGTGGTCCGCGGACCACTGGTGGTCCGCGAGGGTACTGCAGGTGGTCCGTGGAAAAAAGCTAAATAAAATCCACTTTTTATTATCAAGGATTTTCGGGGACCCGAAGACACATTTTGAGTTGTATACACTGTTGGAAAGAGGAGATTCCTAGCTTTCTAATGATATCAGGCAGTGGGGTAATGGTCGTTGGGCTCATCGGACATTTATGAGAGAAAATCTCTAATATACTATACGTTGTGTATACAATACACAACGCAGACAGACACCGGTCACAAAAGTATCAAATAGGCTTCAATTTACTTTTGATTGTCTATAATTAACTATAAAAGAATATCGGCGTTTTAAACACGTTTTATATATGTACTTATTTTTACGGTTTGCAGAAGAGGTGGTCCGCGAAAATCCTTGATAATAAATAGTGGTCCGCATAAACAAAAAGTTTGAGAACCCCTGCTGTAGCCTATACTTCAAGTGGTTTTATTCAAGTGAGATTTTAAATGCAGAACATTTACATGTAATTGAGTATTTTTCAGTGGTTGAAATATTTAAACGAAGAACTGTTTCTCAATTGCTATTCAAGTATACATTTGAATTACTTGTACCTTGCTTTTCCATTTTCTAAACAACCTTATACTTCTACTCCACTAGCTTGAGTTACTCTTCAGATTATAACAGCAAAGCACTGACTCAACATTTTACTGCACGATAAATTACTCTTAGATTTGATGAAGTGTACTTTACTAATAGTGCCTAACTTTGACTTGTCCTGGAGTATTTTCAGTGTGGTATTAGATCTTTTACTTCAGTTCAATCAGGAAAGACTTCATTTTTTGGTTTAAAGAACATTTATTCACACATGCGCCAAATGTTAATAGTCTTTGGTTATTAGACCCCGACCCTGATACCGTATATTTTAAGGGGGAAATGCAGCCGTGAGTAAAATAAGAAAATGCCCCCCGGGGTCTAGACACCGGGGGGGATGTTGAAGATCTGGATTTGAAGAGGAGGTGGGATGAAGAGGATGCTGAAGATCTGGATTTGAAGAGGAGGAGGGATGAAGAGGATGCTGAAGATTTGGATTTGAAGAGGAGGAGGGATGAAGAGGATGCTGAAGATTTGGATTTGAAGAGGAGGAGGGATGAAGAGGATGCTCTGGATTTGAAGAGGAGGAGGGATGAAGATGATGCCGAAGATCTGGATTTGAAGAGGAGGTGGGATGAAGAGGACGCTGAAGATCTGGATTTGAAGAGGAGGTGGGATGAAGAAGATGCTGAAGATCTGGATTTGAAGAGGAGGAGGGATGAAGAGGATGCTATGGATTTGAAGAGGAGGAGGGATGAAGAGGAGGTGTGATGAGGAGGAGGGATGAAGAGGATGCTATGGATTTGAAGAGGAGGTTGGATGAAGAGGATGCTGAAGATCTGGATTTGAAGAGGAGGAGGGATGAAGAGGATGCTATGGATTTGAAGAGGAGGAGGGATGAAGATGATGCCGAAGATCTGGATTTGAAGAGGAGGTGGGATGAAGAGGATGCTGAAGATCTGGATTTGAAGAGGAGGGATGAAGAGGATGCTATGGATTTGAAGAGGAGGAGGGATGAAGATGATGCCGAAGATCTGGATTTGAAGAGGAGGTGGGATGAAGAGGATGCTGAAGATCTGGATTTGAAGAGGAGGAGGGATGAAGAGGATGCTATGGATTTGAAGAGGAGGAGGGATGAAGAGGATGCTGAAGATCTGGATTTGAAGAGGAGGTGGGATGAAGAGGTGTGATGAGGAGGAGGGATGAAGAGATGCTATGGATTTGATGAGGAGGTGGGATGAAGAGGATGCTGAAGATCTGGATTTGAAGAGGAGGTGGGATGAAGAGCAGGTGTGATGAGGAGGAGGGATGAAGAGGATGCTATGGATTTGATGAGGAGGTGGGATGAAGAGGATGCTGAAGATCTGGATTTGAAGAGAAGGTGGGATGAAGAGGATGCTGAAGATCTGGATTTGAGGAGACGTGGTTTCTGGATTAGCTCTCCTGGCACTGGATGTGATGACTGGAGGTGGAAGGGTTGGAGGCAGGCCGCAGTATAAATGCCTGAAATCACAGCTGACTGCAGGAGAACCATTTTAAAGCTTGACTGCAGCATGATGATTGGCTGCTGGAGATTGAGGTGAAATGTAATTGGTTCAAAGATGATGCCAATAATGAGCTGACTACATGCAGCTGCGGAGTGAATTAATGCATACCCAGTCTTCCTACTTTAACCTGAGCTGAGCTTCATGAAATTATTTGAATGTTTCCTCCTCCACTCCCTCTTGGCGACGGGCCACTGAGAGGAGGAGCAACACTGAAACAGGAGAGTTATAACTTCACAGAAATGGAAAGGTAAAGTTAGTTTGAGCAGAGCTGCAGTCCAGACAGTGTCTCTGTTTCTCTGAAGAAACAACTGAATCCAGCAGCTTCTTCTCAACAACACAGCAGAACCTCTGCAAACACTGGTGAGTGCACTACAGAGACTTGACTCACTAAATATTTGAACAAGGTTTGGTTTCATCAGAATCTGAGGGTTGTAGATCTGTTTTTATCAGATATCAAGTTTTAGGCCATAGAAATGTGACATTTAAGGTAAAAGCGTGTCCATTGAGCCTCGAGTACAAAGCAGAGGTAAAACCAAACAGTGACTGAACTCGGCTTGTGAGGGTTAGAGAGAACACAGTCACAGCTAGCATTAGCTTAAGTTCATTTCCAGACCTGTTTGCTGTATGAACTCAAAGCCTCAGCTCTGCTCAGACAGGAAGTGCCACTCAGGGCCGCAGCAGGAATATTAAAGTGACATTTCAAAATATTTAGCCTTCTTTAAATATAATTTGACTCTAATAGCAAAATAAGCAGCATGGTAGCAGTTTTATTACATGAATAAATGTATGATGTGACAGTAATGGAGATGGACACATTGTGTTTTTAATGGTTTTCTATTGAATTTATTTAGGATCTTACACATGTACACAATTGTGATGTTAACAAGAACCATCAAGCTTCAGATGATATTACTGCAAAAAGGCATATGATTAGTTAAGTTAAGCCTAAATGCGTTGTTACTATTGAATAACCAACAAGCAGCTGGGAATACAAATGTTAATTTTAAAAGTGACTTTCAGCAGGCAGGGATCAGTCAGACAGCCTTAATGAACGATGTAAAACTACAGAGAGAGAAGAGTGATCAAACTACTCTTTTTAACTCTTAAAATATCTCTATTAAACTTTATACTATTAAAAAACTCAGTCAAATTTTGGGAAATATTCAGAAATGGTGGCGTTGACAGGAAACCAAGAGCTCGTTGACTCTTGCTAAACTAAATGAAAAGCTTTCAGATGTACTTTAAAACTGAAGGCTGTTTTTATCTGTGAATCAACAAGCTCACACACTGCAGACGAGTCGGACTTGTTCACCCACATGTTGTTATAGGGCGATACATTTAAATGCTGGTTACCATGGTTACAACCGGTTTGTTGGCCCCATAAGCAGTATTGGTATTGGTAATAAGCAGGTGTTAAATGTACGCAGCATGTTGTCAGTGCAAAACAAAAGACAACAAATAAAACTAAGTATCTTTGTCACGAGTCTGACACACTGGCGTTTAGGCATCCATTACATGACTGTCTGAAGTGCTTCACTCATACTGATGTTATCTCCTCTAACCTTCCTGTGTCACTGACAGCGACCAAAAAGTGTCATCTCTTTTCTTTTGGAATAAACAAAGTGAAATGAATGTCTGATGAAATGTCTTTGTTACTACAGTAAAAAATCAGCTGATTTTATTATAACGGCACCAAATAATATGATTAAGAACACCATGAGCTGTTCTCAGGTGAGCTGAACATACCTCTTCACAGTTGAGATAGTTTAGTAGAAGTGTGTGATAATGTTGTTTATAAGGTTTTGGGGTGTGTGTGAACAGCTGATTTGAACACTGATACATCATGAGGGACATCTGAGGATACATGTACTGTTTTTGTTGTTCGTTAGTTTTAGTTTTTTCATAGATCTTTCTGTAATGTATTTTCTTTTTTGTTGTATTAGTTCATTTAATTATTTTGGAGCAAGTAAATGTTTGGTGTCATTTTGAAATCTTGAATGTAATGTAATTAAACGCCTACTCCTATACTCTATAAAAGTATACAACAAAAGATGAAACTCCGTTGTATGCACTATTTTATTTCTATTCCGTTATTTCTTTTCATATTTGTATTTGATTTATTTATTTTATGTTCTATATATTTCATGTTGCTCTGTTGGAGGAGCCTTGGTCTTAAGTTGTTCATTACCATGTCTACACTGTAGCTACTGTGCACATGATGATGAAGTCTTTGAATTTGAATTAGTCAGAAAGACACCTGAATACAACACAGAGGACTGGCAGAAAGACACCTGAACACAACACAGAGGACTGGCAGAAAGACACCTGAACACAACACAGAGGACAGGCAGAAAGACACCTGAACACAACACAGAGGACAGGCAGAAAGACACCTGAACACAACACAGACGACTGGCAGAAAGACACCTGAACACAACACAGAGGACTGGCAGAAAGACACCTGAACACAACACAGAGGACTGGCAGAAAGACACCTGAACACAACACAGAGGACAGGCAGAAAGACACATGAACACAACACAGACGACTGGCAGAAAGACACCTGAACACAACACAGACGACTGGCAGAAAGACACCTGAACACAACACAGAACACAGACAGGCAGAAAGACACCTGAACACAATAGAGAGGACTGGCAGACAGACACCTGAACACAACACAGAGGACTGGCAGACAGACCCCTGAACACAACACAGAGGACTGGCAGACAGACACCTGAACACAACACACAGAGGACTGGCAGACAGACACCTGAACACAACACAGAGGACTGGCAGACAGACCCCTGAACACAACACAGAGGACTGGCAAGAAGACACCTGAACACAACACAGAGGACTGGCAGACAGACACCTGAACACAACACAGAGGACTGGCAGAAAGACACCTGAACACAACACAGAGGACTGGCAGAAAGACACCTGAACACAACACAGAGGACTGGCAGACAGACACCTGAACACAACACAGAGGACTGGCAGACAGACACCTGAACACAACACAGAGGACTGGCAGACAGACACCTGAACACAACACAGACGACTGGCAGAAAGACACCTGAACACAACACAGAGGACTGGCAGACAGACACCTGAACACAACACAGAGGACTGGCAGAAAGACACCTGAACACAACACAGAGGACAGGCAGAAAGACACCTGAACACAACACAGACGACTGGCAGAAAGACACCTGAACACAACACAGACGACTGGCAGAAAGACACCTGAACACAACACAGAGGACTGGCAGAAAGACACCTGAACACAACACAGAGGACTGGCAGAAAGACACCTGAACACAACACAGAAGACAGACAGGCAGAAAGACACCTGAACACAACACAGAGGACTGGCAGAAAGACACCTGAACACAACACAGAGGACTGGCAGACAGACCCCTGAACACAACACAGAGGACTGGCAGAAAGACACCTGAACACAACACAGAGGACTGGCAGACAGACACCTGAACACAACACAGAGGACTGGCAGACAGACACCTGAACACAACACAGAGGACTGGCAGACAGACACCTGAACACAACACAGAGGACTGGCAGACAGACACCTGAACACAACACAGAGGACTGGCAGACAGACACCTGAACACAACACAGAGGGCTGGCAGACAGACACCTGAAGAGAGATTATTTTTCACGGTGGAACGTTGCTAAGCAGCCCCACAGTGACCAACAACCACATTAAAGTACTGCTTAAATATTATTACATCAGGTATAATTATCCAAAAATACAATCCTGTAGCCCAGCGGTTCTCAAACTGTGGTCCGCGGACCACTGGTGGTCCGCGAGGGTACTGCAGGTGGTCCGTGGAAAAAAGCTAAATAAAATCCACTTTTTATTATCAAGGATTTTCGGGGACCCGAAGACACATTTTGAGTTGTATACACTGTTGGAAAGAGGAGATTCCTAGCTTTCTAATGATATCAGGCAGTGGGGTAGTGGTCGTTGGGCTCATCGGACATTTATGAGAGAAAATCTCTAATATACTATACGTTGTGTATACAATACACAACGCAGACAGACACCGGTCACAAAAGTATCAAATAGGCTTCAATTTACTTTTGATTGTCTATAATTAACTATAAAAAGAATATCGGCGTTTTAACACTACGTTTATATATGTACTTATTTTTACGGTTTGCAGAAGAGGTGGTCCGCGAAAATCCTTGATAATAAATAGTGGTCCGCATAAACAAGAAGTTTGAGAACCCCTGCTGTAGCCTATACTTCAAGTGGTTTTATTCAAGTGAGATTTTAAATGCAGAACATTTACATGTAATTGAGTATTTTTCAGTGGTAGAAATATTTAAACTAAGAACTGTTTCTCAATTGCTATTCAAGTATACATTTGAATTACTTGTACCTTGCTTTTCCATTTTCTATACAACCTTATACTTCTACTCCACTAGCTTGAGTTACTCTTCAGATTATAACAGCAAAGCACTGACTCAACATTTTACTGCACGATAAATTACTCTTAGATTTGATGAAGTGTACTTTACTAATAGTGCCTAACTTTGACTTGTCCTGGAGTATTTTCAGTGTGGTATTAGATCTTTTACTTCAGTTCAATCAGGAAAGACTTCATTTTTTGGTTTAAAGAACATTTATTCACACATGCGCCAAATGTTAATAGTCTTTGGTTATTAGACCCCGACCCTGATACCGTATATTTTAAGGGGGAAATGCAGCCGTGAGTAAAATAAGAAAATGCCCCCCGGGGTCTAGACACCGGGGGGGATGTTGAAGATCTGGATTTGAAGAGGAGGTGGGATGAAGAGGATGCTGAAGATCTGGATTTGAAGAGGAGGTGGGATGAAGAGGATGCTGAAGATCTGGATTTGAAGAGGAGGAGGGATGAAGAGGATGCTGAAGATTTGGATTTGAAGAGGAGGAGGGATGAAGAGGATGCTCTGGATTTGAAGAGGAGGAGGGAGGAAGATGATGCCGAAGATCTGGATTTGAAGAGGAGGTGGGATGAAGATGATGCCGACAATCTGGATTTGAATAGGAGGTGGGATGAAGAGGATGCTGAAGATCTGGATTTGAAGAGGAGGTGGGATGAAGAGGATGCTATGGATTTGAAGAGGAGGAGGGATGAAGATGATGCCGAAGATCTGGATTTGAAGAGGAGGTGGGATGAAGAGGATGCTGAAGATCTGGATTTGAAGAGGAGGAGGGATGAAGAGGATGCTATGGATTTGAAGAGGAGGAGGGATGAAGAGGATGCTGAAGATCTGGATTTGAAGAGGAGGTGGGATGAAGAGGAGGTGTGATGAGGAGGAGGGATGAAGAGGATGCTATGGATTTGAAGAGGAGGAGGGATGAAGAGGATGCTGAAGATCTGGATTTGAAGAGGAGGTGGGATGAAGAGGATGCTGAAGATCTGGATTTGAAGAGGAGGTGGGATGAAGAAGATGCTGAAGATCTGGATTTGAAGAGGAGGAGGGATGAAGAGGATGCTATGGATTTGAAGAGGAGGAGGGATGAAGAGGAGGTGTGATGAGGAGGAGGGATGAAGAGGATGCTATGGATTTGAAGAGGAGGTTGGATGAAGAGGATGCTATGGATTTGAAGAGGAGGAGGGATGAAGATGATGCCGAAGATCTGGATTTGAAGAGGAGGTGGGATGAAGAGGATGCTGAAGATCTGGATTTGAAGAGGAGGGATGAAGAAGATGCTATGGATTTGAAGAGGAGGAGGGATGAAGATGATGCCGAAGATCTGGATTTGAAGAGGAGGTGGGATGAAGAGGATGCTGAAGATCTGGATTTGAAGAGGAGGAGGGATGAAGAGGATGCTATGGATTTGAAGAGGAGGAGGGATGAAGAGGATGCTGAAGATCTGGATTTGAAGAGGAGGTGGGATGAAGAGGAGGTGTGATGAGGAGGAGGGATGAAGAGGATGCTATGGATTTGATGAGGAGGTGGGATGAAGAGGATGCTGAAGATCTGGATTTGAAGAGGAGGTGGGATGAAGAGCAGGTGTGATGAGGAGGAGGGATGAAGAGGATGCTATGGATTTGATGAGGAGGTGGGATGAAGAGGATGCTGAAGATCTGGATTTGAAGAGAAGGTGGGATGAAGAGGATGCTGAAGATCTGGATTTGAAGAGAAGGTGGGATGAAGAGGATGCTGAAGATCTGGATTTGAGGAGACGTGGTTTCTGGATTAGCTCTCCTGGCACTGGATGTGATGACTGGAGGTGGAAGGGGTGGAGGCAGGCCGCAGTATAAATGCCTGAAATCACAGCTGACTGCAGGAGAACCATTTTAAAGCTTGACTGCAGCATGACGATTGGCTGCTGGAGATTGAGGTGAAATGTAATTGGTTCAAAGATGATGCCAATAATGAGCTGACTACATGCAGCTGCGGAGTGAATTAATGCATACCCAGTCTTCCTACTTTAACCTGAGCTGAGCTTCATGAAATTATTTGAATGTTTCCTCCTCCACTCCCTCTTGGCGACGGGCCACTGAGAGGAGGAGCAACACTGAAACAGGAGAGTTATAACTTTACAGAAATGGAAAGGTAAAGTTAGTTTGAGCAGAGCTGCAGTCCAGACAGCGTCTCTGTTTCTCTGAAGAAACAACTGAATCCAGCAGCTTCTTCTCAACAACACAGCAGAACCTCTGCAAACACTGGTGAGTGCACTACAGAGACTTGACTCACTAAATATTTGAACAAGATTTGGTTTCATCAGAATCTGAGGGTTGTAGATCTGTTTTTTTCAGATATCAAGTTTTAGGCCATAGAAATGTGACATTTAAGGTAAAAGCGTGTCCATTGAGCCTCGAGTACAAAGCAGAGGTAAAACCAAACAGTGACTGAACTCGGCTAGTGAGGGTTAGAGAGAACACAGTCACAGCTAGCATTAGCTTAAGCTCATTTCCAGACCTGTTTGCTGTATGAACTCAAAGCCTCAGCTCTGCTCAGACAGGAAGTGCCACTCAGGGCCGCAGCAGGAATATTAAAGTGGCATTTAAAACTATTTAGCCTTCTTTAAATATAATTTGACTCTAATAGCAAAATAAGCAGCATGGTAGCAGTTTTATTACATGAATAAATGTATGAGGTGACAGTAATGGAGATGGACACATTGTGTTTTTAATGGTTTTCTATTGAATTTATTTAGGATCTTACACATGTACACAATTGTGATGTTAACAAGAACCATCAAGCTTCAGATGATATTACTGCAAAAAGGCATATGATTAGTTAAGTTAAGCCTAAATGTGTTTTTACTATTAGTTGAATAACCAACAAGCAGCTGAAATACAAATGTTAATTTTAAAAGTGACTTTCAGCAGGCAGGGATCAGTAAGACAGCCTTAATGAACGATGTAAAACTACAGAGAGAGAAGAGTGATCAAACTACTCTTTTTAACTCTTAAAATATCTCTATTAAACTTTATACTATTAAAAAACTCAGTCAAATTTTGGGAAATATTCAGAAATGGTGGCGTTGACAGGAAACCAAGAGCTCTTGGACTCTTGCTAAACTAAATGAAAAGCTTTCAGATGTACTTTAAAACTGAAGGCTGTTTTTATCTGTGAATCAACAAGCTCACACTGCAGACGAGTCGGACTTGTTCACCCACATGTTGTTATAGGGCGATACATTTAAATGCTGGTTACCATGGTTACAACCGGTTTGTTGGCCCCATAAGCAGTATTGGTATTGGTAATAAGCAGTGTTAAATGTACGCAGCATGTTGTCAGTGCAAAACAAAAGACAACAAATAAAACTAAGTATCTTTGTCACGAGTCTGACACACTGGCGTTTAGGCATCCATTACATGACTGTCTGAAGTGCTTCACTCATACTGATGTTATCTCCTCTAACCTTCCTGTGTCACTGACAGCGACCCAGGCAGGTGTGCAGACCAGCTGTAGACAGAGTGCAGAAGGGATTCACAGGAGCCACATGCAAGGTCGTTTAGGAGCAATAACCGAATAAATAGGCCTATAACTCTGCCCCAGTCTCCAGCTGAACTAAACGAAACGTTTTCAGATGTACTTTAACACTGAACGCTGTTTTTATCTGTGAATCAACAAGCTCACACTGCAGACCGGGCCCGGCGCCACGAGGGGGCAAAAGCAGTGGCGGAGCTGGGGGTGAAGCTGAATCCTGGCCACCCTATTGGCCACCCCAAACACCCTCACCACGGGGGCCCAAACTATTTTAGAACATTAAGAAAAAAATGTTTAAGTAACCTTTCATCATTCATCAAGAATTAACATTAATAGGACGTTATATCGATAATGTACTCACTAAACTTAAAATTCATTTAACTTATTTTCTTTCAAAAGTTAATTATCCTAAGCCTCTGTACCACCCCTTCTATTTACATGTAATGGTTTGGTCCTGCCTCCAAACGCGGTGCAGCACCGCCGGCACTTTCTAGCAGAGAGTGAGAGCATGTGAGGAGCAGGGATGCTAGTACTTACGTGTGTACACATGTCTCAACGACTAACAAGGTTAGGCTTTCAAAAGAGAAAAGAAAGGAGAGAAAGACAAGAGAGAGCGACTAAAGGGCGACAGTATGTCACCCAGTTTTTCAAAAGAAAAGGTGGGTGTGGTCCATGAGTGGTGGAAATGTGTCTGTTAGCTAAGCGTAGTCCATTGTAAATAATTATTACATTACATTACATGTCACTTGTTAGACGCTTTTATCCAAAGCGACTTACATACTCAATACTGTGGGCAATCCCCACAGGAGCAATTTGGGGTGAAGTGTCTCAGGGACACAACGACATGCTGACTGCAATAATAATTGTTATGTTTTTTTTTTACTAAGCTGACATTAAGTACTGTTAATATCTATACAGGTTTTTAATTTCACTGCTCTTTTAGCTGACATTTAATAAATGCAGGTAAATTTTTAGCAGCTATTCATACTAAATCAGTTGTCCCTCCCCCTGGTGCCAGGAACAACAGATCCATCTCTAGGCTCAGCAGCCCTGTCCCCCCATAAGGCTGAACCTGAACCAGCTTTTCTCCCAACTGAAGGAGGTGAGCAGCATTGTGTTGAATGCCACTTAACATATCTGAAGGGAGACTGGAATACAAAATATATATATATATCAAAACAAAAAGCTAACATCTAATTTCAATTACACATTTCAAACACAGTATTTTCCCACATATTTAAGTTATATTTATTTGGATTTATGCATTCATGTTGAGAATGTTCCATTCAAAAATGTTATTATTAAAAAGGCATTTACACCATAAAAGATGACTATTGAGATCTATTGTCAGGAATGTTAGTCTTATATCAAATAGTGAATTCTACTGCAGCAGAATGTTGCACGTCTGCACAGTGTTATATTTTCACAGCTCAGTGTCAGTAAATATTGTGCGGTTAGTATTGGACTACAAGATAGATGCAAGCCTGTACAGGTAGAGTTATTTAAAGCATAAATGAGTCGGTTGGGTTCTGGAGGTGTGGTTACAGCAATTGTGCTTGGCTGGCGTGGCCTGGGCCTGGGCCTGGTGGGGGGGCCCAATGTGATATCTTTTCATGGGGCCCAAAATCCCTGGCGTGTATGACCAGAGGGCAGGACCTATAAACACATGTACTACCCAATAGCATTGTGAGGCTCAACAAAAGGACCTTTTGACTATGTAAACGTAGTCTTTTAAAAAAACAAAACATTTACTGACTTTTTTAGGATAGCTTAAAGTAATGTTGTAAAATTACAACCGGGGGCCTTACAGGGTTGAGGGCTATTGTTTATTGTTATTTACTTTAAGATGTTTATTCTTAACCAATCATTTAATTAAAAAACTCTTATTTAAATGATGTGTGTGTGTCTCTGTTTTCCTGATGATACACTGAGAGAATGAGCTCATAGGGCTGCTGATCACCATAAGCTAAACAGTCTGTATATTGCATTACATTTGTATAATGTAAGCTTCGTTGTTACTTTGCCTGTGGGAATAAGAACAAAATAGTTAGATATACTGAATATTATTTGATCTATTCCACCACTAGCTTAATCCCAAATAATGTAGAGGTGTGTTGTAGGTGCCTTAAATAACCCCTTATTTTCTAGTGAGATGTATTTTTATGTTCATATAATAGTGATTTCAATGCCACCCCAAAATGATCACTGGTTCCATCCTGGCCACCCCACTGAAAATGTCCTGGCTCCGCCACTGGGCAAAAGGGAGCATTGCCCCCTCAGTTGTATTATTTGCCCCCTCACTTTGAGCATCATTCATCCATCAAAAAGTACAATAAATGTCACAATTATTAAATGACTTTAAATAATTATTTTCCCCAATACACATTACTATGTTTAGATCAGATATGTGGGCAGGCAGTCAAGCAACGTGTAAAAAAGCCTCAACCCCAAGCGAGCTTGTAGTCTTAATTCATGTTAGCGTGTGTGCTTAGCTGTAAACACAGTCGGATGGGTGACCAAAACGTCCCCGTTTTCCGGGCAAAGTCCCCGTTTTCGATGGCTGGTACCCGGTTTAAACTCCCGAAAATGTTCCCGTTTTTGAATGTGCGTTAAAAAAACTTAGAGCAAGGTGAAATAAAATGTTACATGTCAGTAAAAACAGAGTAGGAGGGTGTTTCTCAATGTCGAGGAAGGATGCTCCAGAGCCACTATTTCAAGCATACTACGTCATCGAGTGCCGCCGAAGGACTGTTCCAATGTCCAGCATACTTGGAATTCTACCGAGGCCGGCATACTTCGTAGCGGGAAATTTCGAGGCTGCACATGTGTAGACTCCGCAGTCTTAAAATCCCCACAATGCTTTGCGCACCGACCAATTTCCAAATCTTTGGCCGAAATCTTCTTCTTCTTCTTCTTCTTCTTCTTCTTCTTCTTCTTCTTCTACTTCTACTTCTAATTCAATGTAACTGCCCGCGAAATATTGGACAAAAGAAACTCGGCTAATAGTGTCAACTAAATCCAGGGACGTGCACAGGTACGGGCTAATGTTGCCCGGGCAACGGCCCTTTTGCCATTTTTGTCTGACCTGCCCCTCTGGAGAGAGCAAGAGTTTTTTTTGTTTTCTATTGTGGCCGAATCAACATGATAAGCCCACAATTAGTATTGTAGCGTCTCGCTGCGATAAAACACACCTTGTCAGCGCTTTCCTCTGCCCCCAGTCACGTGACTTTGTTTACAATCTGACAGCTGGAAGCAAAGGAAAGCCCTCCGAGTCCGGCCTCATATGGCTATCGTGATCATACCAAATGCCTGCCTGGCGTTAGAGTATAGGGGACAAACCAGGGGACTTTACTTCCTCTTGACACCGTCGGTTATTTACAAAAAAAACACCTAAATATACTTGTTATTGTGCTTCTGTCTTTCTGTGTCTTTTACTCTGCTCCGTAAACTCCCTCAACGGGGCCGCTCTCTCTCTTTTCTTGATCGCCCTCTCTCACAGGAGAATACTTCACTGTCTCGCTTTATTGTAGGATTTCTGCCATGTCTCTACTTTAGTTTGACCATCTCTGTTATTAAGTTATGGAATTCTAAATAAATAAGTAATTAGATACCTTACCGTTACTACGCTCATAAAGAATGATAAGAATAATGCGTATTGAACTGGTTTCCTTAATTAGTGAGTTTATTTAAGGTAATTATAGAAGCCCAATTTTATCAGTGTGTCTGCACAGCAGTTACAATGGTAAAACTACATTAAACCGAATTGTCCCCATTGTTTCTTTAATAGTTACTAACATTAGATATTTTAATGAGATATGGACCACAAAACAAAAAATGTGCCTGAATTACGAATTTAGCAGTTGGACATAAAAGTCAACTGAGTGTCACTTGCAATGACAGTGTTTTGTTTTTATTTTATGAACCTTTAACATTAAAAACAAGTTAGAATTTTCAAAAGGTTTTGTGTTTTTTTCCGGGGGGGGGGGGAGGCCCTTTTTCCAGTTTAGAGCAATAGCCCCTCCAAATGTCTGTGCACGTCCCTGACTAAATCCATAGTATTACAACAAAAGTGCTTTAAACGAGGTAAGTTACAAATGTATGTTCTCAATGGCCAAGTGTGGGATTGAATATTAAATTAGTTTAGAATAGATTTATTGTCCCCAGGGGGAAATTCATTTTCACAGCACTGTGAAAACAATATGAAATCAACAAAAAATAAGAGAGACAACTACAGATAGCACCACACATGATGGTTACTTGTTATTATTAAGGGCTGCAATGCCTGTATGGATCAGGTTTTTGCAAAAGCGAGCCCTTTTACTATAATAATAATAATATGTTATGTATTATATAAACCATATTGGTACAATGAGCGACATCTAGTGATGGATTGTGGAACATTGATCTGATTTTCTCATGGCAGTTAGACTCTAGAGACAAACCAGGGGACTTTATTTGTATTTTTAATCTGTGTCTGTCCATTTGGTGTAGTATTTTATCCAATATTACATTTGGTTTATATATTAGTCACTTATGAAATGCCAGGTTTTAGGCCTTGGTTTGAACATTCAATCCTGAAAATAAAAAATCAACAAGATTATTGTTCTTTAATCCTGACGTGACTAGAGTAGATAGTAAGTAAGTAAGTAAATCTGTATAGGAAGACGAGTTAAGGGATAGAGGAGAAAAGGTTATGGTATAATTACAGAGCCTGTCAATTTATACATTGAGGAAATCAATGTTAGTCTGTTAACCAAAGTGCAGCCATCTAATAATGTACTATCTATTATTAAAGATCAGAGGAAAAGAACAGAATGAGAGGGTCATGGTCCTGTGTGCTTTTTAACTATATATTCTATTTGGCTCAAATTAATCTTTGTAAGTTATTCTTTGTTATTTATTAATAATTAGATTTAGTCTCAAAAATATGATATCAATATTTGATTCATTTATTAGTGTTGTGAAAAAGATCTCTATGGTATCTCTTACTTTCTCGGCACATCTGGGCTCTATTTCACTCAGTTTCTTAATTACTATTTGTATAGAATTCAGGAAAACTCATAGTTTGATTCCAAATAAAAAATTATTAAAAATATATGTTTTTTGTCCTCAGAGAGTAGACATGTCTGCTGCCAGCTGTCTGCTGACTGAAGATCAGTTGCTGTGCTCCATCTGTCTAGATGTGTTCACTGATCCAGTCACCATACCATGTGGACACAACTTCTGTAAAGCCTGCATCTCTCAACACTGGGATACTAAAGTCCCCTATCAGTGTCCCAACTGTAAAAAGTTTTCACACAAGCCTGAGCTGCTGGTCAACACTTTCATCTCTGAGATGGCTGCTCAGTTCAGACAGTCAGCTCAACAGAAAGCCAGCAGCAGCAGCTCAGAGCAACAAGTTGTCAAACCAGGAGAAGTTCCCTGTGACGCCTGCACTGGAACCAGACTGAAGGCCCTGAAGTCCTGCCTGGTGTGTCTGGAGTCCTACTGTGAGACTCACCTGGAGCCTCACCTGACAAGAGCAGGCCTGAAGAAACATCAGCTGATCGACCCTGAGGAGAACCTGGAAAGCAGGATGTGTGTGAAGCACGATAAGCTGCTGGAGGTGTTCTGTAAGACCGACCAGGTGTGTGTCTGCATGCTCTGCACTGTTTTAGAGCACAAAACACATGATGTTGTTCCTCTGAAAGAAGGATATGAAGGAAAGAAGGCTGAGCTGGGGAAGACAGAGGCTGAAATTCAGCAGATGATCCAGAAGAGACGACTGAAGATTCAGGAGATGAATGGCTCAGTGGAGCTCAGTAAGGAAGGAGCAGACAGAGAGATAGCAGATGGTGTTCAGGTCTTCACCGCTCTGAAGGAGTCTGTTGAGAGAAGCCAGGCCGAGCTCATCGACACGATCAAAGAGAAGCAGAGAGAGACAGAGGAACAGGCTGAAGGCTTCATCAAAGAGCTGGAACAGGAAATCTCTGAGCTGAAGAAGAGAAGCTCTGAGGTGGAGCAGCTCTCACGCTCTGAAGACCAGCTCCACCTCCTCCAAAGCTTCACGTCCCTGAACGCTGCTCCACCCACCAAGAACTGGACAGAAGTCAGGGTCCGTCCACCTTCATATGAGGGGACTGTGAGGAGAGCTGTGACTCAGCTGGAGGAGACGCTCAGTAAACAGATGAAGAAGCTGCTCTCTGAGGTGGAGCTGAAGAGGGTCCAGCAGTATGAGGTGGAGGTGACTCTTGATCCTGATACAGCACATCCCTACCTCATCCTGTCTGATGATGGAAAACAAGTGAAACATGGTGATGTGAGAAAGAATCTCCCAGACAATCCAGAGAGATTTGATGTTTGTGCTTGTGTCTTAGCAAAGCAGAGTTTCTCTTCAGGAAGATTTTATCACGAGGTTCAGGTTAAAGGGAAAAAACTGACTGGGATTTAGGAGTGGTCAGGGAGTCGATCAACAGGAAGGGAAAGATCACACTGACTCCTCAGAAAGGTTACTGGGTAATAGGGTTGAGGAATGAAAATGAGTACAAAGCTTTTGCTGGTCCTGCAGTCCGTCTCTCTCTGAAGTCTCAGCCTGAGAAGGTGGGGGTGTTTGTGGATTATGAGGAGGGTCTGGTCTCCTTTTATGATGTTGATGCTGCAGCTCTGATCTACTCCTTCACTGGCTGCTGCCTCCCTGAGAAACTCTACCCATTCTTTGGTCCCTGTAACAATGATGGTGGTAAAAACTCTGGCCCTCTGATCATCTCTCCTGTCAATCACACTGAGTAGAACAACCATTTGATGTTTCACACGGGGTTCGCTATAACTTCATGTGATAAATGTATGTCTTTTGGGGGGATGCCCCCTCGATACATTGTTTTACCAGATTTTTATAAAAAATACATTATTTTCTTTTCTGTTAATGTTTTTCTTTGATGTGTCACATTGGTACAAACAACATGAAACCAATCAACTGCGATGATTCAAATGATCTCTTAAAATCTTTCAAACTGTATCAACTTCCTTCAGGACTGTAAAATCCAACATACGACATACAAGCGCTTGTACTTTCATGAATGTCTATGTTTCAGAGACAACAGTATTTGTCTTATCCTTGTTTATATGAGAATTTAGCAAAACAGCGTTTTATGAAAAACAAAAGTTTTTGAATTGTATCTTTTTTTTTTAGATAAAAATACATTCTGATTAAACTTTATTGTGTTTGTTTGGAACAAAGTAAAAAAAGCAGTTCATGTGTTTATGACAACAAACTGATTAAAAACTCCATCAGCTTTTCTCAGAGAACTCAAACACCCTTTTAAATCTGAGATGGTAGGTAGTGTATGATAATGTCGCTGTGTATAATAACTGGACAGTCTGTGAAACAGTTTACAGGAACAAAGGAGCACAATGAAATCTAAGTGTAATTAGTGATAGTACCTAGATTGTCTCTCTTTAGCCCCACGGACCTGCTGAAGGGGCCGAAATCACAACATCTGCAAGCAAAAGTGTCTGAGGGCTTCTTAAGATTGAATAAACTATGAATGTTTCATATCTATGTAACGGGAAGAAACTCAGCTAGCTGATCTTTTTTTTTTTTATTAAAAAAAAACCTCAAAGCTAACGCTGAGCATCTGAATTAGCCATGGGCAAAAAAATCTTAAGGCCGTTAGCACAGAACTCTAGCTATACCGATCGATATACTTATTGGATCTGCACAAACAAGCTTAGCTAACATCCTGCGATTCCACAGATTATAGAAATATAAGGATCATCACTGAGCGATCAGAACTCGTGACAGGGGAAGCAAATACAGACAAGCTTTAGGTAGCAAAAAACGCAGATATGCTCAAATTAGCTGTTATTCTGATCAAAAGTTGTGTTCAATGGCATTAAAACGAGAAAAACCGCGGCTGAAGGTTAATCCATAGGTTAATCTAATGTATCTGTCACTTTGAAACAATTATTGATAATCCATAAATCCATTTTTATGCAAAAAACGGAGAATCAAAATGATAGCCATTATGGTAGCCACCAGAGGCTAGCGCAGCTTCCGGTTTTTCTACGCCTCACTATCACTCCTTATTTGAGAACCTCGATTCCATTGTGGGGGACGTTGACTTATCTGGCGCCCGCAGCTCACAGCCAACGTGCGAGCAAGAGAGCTAGAGAGAGGGCGCGGCATCGGTACCGCAGATTGTTGTTGGATTGAGGCTGATAACTACAGCTCAGTGAGGTAAAGGACTCGGAGTGTTTAGATAGTTCACTTTAGTCTAAGTTATCTCAGTGGGTCTCAAACGGTTTGGTCACAAATTATGTAAACAAATATTTCCAAGGCACTCCTTTGTAATTATTGGGATAAACAGGTTTGAAATCATTCCAGGACAGTAACCAAAAATATCCTTTAAAACTGGAGATATTAAAAAATACGCATGAATAAATAAATGTTAACTAGGTAAAATAAGATGTGAATGAACAACAAAAATAAAATACGTTACATTTATTTGTTATTGGCTATGGTAGGTTATTGGTTATGTTCACAACATACTTAATTGGTTATTAAAATGTAAACCGATCTATTTCAGATGGGTGTTTAGAGTTGTACCCCTAGATCAGGGTTCTGCAACCTTTTTGACCAAAAGAGCCATTTTGCCCCCTTTACCAACACTTTTTTTTGTCTGGAGCTGCAAAACATATTTGATAGCTTGATTGCTTATAAAGTTGTATATATTGTTACATCATAGACAAAAACTACAGTTTTTTTGCATTTATTATTTATTACATTATATAAAACTGTTTACCTCTAATAATAAACAAATAACTCTTATAAGGAGAATTCAAAAATATATACACAGGCCTACTTTAAAATAAATTAAATACAGCACTTGGGGAGTCCTCTGCACATTTGAAGAAAATACTTCAGAAACACTTGTTGTTATATTCCATGGAATGCTCTTAACATCCCAATAGCAATGAATATATTAAATGCTTTGACAATAAATACATAAAGAAATGTCATCTGTGGAAGCCGTGGCGCTGTAAAAAGCACGACCAATCATCTGAGCCGGCCCGGCTAAAATAACTGGATGGCCTACCTGCCTGTCAGCCTTCCATCTGTGCACAAACTTATCTCGTGCCCTCATTGGTCAAGTGCACGTTCGTGTTTGTTTGAGGAGGGGCTCTGTAAGGATGTTCCGGTTGTGTATTTTCAAATTCTAGCGCACTCGAGCTGGTTTCTCCAAAAGCACATACCCCACCTTTAACTGATTGAATTATGACTGAAGATCGTCAGCTGGCACCTTTGACAACTCGAATCGTTTGCTGTGAAAGCAGATAACTCTAGCCACGCAGAATTAAAACCCCTGTGTTCCTCCGATACTTTTATTTTCTTTGATTTATCCATAGTTCGCTCATCGAGCCGGGGGTCAGGTTATTCACCTGCAAGAAAAGGCGCTGGTGCGGGACCGTAGCAGGATGTGACACATCTTTTAGTTGATTTAATTAAAACCGTTTTGTTTTTTATTTATGTTTCACAGTATCACCTCAAAATACAAGAAGATGCATTTTCAACCGTGCAGCAACATATAAATAGTCCTACAAATACTTTTATTTTATTTCCTTCTTATTTTTGTCTAAGCACAAGGGAGCCAGAGCAGAGGGCTTAAAGAGCCGCATGCGGCTCGAGAGCCTCAGGTTGCCGACCCCTGCCCTAGATCTAGTCTCTAGTAATTCTGCTCAAAGTGCACCAGATTGAAGCATTTTACTTTAAAATGTTAAAACAAAACTTTCCGGGGGGGGAAACCCCCGGACCCCCCTAGAGGATGTGACGTCCACCCCTAATATGTTCATACAATACTGAATACATTTGAAACCTTCTTTATGTATATAACCAACATGTCAATACGTTTCAGTTTTTGTAGTGTATTGGTCTTTTGTAGAGATTTTTCATTTATTCTTTATATATTCTATTATGTATTTCTTGGCGGGGCGGGGGGGGGGCACCAAATCATAATCTCGCCTAGGGCACCAAAATGTCTAGGGCCGGCCCTGTGTATATCTGTACTCATAGCTGGTTAGACTTCCAGAGAAAAGTACTTCAAACTGCACTGGAGTGCAACTATCTGGAACTATATCAAAGACAAATACACACCGGAGGCCGATAAAGATTGTGTCACTGTTTTCGCAAGAAATCTGAAGTGGAGCGTGACAAAATTGTTCACTTTTCATTGTTCAGAATCACCAATCATTAATCTGATTTTCCAAGTACAAGATCTGAGTACTTCTACACTGTAAAAACGCAAACTTAAAATTGTTGGCCTGAAAATAATTTGTTTGTAAAGTGAACAAAAAATATTGAATTGAGTTGCTTACAACATTAAAGTAGTTCTCTCGACTATCTTTTTTATGTTGCTTGTTTAAAGTGTGTGTCATTTAATAAATTCAGTTGGCAAAACTTATTATTAATGCGTGGCCACGAATTAGTTATTATGTTCCCACGAATTAGTAATGCGTTGCCACACAATAATTATTGAGCTCTGTAATGAGGAAACTGAGGTGGCTGTCCATGTTGATCTTGCTATGAATGAAGGTAATTATACTTTATATGTCTATATAAACATTTCTGGGATGGATTTATGCTGTGAAATCTATGCTTGCAACAGCTTAATGTGATTTAAGAAGCACCATTGTTCGGTGTTGTTTGGTGGTAGTGTAGAGCACGCTCGTGAACTGTTGCCGCTGGAGCCTCGCTGCAGGGTGATCTGCGTGTAGGGAGGGGAAGCCCTGTATGTATACTGTAAATGATGAAACGGATAGGCTAAGTCAGCCCATATAGAGGCTGTCAATGCTCAAACAATCATTCTAAATATAAGTGAGATCTGTAGAGACTAAGTTGCAACCAACTTCAAATCATACGAGAGGAAGCATCACTAAAATGAAAGTGTGGGAACATAAAGTGTATTTTAGAAACCCATGTCCTAACATCCTACTTTTTAGGTTGTTCCCTGACCCCTGATAGGCAATACACTCCATCAGCTGCCATGTAGCCTACCTGAGGCCTCCCATGTCTTCATCTCAGGGGAAAGCCTAACAACACCGCAGTTAATATTAATACAATTCCTATATACAACCAAAGGTCAAACATTACATTTTAAGTCGGGGTTTTGATCTGTTGCCCTAACATAATTGTAACACTGCAAAATTGTACATGCTAAAGTGCAGCGAGGGGTATAACAACAACAAATCTAGGTCAGCCACTGGTTGAAACCACCAATTTAGCTAATTATATTCCTCTGGAATTACTTAGTGATTTATTCATGTTTCTGAAAACCTACTAGCTGTAAGTGAAACGTTCAACTGTGGTTGTGAACAAATACTAAACTGCGTTACCTTGTGCAGATCCCCTTTAGGCAATATGTGGACAAGTGTTTTTCATTTTATTTGGGTTTAATGACATTTGTGCCTTTACAGGTGCCAAATAGCCTATATGATGGAGAGACAGGAGGACCCCTTGTTGCAGTTTCTGCAAGATCGTGGAACTGGAGAAGAAATCCTGAACAAACTCAAAAACGACAAGGTATTCTTCAGAGAATATTCATGAATATCATCTACACAATGAAGAATCTACTTCAGCATACACAGTGAAAGAGGAGTACATTCTCATGCCGTAGCCTACAGTACATTGCCTCTTATTTAGACTTATCAACAGATACAGTAGGAATGGCAATGAATAATATGGTCACTATTAATCCTCCCAAGATAGAGATATTAATCAACTAACTAGATGTACAGTACCGCATAACGGTACAGAATATGACCGCCGCTAATGTTTCACACCTGTCACACACACACACACACACACACACACACACACACACACACACACACACACACACACATATATATATATATATATATATATGGACATCATCTAAGTCACGAGCCTAAGAGCACATGCACACAATTGCTAGGTCGGATGTGCTAATTTATCTTTTAATTTATTTTATATTCACTTTAGTTATATCAGTCTTACCCAGTATCTGAAAAAGCTGAGTGACTTTGTTATCTGACAATTGCTATGGACCCACACAACAGACTTGTAACCTTATTCTTTCCAGTTTTCCACATTGCCATTATTATGAGGGGTCACAAATGGCTTGTTAAAGCATTTTTGAAATGTTATCAGAATTGTAGTTGAAACTACTAAATTCACTTTAGTTAAATCAGTCTTAACAATTATCTACCTAATTCACTTAAGGTAAATCAGACTGTCAGATACAATGTTTGATATGTGTTCTGTTCCACTTAATATGCATACCAGTATGAAAATTGGTTAGTTAAGGTTTATCTGCGTCATCCTTGGTGAGAAATGTTGGTAAGTAGGCATTAGGTTAAGCTTGTTTCTGCTTTATAATGGGCCTATCATTCAAATACCAATTCATTTTTTGATAATGAAAAGTTGGAAATATTTTTTTCAACATGAATAAAGAGTTTAAGAATATCATGTTGTTTGTATTTATCTCATGCATTGCAGGCCGACACTATAGTTGCTGGTATACTTTAAACAGAGATGTGTCACATTGTTACCTGCAGCCCAAACCCTAGCAAACATAAATATGAATGAAACCAAAACTTGAACAAAATAATTACCACATTTTATTGTACATGTGCATCCATGAAGCCACTGACAATACATGGGAAAAGTTGTACCACTAAGGTGACATTTAACAGCGGTGTTATATGTTAATTAATTGTTACTAGTTGCTAAAAAATGGACATAAATACATTGAATAAATACCTAATGTATAGACATGGTTAACCACAAGAGCTCATACACATATGCTGCTGGATAGGCATACATGTTAACTCAATATAGGATAAGATATTGACACTATCATTGATTAATACAAAATGTACAGTGCTTGTAACTGAGAAAAACGCCAACAGGAACAGTAAGGAAGCACAATTCATAAACTAAAGTGGTAATACTATTCGATTCAATGGTAATGAATTAAGCTGTGATATTTGCGAATTGCTCAGGCAACTCAGTTAAAGATGAGGGAGCGAAGAGCCTCACGGATTGTCAAATAAAAATCTTGAGCTTGTGGTATGTTTGTGGGGAAAGTAAGGCCTGACTCTAACATGATCATATTACAGAGGTCAAATACGTCTTCGTCGCAAGGGCTGGTTGAAAGGAACTTGCATGCCTGTTTACAGGCACCGAGGTCGCTGTGTGGAACAACACAATCCTCAGAGCCCCACAGCTGTGGCACAGTATACATCACGTCAGGGATGCCACCTGGTACATTGCAATTCTTTGTTGGCCGGATTCTATGGGTATTCCACACTGCCTTGATCTTGTCCAGGTGTTCCTGTTAAAAAAATTAGAAAGGTCAAGAGTTTCAAATAGATATAAATGAGTTTAAGTTTCAATGAGATTATGTTTTTATTGACTAGTGAGCATAGACTGTATATAAAGCTAGTGAGTGATTGCAAACATTTTAACCGCAATGTGGCCTTCCACAGAGCATACAATGTGTCAAGATAAAGCCCCTTGTACCTGCGTTGTCATGCCTATATTCACATGGTCTTTTGTTCCCAGGGTCCTATGTTCCCAGCTCTATAGCACATACTGTGAACCTGAAACAGATGTTCCCCAGCTCTATAATCACTGAATATGACATGCATGGGCTATTATTGTGAAGCCTTCTTTGAAAAGAAAATGATATTCAATATGTTAACCAAACTCTAATTAACCCAACCAGTTGCCTCACAGCAAACATGTCAGGTGTATTCATTCCGTTTTTTTAAGGGTCTGTCTCTGCTTGGATAAGTGACTAGATTTTTGCAGTGACAGTACTTTCCCTCAACTTGAAGATAAAGATATTTAAGCCATTGAGATGCAGACATGTAACTGAGCTACGAACATGTTTATTGTCTGAATTTAAGTTAATACCATATTTTAAACACAGATGCAAACAAATAGGTGGAAGATACTGTCATAGGGCTTTTAAAAAATCCCAGAAGCATCTTTGGGGGGGAAAAAATGTTTTAAAGTGGGGATAGTTCACATAGGCTATAATAAGCCACAGGATTTCTTCAAAATCACCTGAATAACGTTCCGAAAACTCAGCTGTACAAGAGATTTGTCCAGGAAGTCACCAACAAACAGACCTTCGTCTTTCATTTCGCCCAAGAATTGTATCCAGTACTCCATTCCTTCCTTGCGCAGGATCCCCCACCAACTCTCAATTCTCTGATTTGAAGTACTGGTTCCAGCAATATAGCTCCTATCACCTGATCTGTTGTCATTGTCATGGCGACGGAGGAAGGTTTGGATGTCTCGTACAACCACATTTTCAGTTCCCAGATCTGTCCGGATGATCCGAGGACAACCACCAGTCTGCTCCACAGCCTCTACAAAGTAGCCTCCTATGACATGTGGGTCACTGCTTGTGTATGCCGCTTTCAACCAGATGATTTTTCGGGAAAACCCATCTATGCATCCATTTATGCAAACGCCATAGGGCTTTAATTTGTCATAGGAATCGACGTGCCAAATGTAGTTTGGCCCTTGCGCAAAATACCGTCTGCGGATTAGTCTCCGGGCTCGACGCATAGCTGAGAAGTTTGGATCCAGATTTGCAAGGATTAAACGAACATCTTCCTTTTTTGCATTGATCCCACTTTGCAGGCATTTTTCATGCATCCACCTGTAGCCATGAAGTCTCCCCGGTCCTTCTAGCTCCTCCTTGCCCAATGTCCGCATATTGTTTACGTTTCAAACCGTGCATTTTCAGCAGCCGAATTAAGTGCCTTTTGCTAATGATGACACTGTGCTTAACTGCAAGGGATTGCAGAATATCATTATAATTCATACCCAAATGAAAATCAAATCAAATCAAAATGATCCATGCTTCACGATAATAGCCGTAGCCTACGGTACAGAGCTAGTGTTGTCACTCAGTCTGGATTTAGTTATTGCGTGGCCACGTAATAATTATTGTGTGGCCACGAATTACTAATGCGTGGGAACATAATAACTAATTCGTGGCCACACATTATTAACTCGTGCCCACGCATTATTAATTAGTGGCCACGTATTAATATTTTTCTCACCAATGTCACCAGGGGGGCTCCGTAGATAGCTCAGTTTTGTGTTTTTTTTTTTTCAAGTGTGTGTTTGTTGAGTTTATTTGTATGTAGTTTCAAGCAGGTTACAGTGAAGATGGACATTTTTTAAAAAGGTTTTGCGATATCGTGACCTTGTTTAAATGGGACTACAAATATTTTCTTTGGCTTGATACACACACACACACACACACACACACACACACACACACACACACGTGAAATGATGGAAGTTTTGTTCTTATGGTCTGGTTGGTTGTTTTTGTTGTGGCATCTTTCCGTTATTTCCTGCAGGAGGAAACATCTCCAGCGCTTTGGTCCCTATTTCAAATATCACGTCACGCAGAAAAAAAAAAAGATGGATATAATTCATCCTCTTCCCTCCAGTTAACAAACTATCATTTTATGCAATGCGACTGTACATGCCTCCTCATGGAGAATCATTTAAAAAAAAAGAAGCAAATAGTAAATAAACCAAATGTGGCATTTGCAAGCAGCTTGTGGTTCTGCGATGCCTGAGATCCTTCGTGTGTAAACGGAAGAAAAAAATAGCCGGCGCTCGTTTTAACTGTTCGAGTTTTTACCGTCCTCCAGCGAGGCTGAAAGCTGCATCGAAAGCCGAGATACTGACAGTGAGCCTGTGAAAAGGGTTGGGAGGGGGGGGGGGGGGGGGGGGGGGGGGGGGGGGGAAGTGAAAAGGGTTGGGGGGGGGGGGAAATGAAAATACTAAATTGTATACTTAAATAAATGTTAATATTTACAGAGAAATGTGTGTCTTGTTATTTGTTAAAGTGGTTCTACTTCAGAGGGGATGAAGAGTCCTTGAGTCCAGTTTGGTGCTAAAATGTAGTGATGTTACGTATTGCGCCGAGGCTTCGGAGCGTGTGTCGAGTAATCCCCAAAGCTTTTTGTGAAGCTTGTATCGAGGCATGTATCGTTTTGGGCCAGTGACGTCAGCGATGACAAACGATGCCTCTGGCAATAATAGTTTATAGTAGTTTGTGGGAGATTTTAGCCTTTGCAACAAGAAGCTATATAACACACTGCAGGGAGGGCAACACCCAAAGAGCATAAAAAACAGGCAAAAAACGCATTAAAGACAATCTAGGTACTATCACTAATTACACTTAGATTTCATTGTGCTCCTTTGTTCCTGTAAACTGTTTCACAGACTGTCCCGTTATTATACACAGCGACAGTTTGTTGTCAGAAACACATGAACTGCCCTTTTCTTACTTTGTTCCAAACAAACACAATAAAGTTTAATCAGAATGTATTTTTATTTCTTAAAAAAAAAGATACAATTCAAAAACATTTGTTTTTCATAAACCGCTGTTTTGCTAAATTCTCATATAAACAAGGATAAGACAAATACTGTTGTCTCTGAAACAGAGACATTCATGAAAGTACAAGCGCTTGTATGTCGTATGTTGGATTTTACAGTCCTGAAGGAAGTTGATACAGTTTGAAAGATTTTAAGAGATCATTTGAATCATCGCAGTTGATTGGTTTCATGTTGTTTGTACCAATGTGACACATCAAAGAAAAACATTAACAGAAAAGAAAATAATGTATTTTTTATAAAAATCTGGTATAACAATGTATCGAGGGGGCATCCCCCCAAAAGAAATACATTTATCACATGAAGTTATAGCGAACCCCGTGTGAAACATCAAATGGTTGTTCTACTCAGTGTGATTGACAGGAGAGATGATCAGAGGGCCAGAGTTTTTAACAACATAGTTAAGACAAGTACCAAAGAATGGGTAGAGTTTCTCTTTGAAGCAGCAGCCAGTGAAGGAGTAGATCAGAGCTGCAGCATCAACATCATAAAAGGAGACCAGACCCTCCTCATAATCCACAAACACCCCCACCTTCTGAGGCTGAGACTTCAGAGAGAGACGGACTGCAGGACTAGCACCAGCTGAGTACTCATTGTCATTCCTCAACCATATCATCCAGCTACCTTTCTGAGGAGACGCTGGGATCTTTCCCTTCCTGTTGATCGACTCTCTGGCCACTCCTAAATCCCACTGAGTCTTCCCTTTAACCTGAACCTCGTAGTAGAATCTTCCTGAAGAGAAACTCTGCTTTGCTAAAACACAAGGAGAAGTATCAAATCTCTCTCGATTGTCTGGGAGATTCTTCCTCACATCACCACAGATGACTTGTTTTCCATCATCAGACAGGATGAGGTTGGGATGTGCTGTATCAGGATCAAGAGTCACCTCCACCTCATACTGCTGGACCCTCTTCAGCTCCACCTCATACTGCTGGACCCTCTTCAGCTCCACCTCAGAGAGCAGCTTCTTCATCTGTTTACTGAGCGTCTCCTCCAGCTGAGTCACAGCTCTCCTCACAGTCCCCTCATATGAAGGTGGACGGACCCTGACTTCTGTCCAGTTCTTGGTGGGTGGAGCAGCGTTCAGGGACGTGAAGCTTTGGAGGAGGTGGAGCTGGTCTTCAGAGCGTGAGAGCTGCTCCACCTCAGAGCTTCTCTTCTTCAGCTCAGAGATTTCCTGTTCCAGCTCTTTGATGAAGCCTTCAGCCTGTTCCTCTGTCTCTCTCTGCTTCTCTTTGATGGTGTCGATGAGCTTGGCCTGGCTTCTCTCAACAGACTCCTTCAGAGCGGTGAAGACCTGAACACCATCTGCTATCTCTCCGTCTGCTCCTTCCTTACTGAGCTCCACTGAGCGATTCATCTCCTGAATCTTCAGTCGTCTCTTCTGGATCATCTGCTGAATTTCAGCCTCTGTCTTCCCCAGCTCAGCCTTCTTTCCTTCATATTCTTCTTTCAGAGGAACAAAATCATGTGTCTTGTGGTCTGAAACAGTGCAGAGCATGCAGACACACACCTGGTCGGTCTTACAGAACAGCTCCAGCAGCTTATTGTGCTTCACACACATCCTGCTTTCCAGGTTCTCCTCAGGGTCGATCAGCTGATGTTTCTTCAGGCCTGCCTTGTCAGGTGAGGCTCCAGGTGAGTCTCACAGTAGGACTCCAGACACACCAGGCAGGACTTCAGGGCCTTCAGTTTGGTTCCAGTGCAGGCGTCACAGGGAACGTCTCCTCGTTTGACAACGTGTTGCTCTGAGCTGCTGCTGCTGGCTTTCTGTTGAGCTGACTGTCTGAACTGAGCAGCCATCTCAGAGATGAAAGTGTTGACCAGCAGCTCAGGCTTTACGTTGAACACCTTTTTACAGTTGGGACACTGACTCGGGACATTTCTATCCCAGTGTTGAGAGATGCAGGCTTTACAGAAGTTGTGTCCACATGGTATGGTGACTGGATCAGTGAACACATCCAGACAGATGGAGCACAGAAACTGATCTTCAGTCAGCAGACAGCTGGCAGCAGACATGCCTGTAAGAAAATGGGTGGAAAAAAACAACGTTTTAACAAAATGTAGTAGAGAATACGGTATGCATCCTGGATGTAAAAAGCTGACACTAAAGTTCACTGCTTGCTTTAAAAGTTAAATACTATCCTTAATGTGTTAAACATGTAGATCATTTTACAGTTTGATGAAATGTCCTGCTATAACTCTGTGGCCCATAAACAACACATGACCACAACTCAATTATATTATTTGAAAAGCCTAATCCATCAGAATATATGTAATCATAGCCTCTGATCCCTGCCTGCTACCAGTCACTTCAATGACTGAAGCATGTGGCTATTAGCTGCTTGTTAGTTACTCAAAGAGAAGGGACACATGGATGTTAGCCTCTGCAGACCATTTACATGCACAGAAACCTAGAGAACACTACAGGAAAGGGAAAACCCTAAAAGCACAATAGGGCTTCTTCAAAAATCTCCCTGAGAGGAATTCCTGAGGTTTTGAGTTTATACCTGATGTTGAAACATTGTCAATTATCAGCTTTGCTGCTTGTGGTAGAAATTCTAATTCCCTTCAGAGAAACCGATAAACGAGTCATGTAGAAAGTGTGTCTTTTGTTATATTTAACAAAGTAATAAAGAAAGTCAAATACGATCTAAAATGGAGGCTAACGGCAATCGTCAAAGTGAGAAGTTGTCTCGTTAAATGTCGAGGTTATCATTTCAAATGCTGATATTAAAATATGAAGCCATGGAAATCCCAGTTTTAGTGTGAGAAACTCGTTTACTGTTGGATTGAAAAGACATTGCTCCCCTCGCACCATATAGCCTATTAATGCCGATCATCTATCTGCAAGCAATGACATTGTGTAAATGTCTGCCTGACTGACTGTCATATTTAAGCTCTATATAGATAACAAAATGCATGTTCTTCTTAATGTTTTGATTGGATCGGCGAAGACCTCAGAATTTGTATATACTGCCATTCAAAAGAGAGCGAACGTGTTCACCCAAAAAGGGGCAGAATAGTCTATAATACAGTTTGGGGGGAGGGTGTGTCACTTTGCTGAAGGATAGTTGTGACCAGCTATCCGGGCCAGTCTCTAAAGACTTTCAAATGTGTAAAAATGCTACTGCCGGAGTACCAGTGTTGGGCAAGTTACTTCCAAAATGTAATATATTACATATTACTTATTACTGTCTTTTTAAAGTAATAAGTTACATTACAATATTACTGTCTTTGAAATGTAATGAGTTACACTACTTTTTAGTTACTTTTGAGTTACTTTCACCAAAATAACTGCAAAAGAATGGCTAGGTATTTTAAATGCTAAAATGTAGTTTAGTGCAGCTCATTATACATCCAGTGAAGGGCAATGTGGTATAGCATAACAACTGTGTAGGCCATTAAGGCTACTAACAACTGTTATTACACGGCTTAGTTGAATACTCGATTCTGATTGTAAATTCTTAACATGTGACACGTTGTTAATACACTACAGACCACTGTCAAGGACTATAATGAAGGTTGTTAAGGAGGATCAAGAAAGAGAAAGGAAAAGAGGTTAAAAGACGGAGCGCTGGACGTCAGATAAATCACCAGAAGAAGGCAGAGAGGAAGTAAACAATAACAGGAACACGGAATGGGCTCTGTATTTTGTTTAGTATATGGCCATGTACTGTACAGGCCCGGTTCCAGAACAAAATGACTTGGGGTGCATCTGAGATTACAGGGTGCAGCACTAGTAGGTTTACATGAGCAATAGTGGCCGGCAACAGCAATGAAAAATAGCATTGATGTTATGGTCCCCAATGAACAGATTATGGCATTTGTTATGTTTTGAAACCAAGCAAGTGAGAACATTTCAAGTGTGTTAAAAGTGCAATCCTGAAATATTTCATATAGTCCAAAGTGGACTATGGCAAGGAAAAGCACAAAAGCTTCAAAACTGTACTGATAAAACAAAAGAGAACATATTGTAAAATCAAGGCAAATATTATTTGAACCAGCTCATGGTTTGAAATGGCAAACATTGAAAAGCAAAAGTATTATTAAAACCATGTACTACATCATCACCTTGGTCCCATCATATACTCTGGGAAGAGAATATTTACTGTGCTTGAAAACTGGTATCACATCAGAGGTTGACTTTGTGACCTGGAGAACATTTCAGCTGCAACATTAGCTTGTTGATAAGCTTGGGATATGAGATCTTTTTGTAGCCATTCGTGGTGAAGGCATCTGTGCTATTGTATGCATTATTTTTTGACCCAACATTTCTACAGGCATGGCAGAATATGGCACTATTTTCACATGAATATTCTAGCCATTGTCTATTTTTATACCACGAGCTGCAAAATGACCGCCTTACCCCACTGTGCAGGCGGGTACTTGTTTAGATATACCTGGGCAGGCTCTGTTTTGCCGTGGTATCCTGGCACCTGCGGGCCGCAGAGGGGCGGCGTAGTTTCGGGTGACGAGACGAAGACTGATGCTCCGGGGGCGAGTCAGGCGGGAGTAAGCTAGTGTCCAACAGAGGGTAACGTGATTTCCCCATCTGACCTGTTGCTATTGCCTGCAGTAGATGCAGTGTTGCTGGCGTTTAGTGATGGTTGCTTTAACCATTTTCGTATAAATGATTATCCACAGATGTGTGTCACTGCTGTGGAAGCACTTTGGAAATGATGCACGTGCAGCGGAGCAGGTCACGCGCATCTGACACAATTTGTTGTTTTTATTTTTCGCTCCGTTCTCTTTTTTGAATAGAGGGTGCATAACATTCAACTGGGGTGCAATGCATGCCTATGCACCCCCGAAGATCCCGACGCGAAGCCTAAAGGGTAAACACCAGGTTTACTAATCTACCCGCACAATTTTACTCTGGAGTCGGAATGTCTCGCTATGTTAGTACATTCTTAAAAAACAAAACACCATTTAATTTCGGGTTAAAATGTGTTGTAACTGCGTTACTGAGCATTGTAACGGGTAATATATTACCCAAATTGCATTAGTAATGCGTTACATTACTTCGTTACAGCAAAAAGTAATATATTACTGTAACTCCGTTACTTTTGTAACGCGTTACACCCAACACTGCGGAGTACTGACTGGAAGTATTGCTGATAATAGGTCCACGTATCCTCTTAAAACACTCTGTCCAATAATGTCAGTCTCAGGAAGAAAGGTTTTTTAATGCTTATTAAAAATAGCAGAAAAACATGCATTCTTGTACTCAGGAGGGGACTTTGACAGAGGATTACTCACAAAGTACACCGTAAAGGTACTTCATTTTATTTCTGGTAGCAGTCAAACTAGTACCGAGTCCAACAGTATCAGTTGTATTAAGAACTTATGGTAACAAATATTTGTATCGATCATCAAATATAGCAGGACAAAAAAATGAAGAGCAGCTGATTTGAAAAAACAACGCGAGAGACGGCTGAGTTGACCGCAGTGCAGAAACGCTGTATAGTTTAAATCTCCTAACAATGTTGTCCATTTTAGAAATAGGCTTATTATATTTACAGCCCTTAATAACATTCATTTTCTGGGCTCAATATGTGTCTTGGCCGTTTTCATTGTGATCGCTAAATTCACCTTGTTTCCCTTTGTTTATAATATTATCACCGTTCCAAGCAAACAAGGGCTTTTGTTTTGAAATCACTTCCGTCAGTTTCACCCCGCCCCTCGCTACGATGACCATTAGACCATTTAGTAAGGTAAAAAGCAAAAAGGCCTCTCAAACGCTCTTCCGTTTACGTGTTTAATAAAGAAAAACAATTGGACGGTAGATACACGGATTCTCAAACGGATAGACTAGATTATTAATTAATTTGCCTAATAGTTGCTTAAAATGCTACAATAACATTTGCAATTCGTTTTGAATCTGCCAAGTACGGTATCAATGTCTCTCAGCCACCGTAGTGTCGTGTCAGGTGGGCGTGTCGTGTAGGGGGCGTGTCGTGTACTTGCTGCGGCTGCAGCTAGACCATATTGACCCACGGGCCGCCGCTCACAGCCAAAGTGACGCGCCAGCTCCAGCTGAAAGTGTCGGAGATCGCAACGATCGCAACAACAAGAGGCAAAACATTATCATTATGAAGAGGTCCAAGCCTTCAGGTGCAACGGGAAGGAAACGGAAAAAAGAACAGGAGGAAACGGGAGCCAAATACAGAGGTACGTCGGCTCGTGTACAAATAAAATCAGTATCTACGGTACCGTTAGACATTTGATTTGAAGCTAGCTAAGGAGATAGCCATGATACAGCTTTGATGCCATGCTAGCCGCGAGCCTTTGATACAGAAAGAATGATAAATACACATTATTTTAGGTTTTTAGTTATTTGTTATTATTCATATATAATCCAGCAGCCAGAACCTCTGCAAACACTGGTGAGTGCACTACAGAGACACAACGCCTCAGTAAACATGAGACAAAGAACCGGAACAGCAGTTAGCCCAGGCCTGCTAACAGCTAACTAGCCTTGCTCAGATTGTTTGGGTGGTCTCTTTTTGTGTAGTCTGTAAGGGCACGACATTTAGATTGTACAACTTATTTAACTGTTATACACTTTGGTCAGCAGCCGTTAACTTATAACCCTTTCTTTCTCAACTTCACTGTAGTTACTGCTGTCTGTCTTTTTAAAGCAGTGTTGTGTCAAAGTATCATATAATCATTCATCATCATATATATGTCCTATACTCTGATTGCCTTTTACTCTTTTAAATTGTTTTCTTAGTCTCATACGTGTTTAAAATATCTATATATGTTTAGGTTTTTACATTTCAGAGGGCAAAATGTGGGGTAAAAGGTGGATTTGCAAATGGTTAAGGACTGGGAGGTTTGATGGTGTGGTGGTGGGAATGTTTAGAGAATGTCTAACAGAATGTATGGGTAGGATTAGTAGACGGTTTTCTTTCTTCTACATAGTGGGAATGTGAGCTGTGTTCGGGTGCAGACCCTCTTTATCCTCTGAGGATGAAGCTGCTCTGTTCCTCCATTTTAGATCGTATTTGACTTTCTTTATTACTTTGTTAAATATAACAAAAGACACACTTTCTACATGACTCGTTTATCGGTTTCTCTGAAGGGGAATTAGAATTTCTACCACAAGCAGCAAAGCTGATAATTGACAATGTTTCAACATCAGGTATAAACTCAAAACCTCAGGAATTCCTCTCGGGGAGATTTTTGAAGAAGCCCTATTGTGCTTTTAGGGTTTTCCCTTTCCTGTAGTGTTCTCTAGGTTTCTGTGCATGTAAATGGTCTGCAGAGGCTAAAATCCATGTGTCCCTTCTCTTTGAGTAACTAACAAGCAGCTAATAGCCACATGCTTCAGTCATTGAAGTGACTGGTAGCAGGCAGGGATCAGAGGCTATGATTACATATATTCTGATGGATTAGGCTTTTCAAATAATATAATTGAGTTGTGGTCATGTGTTGTTTATGGGCCACAGAGTTATAGCAGGACATTTCATCAAACTGTAAAATGATCTACATGTTTAACACATTAAGGATAGTATTTACTTTTAAAGCAACAGTGAACTTTAGTGTCAGCTTTTTACATCCAGGATGCATACCGTATTCTCTACTACATTTTGTTAAAACGTTGTTTTTTTTCTACCCATTTTGTTCTTACAGGCATGTCTGCTGCCAGCTGTCTGCTGACTGAAGATCAGTTTCTGTGCTCCATCTGTCTGGATGTGTTCACTGATCCAGTCACCATACCATGTGGACACAACTTCTGTAAAGCCTGCATCTCTCAACACTGGGATAGAAATGTCCCGAGTCAGTGTCCCAACTGTAATAAGGTGTTCAACATAAAGCCTGAGCTGCAGGTCAACACTTTCATCTCTGAGATGGCTGCTCAGTTCAGACAGTCAGCTCAACAGAAAGCCAGCAGCAGCAGCTCAGAGCAACACGTTGTCAAACCAGGAGACGTTCCATGTGACGCCTGCACTGGAACCAGACTGAAGGCCCTGAAGTCCTGCCTGGTGTGTCTGGAGTCCTACTGTGAGACTCACCTGGAGCCTCACCTGACAAGGAAAGGCCTGAAGAAACATCAGCTGATCGACCCTGAGGAGAACCTGGAAAGCAGGATGTGTGTGAAGCACGATAACTGCTGGAGCTGTTCTGTAAGACCGACCAGGTGTGTGTCTGCATGCTCTGCACTGTTTAGACCACAAGACACATGATGTTGTTCCTCTGAAAGAAGAATATGAAGGAAAGAAGGCTGAGCTGGGGAAGACAGAGGCTGAAATTCAGCAGATGATCCAGAAGAGACGACTGAAGATTCAGGAGATGAATCGCTCAGTAAGGAAGGAGCAGACAGAGAGATAGCAGATGGTGTTCAGGTCTTCACCGCTCTGAAGGAGTCTGTTGAGAGAAGCCAGGCCGAGCTCATCGACACCATCAAAGAGAAGCAGAGAGAGACAGAGGAACAGGCTGAAGGCTTCATCAAAGAGCTGGAACAGGAAATCTCTGAGCTGAAGAAGAGAAGCTCTGAGGTGGAGCAGCTCTCACGCTCTGAAGACCAGCTCCACCTCCTCCAAAGCTTCACGTCCCTGAACGCTGCTCCACCCACCAAGAACTGGACAGAAGTCAGGGTCCGTCCACCTTCATATGGGGACTGTGAGGAGAGCTGTGACTCAGCTGGAGGAGACGCTCAGTAAACAGATGAAGAAGCTGCTCTCTGAGGTGGAGCTGAAGAGGGTCCAGCAGTATGAGGTGGAGCTGAAGAGGGTCCAGCAGTATGAGGTGGAGCTGAAGAGGGTCCAGCAGTATGAGGTGGATCTGAAGAGGGTCCAGCAGTATGAGGTGGAGCTGAAGAGGGTCCAGCAGTATGAGGTGGAGCTGAAGAGGGTCCAGCAGTATGAGGTGGAGGTGACTCTTGATCCTGATACAGCACATCCCAACCTCATCCTGTCTGATGATGGAAAACAAGTCACTGTGGTGATGTGAGAAGAATCTCCCAGACAATCAGAGAGATTTGATATTTGTCCTTGTGTTTTAGCAAAGCAGAGTTTCTCTTCAGGAAGATTTACTACGAGGTTCAGGTTAAAGGGAAGACTCAGTGGGTTTTAGGAGTGGCCAGAGAGTCGATCAACAGGAAGGGAAAGATCACACTGACTCCTCAGAAAGGTAGCTGGGTGATATGGTTGAGGAATGACAATGAGTACTCAGCTGGTGCTGTCCTGCAGTCCGTCTCTCTCTGAAGTCTCAGCCTCAGAAGGTGGGGTGTTTGTGGATTATGAGGAGGGTCTGGTCTCCTTTTATGATGTTGATGCTGCAGCTCTGATCTACTCCTTCACTGGCTGCTGCTTCAAAGAGAAACTCTACCCATTCTTTGTACTTGTTAACTATGTGTAAAAACTCTGGCCCTCTGATCATCTCTCCTGTCAATCACACTGAGTAGAACAACCATTTGATGTTTCACACGGGGTTCGCTATAACTTCATGTGATAAATGTATGTCTTTTGGGGGGATGTCCCCTCGATACATTGTTTTACCAGATTTTTATAAAAAATACATTATTTTCTTTTCTGTTAATGTTTTTCTTTGATTTGTCACATTGGTACAAACAACATGAAACCAATCAACTGCGATGATTCAAATGATCTCTTAAAATCTTTCAAACTGTATCAACTTCCTTCAGGACTGTAAAATCCAACATACGACATACAAGCGCTTGTACTTTCATGAATGTCTCTGTTTCAGAGACAACAGTATTTGTCTTATCCTTGTTTATATGAGAATTTAGCAAAACAGCGGTTTATGAAAAACAAATGTTTTTGAATTTATCTTTTTTTAAGAAATAAAAATACATTCTGATTAAACTTTATTGTGTTTGTTTGGAACAAAGTAAAAAAAGGGCAGTTCATGTGTTTCTGACAACAAACTGTCGCTGTGTATAATAACGGGACAGTCTGTGAAACAGTTTACAGGAACAAAGGAGCACAATGAAATCTAAGTGTAATTAGTGATAGTACCTAGATTGTCTTTAATGCGTTTTTTGCCTGTTTTTTAGTTTCAAGCTCATTCTGAAATCACAAACTTCATAGAGACCCTTATGCTCTTTGGGTGTTGCCTTCCCTGCAGTGTGTTATATAGCTTCTTGTTGCAAAGGCTAAAATCTCCCACAAACTACTATAAACTGTTATAGCCAGAGGATCTGTACCCAGCAAACGACGGAAACAAACTCAAGGACGTCTGGTCTACTAGTGATAAAGAGCAGACCACAGAATGTTCCAAATTGACCAATCAGCATCGAGTATTCAACTAGGCCTGTAGTCATGTTGTGTTAAGTCTCTGAAGCTTCCCTGCAACTACCTACTGTTTCCTAATGGTTTTAAACAGCCGACACACATTGAAAAGAATTAACGCTGACTTTAATGGGGGCCAGTTCTGGGTCGATACCTGTATAAAATGTCTCTACAGAAACATCAAATGAATGTTGATTTTAGCACCAAACTGGACTCAAGGACTCTTCATCCCCTCTGAAGTAGAACCACTTTAACAAATAACAAGACACACATTTCTCTGTAAATATTAACATTTATTTAAGTATACAATTTAGTATTTTCATTCCCCCCCCCCCCCTCCCAACCCAACCCTTTTCACAGGCTCACTGTCAGTATCTCGGCTTTCGATGCAGCTTTCAGCCTCGCTGGAGGACGGTAAAAACTCGAACAGTTAAAACGAGCATCGGCTATTTCTTTCTTCCGTTTACACACGAAGGATCTCAGGCATCGCAGAACCACAAGCTGCTTGCAAATGCCACATTTGGTTTATTTATTATTTGCTTCTTTTTTTTTTAAATGATTCTCCATGAGGAGGCATGTACAGTCGCATTGCATAAAATGATAGTTTGTTAACTGGAGGGAAGAGGATGAATTATATCCATCTTTTTTTTTTCTGCGTGACGTGATATTTGAAATAGGGACCAAGCGCTGGAGATGTTTCCTCCTGCAGGAAATAACGGAAAGATGCCACAACAAAAACAACCAACCAGACCATAAGAACACAACTTCCATCATTTCACGTGTGTGTGTGTGTGTGTGTGTGTGTGTGTGTGTGTGTGTGTGTGTGTGTGTGTGTGTGTGTGGACATGTTTATGTATCAAGCCAAAGAAAATGTTTGTAGTCCCATTTGAACAAGGTCACGATATCGCAAAACCTTTTTAAAAAATGTCCATCTTCACTGTAACCTGCTTGAAACTAAATACAAATAGACTCAACAAACACACACTTGAAAAAAAAACACAAAACTGAGCTATCATATAAACTGTGTGCAAATAAACGGCTTTAACTTCATAAAAAAAAACACGTGAGGCGACTGAGCCATTTTGGTCAAAAAAGGATTCATGAAAAAAAGAACAGGACTAAACTAAACTTCATTAGGAGACGCGACAGAAGAAGCACGGTAAGAAAATAGTGTTATCTAGCATTTGAACACAAAGAGGATCCTGCCTGTTTGCTCGTCTCCTTTTCAGTTTCTCAGAAGAGGAAAGGAAACAAGAAAACCAATATTTCCCAAGGAGCGATGAAGCCTCGGTTCAGACAGCTGTCGGGGAGCAGCGAGGGTTTATAGCGTCGATAATGAAATGTGCTGATGGCGGCGTTTAGTGCTTTCTAAGGAGTCTCTAACGATGGGAACGTGCGACAGATCCAACAGATGAGGTATTGCACAGATTCATTCTTATAATCGTTAAAAAAAAGAGCAAAAAAGGCAAAGAAATAAATATACAGCCAATTCTTACAACATTTACATTACAGTTTTAGTCTGATGCTGGAAGGGTTTTTTAGAAGATATTTTAGTGTCAGCCGTCGGTGCAGAGGACAGATTTCTTCACTAGTCGTCCCACTCGTCGTCGTCTTCGAAATCCTCGTCTTCGTCGTCATCCTCGTCTTCGTCTGGGGGAAACAAAACGGTGTTAAAGGGCGTGGAAATACAGGGAATTAAACACTTTGTAATTCGCTTATTAGCTTTCGTGCTGAGAGTTAGACCCCGTTTACACGAGGACGATACGGGTTGTATCCGGATAGTTTCTCTTGCGTATAGCCCTTTCGTTTACACGAGATAGAACGATAGAAACGATAGAAACGGACCCCGCAAACGATAACGGGTCTCAAGGTGGATAGATCTGCAAACGGAACGCTCTGGGGGGCCAAACGGATCCGTCTGTACGCCTCTATACGATCATTTCCTGATAACGATGAAATAGCCCCGCCTCCCTCTCCCCACGCCTCCCTCTCCCCACGTCTCCTGCTCAGAGATCAGCTGCTGGGCTGTCAGAAGAGGGGGAGGAAAAGAGAGGCTCCGTATATTATTCTTATATTATTATATAGAGTCGTTATCAATTTGTTTTAAAGCTCAATAAATAACAAAGAAGACCTCTGACCGGCACTTTTCAAATTTTGTACGGAAGACTTAAACTTTAACGGACATGTTGACCGGCGAAAACAAATGTTAACGGAAACTCTGCCGCACGGTTCCCTCGTCCCTTGGAAGAGGCGGAGAGGCGGGTGTTTTTCATCTGCTGGTGGACTACTGGAGAGATTTACAGCAGGAGCACACGCCGTCCACCGCGGAGAATAAAAAGAAGGGCAACCATGGCAACCATGCTCCGAGGTCTTCTTCGCTGCTTTTGGTGTATTTTGTGGCGGCAGCAGCGCCACTTACAGGCCCGGCATATGTACTACAGTGTTTCCAGCATTTCCAGCGGTCTCGTGTGAACGGACACGTTAATTGAGCCGAATGCGTGTGAACGGAAGACTTTTTTGAAAACGCATACGGTGCGTAAACGCAAACGTTCCCGTGTAAATGGGGTCTTAGAAGAGACCAGAGGTGGGGGGAGTACTCAGATGTTGTACTTGAGTAAAAGTAGAAGTACTCAGATCTTGTACTTGAGTAAAAGTAGAAGTACTCAGATCTTGTACCTGAGTAAAAGTAGAAGTACTCATATATCTTGTACTTGAGTTAAGTACCAGAGTGTAGGAAATACTCTGTACAAGTAAAAGTCCTGCATTCAAAATATAGTTAAAGTAGTATAGTAAAGTAGTCATTGTGCAGATTGGTCCATTGTTGTTTACACTTAGAATGTTGTTTCTGTATTGATTTGACAAATGTATAAGTTCCTGAATTATCAGGTGGTGTATTTTGGGAAAAGGTATACAGCCAAATCAGAACCATGGACTTAGTGATAACATGCTAGAGAGGAGGGAATTTAGTTTTAGATCTGAACAAAAGTGAATGTTTTGAGTTCATAGATTAAACTCAGAATTCTCAGAAAAAGAGTCATATTTTGATTTTCTCAGAATTCTGACATTTAATCCATAGTTCTGACTCTACAACCTGACAGCTAAAGCTTTTACCTGAGGAATGGATGGCTTTGCTCCTCTTCTGCATCACCTCCATCAGAGCGCCCACGATGCCGGCGCTGGGAGCCGCTGACAGGGGGCCGGACTCGGGCTGATCGGGAACCTGCAGACACACAAAGAACCAGAGACGTTTATCACAGGAACAATCTGAGGCTCCTTTGATCACAGGATATCACATCAGAAGCAGAAAACTTTACTTATCCTGGGGGAAACTCACGATAAGTCAAATACAAGTACATAATATAAGCGTTTGACTGCCAACAGACTTTGACTGGGGCCAGAAAAGGTAAAAAAAAAGGTAATTAAACATCCGTACATTTTCAACTGTACACTGAATCCTAAACTCCAATATTTCTGAGTCATAAAAGTAATAAAGTGGTGCAGAATGAGTCGTAAAAACACTGTAAATGAGCGTTTTAACAATCCCTGTCGTCTGGAAGTCAATGGGTTTTTGGAAGTGTCTTTGGTTAGACCCCTGAAATAATGTCTGTAAATTGCATCTGTCTTTCTTGTCAACTAATTTCCACCACCTAGTTTCCATCTACATTAGCATCACTTCTGTCACATGCTTTTATCATATGGCAATACTTATGTTGTTGTATAATGTTTTGATAATTTTTATGACATGACGTTTATATTTTGTTTTTTTCTTTGCTTTTGTTTGCTTTTACAGCCCTTTGAAGTCATGTGACCGTGCTCTAGTTCCTTTATAGCCCAACATTAGCCACCTTTAGCTTAGCGGTGGTGACGTGAAGTCATGTGACCGTGCTGTAGTTCCTTTATAGCCCAACATTAGCCACCTTTAGCTTAGCGGTGGTGACGTGAAGTCATGTGACCGTGCTCTAGTTCCTTTATAGCCCAACATTAGCCTCCTTTAGCTTATCGGTGGTGACGTGAAGTCATGTGACCGTGCTGTAGTTCCTTTATAACCCAACATTAGCCGCCTTTAGCTTAGCGGTGGTGACGTGAAGTCATGTGACCGTGCTGTAGTTCCTTTATAGCCCAACATTAGCCACCTTTAGCTTAGCGGTGGTGACGTGAAGTCATGTGACCGTGCTGTAGTTCCTTTATAGCCCAACATTAGCTGCCTTTAGCTTAGCGGTGGTGATGTGAAGTCATGTGACCGTGCTGTAGCTCCTTTATAGCCCAACATTAGCCACCTTTAGCTTAGCGGTGGTGACGTGAAGTCATGTGACCGTGCTGTAGCTCCTTTATATCCCAACATTAGCCTTCTTTAGCTTATCGGTGGTGACGTGAAGTCATGTGACCGAGCTGCAGTTCCTTTATAGCCCAACATTAGCCACCTTTAGCTTAGCGGTGGTGACGTGAAGTCATGTGACCGTGCTGTAGTTCCTTTATAGCCTAACGTTAGCTTTTTACTTCAGAAATCATAAAGTGGTGTTAATATGTGGAGATTATCCTGCTGAACAAAACATGTAAATATTAAAAAAGTTTGTTTGACACAGAGATAATTTTCTGCTATAACCCAAAATCACATGGAGAAATCCTATTGGATTTGTTTGTAGGGAACCAGGGAGATGTTACCACTCTATTAGTTATGTAGGTATGAAAGGATTTTGGAAAACACATTGCTTTGTCGTTATATATTAATGAGGGAGGTTAGTCTTACGTTCTTGAGCTTCATCCCCTGTCGGATCTGGTCCAGCAGGGCGTCCCTCCCCACTCCCGTTGCCGGCGCTCGGTTGTTCTGCTCCACCTTCTTCAGCTGCGTTCCTCCTCGGATCTGGTCCAAAAGCGCCGTCTTCTCTCCGGGGGATTTAGGGGAGTCTCCTCCTCCCGAAACACCTCCGTCCAACTCTGGAGGGGGAGGAGGGCCTGGAGGTGGAGGTGGAGGAGGAGGAGGGGGAGGTTGTGATGGAGAAAAACCGCCATTTCCACCTCCAACTGGAGACTGCTGGGACATTGGGGGAGGAGGAAGGGGCGGGGCTTGTGGGGAGGAAGAGGAGTGAGAGGAAGGTGGGGGAGGAGGAGGAGGAGGTTGTTGTTGATGGTGGTGATGATGATGGGGAGGAGGAGGGGGTTGATGATGACCTCCTCTATTGGGGGGAGGAGGAGGAGGCGGAGCTCCAAGAGTTCCCGGTCTGGTGGGAGGCGGAGGGGGAGGAGCTGAGGCCGGGGCTCTGGACGGAGGGGGAGGAGGAGGGGCACCACGACCCACTCTGGACGGGGGGGGAGGGGGAGGAGCCGAGGAGCTGTGATGATGAGGAGGAGGAGGAGGAGGAGGAGGGGGGCCGCCGCCACGAGAGGGAGGGGGAGGGGGAGCTGTGGGGGAAAAAAGAGAGAAAAATACCGTTAACCTTCAGTGTTTCTACATGTCATTTAACCACAGGGTGTTACATATACTTCAATAACGTAGATATTAAAAAAGGGGCCCTGTTCTGCTTTTACCGTTCCTTTAGTGTGTTTTACAGGTTTCAGTGCATGTAAATGGTCTGCAAAGGCTAAACTCCCTGTGTTCCCTGCAGAGGGAGTTTCTCTCCCCCACATTCATTCCTCTCTCTGCTTCCTCACTGATATCAGCATGAACATAATAAGTGTTTTTTCCTCTTTAACCCACTATTATAAATCTGATCTTAAATAATAATAATAATACATGAGACTCGTATAGCGCTTTTCAGGAAACTCAGAGACGCTTTGACAGAGTTAAAAAACAAGAAAAAAATACAAAAAGAGATAAACAAAACAGAGAATAGGGGGGGGGGGGGGTGGTCAGTGGTTGAATGCAGTGTTGAACAGGTGGGTTTTGAGTGATGTTTTGAATGCTGTGAGGGAGGAAGAGTCTCTGATGGATTGGGGTAGTGAGTTCCAGAGGGTGGGTGCAGCAATGGCGAAGGCTCTGCCGCCCCAGGACTTGAGGTTGGTCCGGGTGGGGGGGGGACAGGAGGTTGGCAGTAGCAGAGCGGAGGGAGCGAGTGGGAGTGTGTCTGTGGAGGAGGTCAGTCAGGTAGGATGGGGCCAGGTTATGGAGGGCTTTGTATGTCATTAGGAGGATTTTGTACTGGTATAAATAAATATTATTTTTATGGTTTTAAGTTGTTTAGCATCGGAGCTAATTAGCCAGCGGTCTTGTGAGTCTAAAACTCAACTTTTTTACCACACATTTAAGGGGTTTTATCATTATTTAACGGTTACACTTCAAATGTATTTATTCAACAATACGCTTGTAAACAATGGTCAATAAAACACATTTTTTTAATTGCAGAGTCTTCAAGTTTCACAGTGTGGGCTCTATATGTGTGACAATTAAACTAGTGAAAACCAAAAACTGATCGTTGATATCAGGTTCCTTTTTAAATTCCAGGGACAATATGGAAAAGATCCACTTTGCCTACCACTTCTACATCAAACCAGTGGTCCCACACAGACACACACACACACACACACACACACACACACACACACTTGGATCACGATAGATTCAGATCACTCTGCACTCGTCTCTTCTTCTTCTAAAGCAGCACAGGTTAACATGAATAAGAGTCCGTCACACCGGATAAAAGCATCTGACAGAGGAAAGCGTTTCATCTGCTAAATCTACCGTCTGATACACAGAGAGAAAGAAAGGGGAAAATACTTCAGGATGAAACTGAGAGGAATTTGAATCAGCTCATAAAAGTTATTGTGTTTAATAATGACTGATACAATTGTGAATACCCAGAAAAAACCCCACAATTTATTCATTAAAACCTACAGGAATAATGGCATTTTTGTAGTCTGGTTGAATTTTTACATAATTTCCTTAGGTACGAAGAAGTATTTTACATTAACAATATTATAAAAATTGTATTAATTATTTTTATTTCGTAAGTTTTTGTATATATATTTTTTTCTTTTTTAGTTTAGTTTATTTATATTACTTTTTTTTTAAAATAGTTTCAGGTTTGCTCCTTTTTTACAACGTATTCCTCTCAATCTATTTATTATGCACCATGTTACGCTAAAGTACATTTCTTGCACATTTGATAAAATGTATAACAGTCAGAAACAACCGGTAACGATCCTTAACGTCCGTGGGAAACAGTCAAATCCATCAAATATAAAAAAGTTCACTTTATTTGGAGTTAAAACCTCCTGGGGGAAATGGACAATTTGTATTCTTTAAGAACTGCTGCACCGAGTCATTATCACTCAAGATCAGTCTGACACATCAAAGGGCTCCTCAGAGTGTGTGTGTGTGTGTGTCTCTGTGTGTGTGTGTGTGTGTGTGTGTGTGTGTGTGTGAGTCTGAAGAGGCTTCTCAATACTCTAATTTCCCCTCCTCGACTCCTCGGTACTCCGGTAGTGACCCAGAAATGGATTTCTGGTGGCTCCTCCACGGATGCATTTCCGGGAACGGTGGAGTCGTGACGCACGGCCGGACTGATCTCAGCCAATGACAGCTCTGCATGCATCCCCTGGATATTATTTTAGTAACTGCTTTCATCGCGACCCAATGTTTCCAGTGACAACAGCTGTGAGGTCCGTGCAGAAAGCAGAGCAGTGTGTATAATATATATCACTCAGTATAACAGGCCTACATTACTCTCTGTATTTGCTGTAGTTTAGTAGATATCTACAAAGAGTCGATATTTTTCTAAGACCATTTAGTGCTTCACATAATAAAATACACAACGGCTGTATCCTGATTATGCTTTAGGAGCTGTAGGTGCGTGTGGTACAGTCTGTAGCCTGTTATTGTCTCATTATACCGCACTGTCAATGAATTCAAAGTAAATATAAGTGGTCATGAACACATCTGTCCATCAGACAGAGCGCTGCTGTGCCTCCTGTCATCATTAATGGACGTCTCTTTAAAATGACCGCTCAGAGCAGAGGAGTTCTCATTTCTCTAACCGCCTGCTGCTTCCCCTCCTCTCTCCTCCTCGGCTCCTCTGCTCGCATCTCCTGTGGGCAGGACTAAGACACGAGGATAGGAGTCGAGGAGGGGAGTCGAGGAGGGGAAATTAGAGTATTGAGAAGCCTCTTGAGTCTCTGTGTGTCCATCCGTGTGTGTGTGTGTGTGTCCGTCCGTGTGTGTGTGTGTGTCCGTCCGTGTGTGTGTGTGCATCTGTGTGTTCGTGTCTCTGTGTGTGTGTGTGTGTGTGTGTCCGTCCGTGTGTGTGTGTGGTGTGTGTCCGTCCGTGTGTGTCCGTCCGTGTGTGTGTGCGCATCTGTCTGTCTGTGTGTTCGTGTCTCTGTGTGTGTGTGTGTGTCTGTGTGTGTGTGTGGTGTGTGTGTGTGTGTGTGTGTGTGTGTGTCCTCACCCTGCCTCCTCAGCTCGTTCTTCACGGCCTCCACTCCTCCCTTCTTCTCGATGAAGTCGTAGATGACCTTTGACGTCTCTCTGTCCTTCAGCTGAGCCTCGGAGATGCCGCACATGTCGAACAGGTTCTTCAGCTCCGGGTCCAGGTTGTTCAGCTGCAACACACACACACCAATTTAAAAACACACACACACACTGGTAACATCTACTGATACAAGCATGTAGTTGGTCTTGTCACTGACGAGTATTTGTGTATAAAAGTTTGCTAAATTAATTGTGAGCTTTTATGAAAAGACGGGAAAAAGAAAGCCGACCACGAGTTCAGAGCTTTAGGACTTAAAAAGGAACAATTCGTGCAGACACTGGTGTAATGGTTACTTCGTTTACCTTCTTAGTTTTAACCTGTGAACAGTTGCTGATTTGCACTAAACCACCGCTTCCACTTGAACCAGATGGATTGATATACTTTATTGATCCCGATTTGGGAAATGAGTTTCGTTACAGAAGCAGAAGTGTGTTCGGACATTAAAATACAAATACTTAAAAAGTCTAATAGAGAATTAACAATTACAAATAAAATAATAATATTAATTAAATATAAACAATTACAAAAACCGACTGTTTCCTGGCTGCTATCACACTACCTTACACCTGCTACACTCATATATTTAAATACTGGTACTTTTTGTCGTCCACCTGGATTTGTATTTTTTTCTATTAAAAACTCTTAATATTTTATGCATGCCTCTGTAAATGTTTTTTTTAATGGCGAGACATATTTTAAAACAAATACAATTAGAAGAATTATGTTCACCTCAGGTATCATCCTGCAAATTATCTAAAAGATCTCAACCTGACATTTTAATACAGAACACAGCAACATTTTCTCCGATCTCCTTTTATCATCGTTTTTTATTATTAATTTTCTTCTTCTTTTTGTGGGGCACTGCATTATTGTACATTGACAGAGTGGAAAGGAAGTACAGAGTGGATCAAGCCCCAGTTACTAGCAAGTTATTATGTGGCCCTTGCTTTTTGTAATTCAACAAGTCTTTATTCCTTCTTAATTTTGGGGGTTTTAGATTAGATTTTGAGATTAGTTTTGTCTGACCGTTCGTCTTATTGTTTCGTGGCTAACCAAGAAGATCTCGACTGGTTTCCCGTTTAGTCCAGCACTTAGTAAGGATCTTTTTAAACCTCTCTGTTTCAACTAATAACAAATACACCTCGACTCCTCACAGTCAGAGTGCTGCTGTGCCCTCTGGTGGCCAACAGGTGCAACTACACACTGCTTTACACCTGACCGCACTCAGCTACTCTCCATTAAATCAAACTGTAGATCTGCATGATCTCCTCCATAGAAAACATTCACACCTCTTGCTCCCGTCGCGCTGCAATGCATTCTGGGACTGACATGTTCTCAGGAGCATGAAGGACAAACGGAGACGATAACGAGGCAGCGATGGAAAGCAGTCGTCAGTTGAAAAATGACACAGCCTCCGTTTACATCTACAGATATTTATCAATCGTTAAATGAGATCTCTGATGAAAACAACCTGTTTATTTCCCACTGGACGCACGTTATCACATCATAAATACTCGTAAGATTACGCCGTTTTACGTCCTGTACCACAGCTATTCAGGGAATAAGGACTTGTTGGAGATTTTGGAAGAATAAAGGGCTTTCAGTGCTTTTATATTGAAATATCTCCATGCATTCATTCCTTCAGTGTTCAGTGAACTCTGTGTCCACTTTCTGAGACACAGTGACACGTTTCTGAATATGAGCAGGAAGCAAAAAGAGCCTATTGTGTGATTTCATCATGCAGCCGCCACACAGGTCGCTATTGTGTTCCTGCGTGTGTGTGTGTTCCTGCATGTGTGTGTGTGTGGTGTGGGTGTGTGACTTACATCAAATCCCGTGTTTGGATCCCAGCCCACGTGACCGATGTGCCTGCAGAAGACGGGACAGATATGTGGTGAGATCACAGGCATAAATATACAGAAGCATGTTTAGCATGTGCACCACCGTGTGCACATGCTAAATAGTGTACACACACACACACACACACCACTTAAGTAAGCGTGACATCAGTCAGATAGACAGAGGGTCATTGAGAAGCTCTCAGACCACAATGCAACATGTTTACTGCTGGATCAGACAGAAAAGTACAGATAGACTACACACACACACATTTGAAAGAGACTTTTTCTTTGTCCTTTTTGTCACTAAGACAGTTTTGTCTCAGATTTTTGTCACAGCAAACTCTGCACGTGTAAAATTCCTGATAACTTGTGTTATCCAGAATACAATTTGTTGGGGGTTTTGTAGCTTCAGTGAGAAATATTTGGGGATTTTCCAAGGCTTGAGACATGCTGCCAAAACATTTGCTTATACTGTAACTCGCTTTGCCTTTTTTCTCTAATGAGAAATTAAGCAAAACATTTGACTGCAAGGATTTTCCTTTCGGTTGAAATGAAAACAAACATAATATGCAATACTCCCAAAAAACAGAGCTATCCATTTGAGAAGAACTACTACGAATAAAGGTTGATGCATAATGAATAATATAGGATTACTATTGCCGTATTTTATTGGCTATTTGTATCTTTTTTGGTAATGTATAAAGAATTATAGCAAAAAAACAAACAGAAAACCAATTAAAATAACTTTTTGGACCTTGTTTAAAATGGCAACAGTCAAAGCTTAAAACATCGGGGTCCCAAATCATCCCATGGCTTTTCAGTTTTAAAACGGGCATGCCACTGATTTGTCATGTTGAATTAGCCATTAGTATCACTAGAGCTTAACCTGTTGTTTTTGGGGTTTGAGCCACACCGAGGACTAAAAAGGTATTGTAAGTGTTAGGGAATAATTTGCTTAGGTATTCAACCTTCGACCCAGTTCATCATCTTCTCCTCTCACAGTCTCATTTCCCGTGGCATAGTTCTACGGCCTTGGGTATTGCTGCTATCTCTCTTAAGGAGGGGCAGCTTGGGCGCATTGTTGTTGCCAGTCTATGACGGAGCACAAGCCGCCATGAGGTAGTTTACTGTTCAGGGACGTAGGTTCCCTGGAGCACATTCTTTCCTATGGACGAGAGGGTCCATATTGCTTTAGTCTCACTGATGAAGAATGTTGATTATTACACTCTGAACTAGTTAAAACCTCGAGCTGCAGAAGAGTTCTTCAGAATTGGTTTGGCAACCACTGTGTGAACTCGTGACACACCACCTGTCTTGTCAATTCTCCGGCCGAAACTCCAAATAAACCGTCAGTGTTTGCCATCAAAGTTCCAGCTCTCCTCGTGTCTCTCTGAGTCCTGTTTCCAATTGCTTAAGAAGTTTCCCCCACAGTAAGTAAAAATGACTTGAAAGTTATATGAATAATCAATGAGTTGCTTAAGTAATATTTCAATTAATAACTCCAACAAATGCCTGGTTTAGCTTCTCCAATGTGAGGACTTTCTGCTTTCCTTTGTTCGATAATATCTGGGTTTTAGAGTTTGAGCCACACTGGGGACTAAAAACACCATTGTAAGTAAACATAGAAAATTATTGGAGGTGATAGAAATAATCAATGATTTCTTGAGTGATTATTCAATTTAAAACTCCAACAATTGCCTGGTTTAGCTTCTCCAATGTGAGGACTTTCTGCTTTCCTTTGTATTCGATTATATCTCTGGGTTTTGGACAGACTTTTGGAGACAGGAGACTCACTGGAAGTTGCTCGGCGTGCCGATGTCCGCCTTGGTCAGCTTCTTCTTCTTGCTGGCTTTGGCCTTCTTGTCCTTCCGGTGGAGCATGTTGTTCAGGTGGTACGGCTGCTGCTGGCTGTGAGAGTTGTGGAAGCGGCTGTTGTTGATCTCCGGGTTCTTGATGTCCACCGTGGCAATGTGCAGCGCTGGACCTGAAAACACAGAGACGTACGTGAGCTGGGGTCCATTTAAAAACAACACTTCTACACAGCGAATATTAAAGGTCACCTATTATGCAAAATCCAATTGTTCATGTCTCTTCTACATCACCATGTGTCCCCTCTTCTTCATGTCTCTTCTACATCAACATGTGTGCCCTCTTCTTCATGTCTCTTCTACATCAACATGTGTCCCCTCTTCTCCATGTCTCTTCTACATCAACATGTGTCCCCTCTTCTTCATGTCTCTTCTACATCAACATGTGTCCCCTCTTCTTCATGTCTCTTCTACATCACCATGTGTCCCCTCTTCTCCATGTCTGTTCTACATCACCATGTGTCCCCTCTTCTTCATGTCTCTTCTACATCACCATGTGTCCCCTCTTCTTCATGTCTCTTCTACATCAACATGTGTCCCCTCTTCTTCATGTCTCTTCTACATCAACATGTGTCCCCTCTTCTTCATGTCTCTTCTACATCAACATGTGTCCCCTCTTCTTCATGTCTCTTCTACATCAACATGTGTCCCCTCTTCTTCATGTCTCTTCTACATCAACATGTGTCCCCTCTTCTTCATGTCTCTTCTACATCAACATGTGTCCCCTCTTCTTCATGTCTCTTCTACATCAACATGTGTCCCCTCTTCTTCATGTCTCTTCTACATCAACATGTGTCCCCTCTTCTTCATGTCTCTTCTACATCAACATGTGCCTCCTCTTCTTCACGTCTCTTCTACATCAACATGTGTCCCCTCTGTGTAAAGAGACTCTGAAAGTTTCAGGAACAAAAATTCTCTCTCTTTTTGTCCTGATCCATTTCTATAAAAACCTGTCTGAAAATGAGCTGATCAGATTTTGGCCACTTTATGATGTCATAACGATGTTTTGGCTTGTGTAACCATTAGCCAATCACCAACCAAGGTAACCCCCCCCCCCACCTTATCACCTGAATCTCCTCCTAGAGCACCATTGTGTTCTTTTTAACCAAATCTCTCTCAGAGGGGCGTGGGGAGGGGCTCCTTATTTTCATCTAAAGTAGCAGACAGAGAATCAGCACTTTGGAAACAGGGCTGAAACAGAGGGGATTATGGGATGCTGCAATGATCTGTTTGGTGTTTCAGCCAATCAGAGAAATGTTCTGTATATATCTGAGACCTGTGATATATTGATGAAAAACAGTATAATAGGGACCTTTAAACAAAAAAACCAACCTTCTACACAGCAAAAATTAAAATGGGATAAGCAGGGTCTTATGTCCCAAACCCAAAGGCGTGAACAGTCGATTCATCTTTATAATAATAAACGTTATTTATATAGCCCCTTTCATGCTTGACGCAGCCCAAAGTGCTTTACAGAGTATGACAGAAAATGACGAATTAAAAAGATCTTTAATTTACTTTAAAAAAAAAAAATCGAATTGAGGTTGCTGTTCTAAGATCAAATGTTATGTTTATTATGCGTACAAACGTGTCACAATCTCCTGAAAACATTTAGAAACCTGAAGTGATTTTTCATGGAAAACCTCTGAAAATACATATTTCATATCTTCTAAAGTGACTTCATGAGGAGGCTGGAGGTCTGCAGAGGGTACGCAAGAATTAGGGAAAACTTGGTTATGCACAATTCCTAAATAATGATATCGGTTTGATTAAAGCATGTAAATAAACACAACATGTATCCATAACTCAATAGTAAACTGCCTGAAACAGTCAGGTGTTGAAACGCATACGCAATTACGCCAACGATCACTTTTCTTCAGTGTGATCAAGAAGCAAGTATTGATGTTAAACGACAATCATTAAATCAGTAAATCATTAAAAAAGATGTGTGGTTAAAATGTAGCTGAAAACATGTAGAAAGAATAGAAAAAGTCAAGTTAAATCTGTTTGTAAAGTAATAAACACTGTTTTGTACTTAAGCTTTTTATTTTGCTACCAAAAATGTTTTTGTATTGTATGTAATATTCAAAAAGCGGTTATAGAAACACAGTTATTGGGTTTGCTGGCACGTTTTTACTGCAGTATTGTAATCTAACGGACTCTTGCGTTGTCACAATAAGTCTTCAGTAACCCCTGCTACCTGAGGGATCAATATGTCTGCCGTTAACTCTCACACTGAGCCTTCATTATCCATCTCATCTAATATCCAAAAGGTCAAGTGTCAGTCTTTCCTCTCCCGTCGGTTTGATAGAATTCCTCGAGTCCTGGAATTCCTCCTAATCTCAGCATCTGACAGAAATTACTAATCCACTGCTAATCCCAGTCTAAATCCCCCGACTCCCCACGAATGCTGGAAGTCTACGACCAGGAAAACTGTCTTGCCTCAAACCCTCAAACTCCTGAGGAACCAGGAGGTGAGGTGCTGAACATGGGAGGAGTTTGGGTATCGAGTACTGAGAAAGATGAGAAGACTCCAGATATTTGGCCTCTTTGATTGATAAAATGATGGTATTGAAGGTAAACGTGTTTATACTTCTCAACAGAGATGGTAAGTAACTAAATGCATTTACTCAAGTACAATTTAGAGATACTTGTACTTTAGTATTTCCATGTTATGCTACTTTGTACTTCTAGTCCACTTCAATTCAGAGGTAAATGGTGTACTTTTACTTAATTAAAATGTATGTAATACCTTTAGTTACTTTACAGATCTCAGTGTGAGAAAAAGTTTTTAGAGAGTACTTGTCCATGGACAAGTGAGTTTGGCAATTTACTTGTCCGAATACATTTTTCACTTGTCCAGAATGGACAAAAATTGTTCTTCGCCATCGTATTTTACATTTTCCCACGGTTTTTACGACACCGCTAACGTAAGTGAGCGGTAAGATTTTACTGCATCACACATAGGGTTGGGTATCGTTTGGATTTTAACGATTCTGCTTTTCGATTCCGGTTATTTTCGGTTCTCGATTCCGATTCTTTGAGAGGGTAAAAATAATGACAAACTGGGAGAAAAATATATTTATGAAAACATTAAGTCGAATCTGTATTCCTATTTACAAATCACTTCATACTGTTTAATTTCTAGCGCTTTTCTACAACTCAAAGACGCTTACACATGTCCTGCAATACACATGCTGCAGCCACCCAGCTGCTCACTGTTTGTAAAAGTAAATAAATAGTATTTTCATTTCAATAATGTACTTTCTATACCCTGCTTCATAAACAATACTGACATCCCTGTGCTCCTCCGAGTCTGGGGGTCCGGGGATGTGAGGACAGCGCGAGGACAGACAGGGAGGCTGCTTTACTTCAAAAAGCGCTTCGAGATTTGTCTTGGCAGATGAGAAGCGCTATATAAATTAAATGTATTATTATTTATTATTATTAAAGGAAATGGTGGTCAATATTAACAACATAGGAGCTAAAACGCTTAATAACCTTCATTACGTGTTAGAGAAAGAACATAAGAAAGTTTGACAAAGAGAGACGCACCATGCAGCGATCAGCTGATACGGAGCATGGAGAGAGAGAGCTGCGGTCCGCGGGGCTCGGCCTCGCCTCCTGTCCTCACAACTCTTATTAATCCCGGGACCGGACAATTGTTATTTGTTCCTACTCGGAACCGAGTTTTGCTTCCCAACCCTGCCACTGTGCTACACGCCCCGCCCCCTTCTAACTGTACAGAAAGCAGCGAGATGCATTTCCTTAGGAATCAACATGCAGAACCGAAACTAACATTTCTAAACGAACAATGGCGGACACGTACAATTTGCGAATGAGTTCTGCCTTTTGTAAACTGAATTTATCAATAATTTGTCAATAAATGAGGGTGAAAAACGTCACTTGTCCGCCGGACAAGTCAATTGAAAGATCTACTTGTCCGATATTGTAAATAACACGTCCCGGACGGTGGGACGTGTGCTTTTTCGCACACTGGATCTGGATGAATGTTGTGAAATATAACCAAGTCTTAAATCAGACTTTCTACTTTTACTTGAGGAACATTTTGAATGCAGGACTTTTACTGTAACAGAGTATTCCTACACTCTGGTACTTCTACTTTTACTCAAGTACAAGATCTGAGTACTTCTACTTTTACTCAAGTACCAGATCTGAGTACTTCTACTTTTACTCAAGTACAAGATCTGAGTACTTCTACTTTTACTCAAGTACAAGATCTGAGTACTTCTCCCACCTATGCTTCATAAAGTAAGGCATCAAACATATTGTATTTTTATCAGTACAGAAACAGAGGTATAATTTTGCAGATATGTTTCCACTAAATGCAGTTTCTTGTTCCTGCCAAGACTCCATGAGGAAAGCTGCTAAACTCGCCAATAAAACTCTGGGTTCTTCTCCAAAACAAACCTGACAGCATCCACTTACAACTTCCCTTCCTACTTGGCTGGAAACAGCTAAGAGTATATATTGAAGCGATCATCAATAAAGAGCATATGTGAAGAAGATTTAAGAGTTCACATCAGGTAACGAGAGACTTGGAGGCCTCAACCTTCCCAAACAAAGAAAATTATCCCTGAAGTACCAACACAAGCAGCTGCTACACGACTACACCAGTTCTTGTCATTCCTGTTCTCACAATGAGGACCAGAACAAAACAAGAGGAAGGCAAACTTTGTTCATTGACAAACTCGAGTTCGAGTCAAGAAGATGTAAGAGTTCACATCAGGTAACGGGAGATTCAGAGGCCTCAACATTCCCAAACAATGTAGGAGGACAAGAAGAAAACAAGTGAAGGCAACTTTGTTCAACTTGTATTCATTGTATGAGTTCCTGCCAAGAACACGTGCGATCAAACTCTTTGAAAGACTGGAGTGTAACTTGATAGACTCCATAAGGAAAGCAGCTAAACTCTGCTTTCTTTTCCAAGAGAAACACGACGGCATCAATTTACAACTTTCCTTCCTACTTGGCTCGACACGGCGAAGAGTATATATTCAAACCATCGTCAATGAAGAGCATCTGTGAAGAAGCTGCGATGGATTTAAGAGTGCACATCAGCTAAAGAGAAATTCAGAGGCAAACTAAACAAGTGAAGGCGAACTTTGTTCAATGAAAGACTCTTATTGAAGAAAAACGTGTCCATACTTCTCAAAGTAAGGTATCCAACATCTTCCATTTTTATCAGTACTGACATCTAGGTTCATTTAGCAAAACATATACTTCCACTAAATGCACTTTCTTGTTTGCTGCCAAACACATGAGCACTCTTTGATTGAGATCCATAAGGAAAACTGGCAAACCGGCTAAAAAAAAAAAACCTTGGCTCTTCTCCAAAACAAACCTAAAAACCCCTCTTCCTACTCTGCCTGATACAGTAAACGAGTTTATATTCAAGTCCTCGTCAATAAAGAGCATCTGTGAAGAAGATTTAAGAGTTCACATCGGGTAACGAGAGACTCGGAGGCCTCAATATTCCCAAACAAAGAAAATTACCCCTGAAGTACCAACACAAGCAGCTGCTACACTAGACCAGTTCTTGTCATTCCTGTTCTCACAATGAGGACCAGAACAAAACAACAACTTTGTTCATTGACAAACTAGGATTGCGGACAAAAAAAAATATACATGCAGATAGTTCAAACTCTTTGAATATATCCAGACTCCATGAGGAAAGCTGCTAAACTCGCCAATACAACTCTGGTTTCTTCTCCAAAACAAACCTGACAGCATCAACTTACAACTTCCCTTCCTACTTGGCTGGAAACAGCTCAGAGTATATATTCAAGCCATTGTCAATGAACATCAAGTGAAGACGCTGAGGCTGGATTTAAGAGTTCACATCAGGTAGCGAGAGATTCGGAGGGCTCAACATTCCCAAACAAAGTAGGTGGACAAGAAGAAAACAATTGCAGGTGAACTTTGTTCAATGTTTAAATTGTATTCAGGAAAAACATGTTGATTCTTCCCAAAGTAATGTTGGAAACGTCGGTATCATTTCACAGATTTCACTAAACACTGTTTCTTGTTTTGCCAAGAAAAACTTGAATTCCTGCCAAGAACACGTGCGATCAAACTCTTTGAAAGACCGGAGTGTAACTTGATAGACTCCATAAGGAAAGCAGCTAAACTCAACATAAAACTCTTAGATCTCCTCCAAAACAAACCTGACAGCATTAACTTACAACTACCTTTCCTAATTGACTGGATACAGAAAAAAGTATTGTTATGACCCGGCTCAAAAGGCCACAACAAAGAGGAGACTCACCATGTCAACGGTTTAACAAAAGATGTTTATTAAAGCAAGTGGTTCAAATTAGCCAAATTAATCAAGTGCAAAGCAAGTAAAGCATGAGGTGTGAACGTCAGTGGTATCAGTAATGTAACTGCAGGGTGAGGATTGCATGAACATGGGTGAGGGTGTTGAGGTGCACAAAGTAAAACAACTGAAATAACTAATAACATACTCAACCGAACCGGGTGCCTGTATGAGAAAGCAGAGTGAGAAGACAGAGAGGAGCAGAGAGGCTTTAAATAGCTGCAGGGCACCAGACCCAGGTGCCCTGAGTTACTGCAATCAAGGCGGCTGGATGCAGCACAGCCACACCCTCTCAAGATGAACCCACAGGGGCATCACACCCCCCCCCTTAAGACCCCAAAGGGGTTCCCAAAAAAAACCAACAACAAAAGGTACCATAACATCAATGCAATAAAAATCCGACAGTCCCCTAGTTAGCGAGAACCAGGAGACTTACTACCCCACCGGGGCACGAGAGAGAGCATCCGCCAACTCGGCTCTCTTCATCTGGCGCCTTAACGTCACACTCATCAGCCAACCCCAACCCTGGACTTAGCTTGGAATGGTGAGACCTGCAGTGGCATTAGAGCTAAAACCTGATCCCCTGGGCTGAATTCACAATACTCTGCTTTATGGTCATAGAGTCTCTTCATATTTGCCTGAGCACCAGCTACATTTTTCCTTGCCATTTCCACCGCTACATACAGGCGATGACAAAAACCATGTACATAGTCCACTAAGTTCTTAGGTGGCTCACTCTCAACCAACCCATCCTGGAGAACAGCTAACGGACCACGCACCGTATGCCCAAAGACCAAATCACTAGGGCTGAACCCTGTACATTCCTTTACGACTTCCCTGGACGCCAACATGAGCCCTGGAAGTCCCTCCTGAACAAAGCAACCCTGGGCTATGTCTCTGACCTTCTCTTCCGGGAACAACTCAGTCCACAGAGCAGAAAGAGATGAATCGTCCTTCTGACTCCTCACCCAGTCCCCCTTTGTTACAGACGAAGGGAGATCAGGCAGTGAGACCACATGTTGCTACACTCCGAAACAGGCGGGTCAGCAGACATTTCACCGGTCTGCGCACGTCACAGCACAAACTGGAAACACACTTGGAAACTGCAAACCGCTCTCATCTGGCTCCCCAGATGCCACCGGCCTGGAAACCACCACAGGCGGTGGCTCACCAGCCCACACAGCACTACCAGCGAGATCGTTGCCCAAAATCATATGCACCCCATCAAGTGGCAACGCGGGACGCACCCCGATAGACACAACTCCCCGCACCAGCTCACAATCCAGCACTACTGTATGCCGTGGCACAGGGATCAAGCTCATCTCCATGCCACTCATCAGCACAAAATCCCCCGTCTCTGTCGAAAAAGGCAACACTGACTCAACAATAAATGAGTATCTAGCCGCTGTGTCACGCACCTTAATCGGAACATACTTGTCCCTACCGACTACTGATACAACAGCTTCCGTGATGAACGGCTCAAAACCAGAACCCACATCCGGGTCGGCACAGACCGGCTTCTTATCAGGCACCATGCCCGATCCTACACCCAACGGCTTTTTAACCAAAATGGCAGAACAACACATGGCTGGAGCATGTGATGAAAAACGAGGCTTCCCCTCAGGTTCCAGCAACGGACACTGATCCTTCCAATGACCCTCTCCTCGGCAAATAATTACATTGGCCCACTCTGGCGCCCTCGGGTCGCCCCGGACCTGCAAATCTACGGGAGGAGCCTGGTGAAAACTGTGCACCACCGCGGGAATAGCCACCATCTTCTCCACGTCTCCAATCACCCCTTGAACACTTCTCTGTAAAACTGCCCTTATGCGTCAACACAAAATCATCCGCTAATTCGGCAGCTCTAAGCGCGGTGGAAGGCTTCTGCTCATTTACATAAGTGGCCACACGCTGAGGGATAACATCTTTAAACTGTTCCAATACAATCAGTTCACAAAGACCGTCAAAAACTGCAACCTTTGCTGCCGCGCACCACCGCTGAAAATGAGAAGTCAAATCACGGATAAACTCCACATTTGTCTGCTTATCCCCCTTGACCCAACTTCTGAACTTTTGACGATACGCTTCAGGAACCAGTTCGTATGCTTTTAACACCCCTGATTTTACCCTAGCATAGTCCAAAGCATTTTCGCCACAAATAGCTGAATATGCCTCTTGTGCTCGCCCAGTGAGTACACACTGAAGTAACAGCACTCTGTCCGAATCTGACCAGTTTCTTGCCGCAGCTACGCGTTCAAATAGGGTGAAAAAAATGTCAGGGGCACGCTCATTAAACTTTGGCACCAACCGCAAGTTAGAAATAACATCGCCATTACCTGATGCCGAACCATCAGAAGCAAGCTTGCCCTCTCCAATCAGCCGTAATCTAGCATGTTCCACCTCACATTTCATCTTTTCCACCTCCAGCACCTTCTCCACCTCTAAACGCTTCTCTACCTCCTCCTGCTGCTGACCTCTCAACTCCAACTGCAACCCGCCCCTCCAACTGCAACCTGTCCTCCTCAAACTGCATGGCCAAAAGCTCTTTTTGCTGCTCGAACGTCAAACCAGCTGTCTGAACCACTACCGGCACAACCCCTGCCACACCAAACTCACTCTTCTGCAACACCCCCTGCTCAAACAAAGATGACACGATGACAGCCTTAATCTCATCTTTCCGCTTGCTCCCTACAACAGCAATTTTATAATGCCCTGCTATATCGACCAACTGCGCCTTCTTGCAATCATCTAAGAAAGACACCGAGGGCGCATCCACAAACGCCGACAAAGAAGCCATAATATATTACCTATAACCAATCAGAAAGCAAAATGTAAAACTGCCAATAAGCATGGGCAAAAGACAAACCCAACAGAGAATTTCCCCCTAACTGCCTAACCAAAATCTTACTAATCTCACCTAGTCTTCATGTGGCTTGCGGCGGGTATTTACGCACTGGAACCCAGCGGAGTTGTGGAGCGACCTGCACGCAGGCAACACCACAAAATCACGCGGACGTGCCCCCGAGACAGCTGCCGAAAACAGCTGACACTAACCACGTCGCCACAACACTATGAAAAAAAACAAACAGACGCAACCCAAGGGGAAACGCCGCTTAAGCCTAGCGGGGAAATCCCTTTACAACAGCGTAACAAACAGCAACATCTTACCTTCTGATTGGCACACAAAACCTGACGCCATGTCAAACACTAAAGCTTCCTGAAACACAAAAGACATGATGTGTCCCCCAAATAGCAGCGCCAAGCCAGCACAGAGCTGGACCACAACAACTGATCAGCTGCTCAATGACACCATGTGCTCTGAGCACTACACAAACTTTTAAACAAACTTTCCACAAATAACCCGTAGGACGAGCCCCCATTTGTTATGACCCGGCTCAAAAGGCCACAACAAAGAGGAGACTCACCATATCAACGGTTTAACAAAAGATGTTTATTAAAGCAAGTGGTTCAAATTAGCCAAATTCATCAAGTGCAAAGCAAGTAAAGCATGAGGTGTGAACGTCAGTGGTATCAGTAATGTAACTGCAGGGTGAGGATTGCATGAACAGGGTGAGGGTGTTGAGGTGCACAAAGTAAAACAACTGAAATAACTAATAACATACTCAACCGAACCGGGTGCCTGTAAGAGAAAGCAGAGAGAGAAGACAGAGAGGAGCAGAGGCTTTAAATAGCTGCAGGGCACCAGACCCAGGTGCCCTGAGTTACTGCAATCAAGGCGGCTGGATGCAGCACAGCCACAACCTCTCAAGATGAACCCACAGGGGCATCACAAGTATATATTCAAGCCCTCATCAATAAAGATCAAGTGAAGAAGCTGATGCTGGATTTAAGAGTTCATATCAGGTAACAAGAGACTCGGAGGCCTCAACATTCCCAAACAATGTAACCCTGAAGCTGCTTCACTAGACCAGTTCTTGCCATTCCTGTTCTCACAATGAGGACAAGAACAATAGAGAAACTGAGACCCACATTCAGAGAAAATCCACAGCAGCATCGCCCCTCTGTTGGTCTCATGCTTCACAACTGAAATGTCAGAGTGAATGTGGGGAAAATTTCAATGAAAGCCCGATCGCAGGGAGAACATTTTGGAGCTGATGAAAGAGACGACTGATTCGTTCGGTGTATGTTAATCCTGCTCTCTGTCGCCTCACTGTTTGCCCACAGTCAGAGGGCTTAATGAAAGATAACAGTCTGTTGAGACAACGTGCAAAGAGCCGCAGAGGAGAATAATTAAAACTCTGATGCACTGCGACCAAAACTCACAACTGTGTTTGCCTAGACATCATGAACAAACACACTAAGATAGGATTTACATTGTAGCTGCCTCCCCAAAAGCAAAGACACTCTTCGTACAAAATTCACTGATTTTGTCCACCGTGCAACTGGCTACTGAAGGGACTGATACATATTTCTTGTCAACTTGCATATTTTACCAGCGTTTGGCATTCAACACACTGGTGCTTGGCTATAGTGCTGTGAAGGGATTCGGTCCTTCCTACATCCAGGAAACAGTTAAACTATACACTTCAGCACTTTGCTCTGCATCGGCCAATCGGCTTGCTACTCCCTAAAGGTTATGTTGAACCCAGGTAACCGTCAACAAAGACACACCTGTTTGCCATCCTGGTTTAAAAATGGTAGGCGACCCATTGATATCAGCACAGCAGGAAGTCTAGACATCTTCCGAGCCGTTTATCTTAAGTTTTAGCCTATTTGAAACTAATGCACCAACCCTAAAAATGGTTTGATTTATTATAAGCTACTGTATCTGCATTTTTCTTGCCGTTCTGAGTTTGTATCTTTATGGTTTAATGCACTTAAAGTAAGCATATTGGATGAAAGCAACCGCTGATGACATGTAATGTAAATGGAGCTTATTCTGTTCCCCAGGTTTTGACAAATACTAATTGTAGTCCCGCTAACTTAACTTTAGACCACATCCACATTAAACCTGCAAAAAATGTTCTGGCCTTACGTCCACAAGGAGGTGTCAAAAACTAATATAGACCGGTGTGTGCTTTGTTTAAACCGCCTACAAATTGGATAGATCTTAAAATATCAGCCTTGTTTGGTGTGGAAAGGAACACTTTTTAAATGGCTGAGCTTTATCAAATATTGCATCTACATCATACTATCAATCAAAGTATATATAACGTAAAGTATAAGGTCAATGGTTTAAAAGAATATCAGGCTGCAGGCAGTTTTAGTTGAAATATCGTGATAAAATAGTAAGTGTTGATGAATTCTTCAGGTCTTTTGAGATATCCACAATCCAGCCATTCGACACATGTTGGAGACCTTACATCTATCCATTTCTTTAATTCTGTCTTTGCAAAACGAAGTAATATATGCACCGTACATGGTGATGCTGATTCATAAACACTTTTTTATGAATATTAAAACATTTATTTAAGAACGATGAAGCGACCAGAACAAATGTGGAGCAGCAGTAACTGTCGAGATTAGAGATTAGCCTTAATGTGCAGCACGACAGGGTTTAAAGGGAACAACAACGGAGGCCATGTGGTCTACATATGGCACAGATGGGCTTCCTGCTGACAGATTAACCTGCGGCTGACTCCCTCCCTATGTGTGAGTGGGAGTCATGAAGTCTGCGAAACAGCGAGTCAGGAAACACCACGACGCTGTCACACAGTCACGCACAACAACATATCTTCGGGTAGAGTGTCTGCTCTGTTTATAATCAGATTCTTGCTTCTACTTTCTACGAGCTGCTTTGTAAAACCACAGTCTGCTACTGAATATATAGACAAATGTTTAAGAGTGTGTGTTCTGCAACAAAAAGAGGATATAGGATGCAGTCAGGTGTTTGAGAAGAAGAATCTATACGAATAAGGGCTGCACAATTAATAAAAAATGTAATTGAAAGTAATGCAAAACAAAAATCCTATTTGTTAAGAGGCTAAATATGTTAAAAACCCATTTTTAATAAAGTATTGTGGAGCTGCAGAGATACTCAGGCCTACTCATCGTATACTACAAACTCATTTGTATTAGAAATACTCACTCAGAATACAGTACACTGTAACAAATACAGTTTGTCGCATAGGTTAAGTGAGAAGTTGTAGTATAGGATTAATCAGAATTGGTACTTCCTTGTGACAAAGCAAAACTGTTTTATCGTTGAAATGAGAAAGCTGATAAAACCTTGAACGTTTACAACACCGTTAAATAAAAACAATCTGTGCGATACAGAATTCCACGATTTAATAGTTAATACTGGCTGCTGCTTCACCACTTGTTATATGGTCATCAGGGGTGTTTCTAGAAAGATATAGTATGAGCACTATGGCGCTGATCTTGTATATAAGATATATCAATGCGGAGCTCCGTAAAAACAAAGCTGTCTCTGCCGCCTGACGCTCTGTTTGATATTTCTGGAGTAATTAAACCATTTTTGACGAACAGAAATATCGTTTTCTGGCATCACTCTAACATTTTACGGGGAAAATCTGCATTTTGGTATGAGGGCGCACGCCGAGAGTAAAACAAGCAAAACCCTGCTCACTTACTCTTATAATGGTGCTCCTTTTTTTTAATATTGCATCTGTACTTATTTGACGTTGGCTTCTTATTTAAAATGTTAGTCTTCTTGCATTTGAATATTGCATTTGGTGTCTAAATTATACAGTTTTTGACCGGTAGGTTCTTTTTTTAGTCACCGCACCGCACCAAACAGACGGTACATCTGGAGATTTTCATTTAAAAATCGCCAGATGTTTTTTTTGTTAATCCAGGTCAAGATGACGGAGCAGACCAGAGGCTACAGCAGCTGGAAGAGAATCTGAATCATCGACATTTAGAGTTCAACGTACCATTTTTAGGGTCAGCTCTCTTCTCTGCAAAAAGAGAAATTAACACGATTATAGTTTCAGAATATCAACACGTAAAATGGAAGTTATTTAGAGTTTTTTTTTTTTTTTTAAAGGCGAGAGAAGAGGGTTTCAGAAAGTGTGCGCAGGTTTAGTTTTGTGGCAGTTCAAGCAAGAGGAGTTTTAAAGATTCAAAGCCCACAAGTGTTGAAGCTTTCAGAGGAAAACATGCTGCCTTATGTATAGAGGGGTGCAGGAATGAGTCCTAAAACCAGGAAATTAGTCAGCATTTTGGCACTTCCTGTTCCATCATCTCGAAGTCAATGATATGTTTGACTTTGAACATGTTTTTGGTCCTGGAATAAGGTCTGTGGTTAACACAAGATGAAGAGATTATTGTTCTACGACATTAAAATAAATCCCTTTTGGTGGATTTAAAAACGGCGGTTCCTAACAAGTGTCCAAATGAGTCGACTGAACGTCATCATGTTCATACATTAGCCGCCTTTAGCTTAGCGGTGGTGACGTTAAGTCATGCGACCGTGCTGTAGCTCCTTTATAGCCCAACATTAGCCGCCTTTAGCTTAGCGGTGGAGACGTGAAGTCATGTGACCGTGCTGTAGTTCCTTTATAGCCCAACATTAGCCAACTTTAGCTTAGCGGTGGTGACGTTAAGTCATGCGACCGTGCTGTAGCTCCTTTATAGCCTAACGTTAGCCACCTTTAGCTTAGCGGTGGTGACGTTAAGTCATGCGACCGTGCTGTAGCTCCTTTATAGCCCAACATTAGCCACCTTTAGCTTAACGGTGGTGACGTTAAGTCATGCGACCGTGCTGTAGTTCCTTTATAGCCCAACATTAGCCACTTTAGCTTAGCGGTGGTGACGTGAATCCATGTGACCGTGCTGTAGTTCCTTTATAGCCCAACATTAGCCACCTTTAGCTTAGCGGTGGTGACGTTAAGTCATGTGACCGTGCTGTAGTTCCTTTATAGCCCAACATTAGCCACCTTTAGCTTAGCGGTGGTGACGTGAAGTCATGCGACAGTGCTGTAGTTCCTTTATAGCCCAACATTAGCCACCTTTAGGTTAGCGGTGGTGACTTGAAGTCATGCGACCGTGCTGTAGTTCCTTTATAGCCCAACATTAGCCACCTTTAGCTTAGCGGTGGTGACGTGAAGTCATGTGACCGTGCTGTAGTTCCTTTATAGCCCAACATTAGCCACCTTTAGCTTAGCGGTGGCGACGTTAAGTCATGCGACCGTGCTGTAGTTCCTTTATAGCCCAACATTAGCCACCTTTAGCTTAGCGGTGGTGACGTGAAGTCATGTGACCGTGCTGTAGTTCCTTTATAGCCCAACATTAGCCACCTTTAGCTTAGCGGTGGTGACGTTAAGTCATGCGACCGTGCTGTAGCTCCTTTATAGCCTAACATTAGATTTTTACTCCAAAAAGCATAAAGTGGTGTTAATATGTGGAGATTATCCTGCTGAACTAAACGTGTAAGTATCATAAACGTTTGTTTGACACAGTTTATTTTCTGTATTTTAAAATCCAATGGAAAAATCGTATTGGCTTTTTGTAGAGTGAACCTGGTAGATGCTATTGCTTAGTCGAAAAATAAATATATAAATATACATCATCCCTGCACCACTCTATTTGATGTAAACAGTCAGAAAAAGAGTTCAGGAAGTCTTGAGCGGAAGGGAAGCAAAGGCTTTGAAAGCTCAGTTGTGTCTCAAAAAAGCTCCAGGTCTGTTTGACCCTCAGTCATCATCACAGTTTGAAGGCTGCACTTCAAAAAGGCCGACATGCTGAGAGGAGCCTCGCTGCAGAGAACAGAGCAGAGACTGACAGCTTTACCACAGAGAGACAAACACAAGTAACTGCAGCAGAGAAAAGGAGGAAACTGTCCCAAACTCAACACGTCCTCATCTTCAGATACGTCTCAATCAACTTTGGTGTTAATATGAACGCAATGCACATAGCTTAATACCCCCCAACAAACACTGCGCCAACAACAACCAGAAGCTGCATATCTTTGCATGAAGCGATAAGAAAGGAAGATTTGTTTACAACCAGGGTCCTTAATTCACAAACTAAGATACCTCACCTTCTGATAAAGTTTTTTTTTGTGATATTCATTCACTACAACCTCAGTATAACTCTCTAATCGAAGAGGAACTCAACAATATATTGGTGTGTATGATAAAAGGAATATATTCGAATAAGAGACCAAAGATGAATGCACTCAGTAATTCATTTTTTCTTAATTTAAGAACAGTCTCAAGACCAAAACATTTCTTCAGACCAAGAGTCCGACAGCACTTGGGATTATAATTGAATCTCCTTCTTCCTCTATACATCTATTTAAAAAATGCACTCAAATATAATACAGTGGCAGCAATCAATAAACCCTCCATGTTTACTGTTGTCGGCACAGATTCACTCCTCTTGAGATACCTCTTGGTGGAAGAAGTACTCAGATCTTGTATTTAAGTAAAAGTATAAATACTCTGTTATAAGTAAAAGTCCTAGATATGAAGTTTTACTTAAGTAGAAAGTACTGGACTTGAATGAGGCGGACGGGTTTGGGACGGAGGCTGAAGTTTTGTTAGCAGAAGAGGAGGAAAGAGTTCTGCAGCCCATGAGTGAGAGGTGAGAGGTCACACAGAGGAAGAGGAAGAGACGAGGACGTCAGTATAACGTACCGGTTTTGCGCTGCCGTCGGTTCAGCAGGTCGTTGATGGCCGCTCTGAATCTTTTGGCCTCTTCTTCACTGGCGAAGTTCAGACCGATCTGACAGTTCTGAGAGGAAGAAAAAACACACATTATTAAAATAAAAACATCTTACTTTGAATACAGAGTACTTAACAGAGGAGATTATAGAGTGTAAAGTCTGCACGACTTGAATAAGGATGTGTTGATTAGAGATTAAGCATTGTTGATTTCAAAAGATGGCATTACATTTAGAAAAACTTATTTAACCTGTTAAGCCCTGAGCTTGTTTTTCCAGGCACAACATTCCCAGAACAAATGACCATAACTTCCCTTCAAAAAGGGGTAAATTAATAATCTTTTTTCTCAAAGCAATGATAAACCTGTGAGTTGGATGTAGAAGAGTCGGAATCAATATAGATTTTTTTATTTTAAAGTAAATTCAGATTGAACATAGTAAAAAAATGTAAATGATAGTGTCCGTCCAAAAAAAAAAAACCCATTACTTCTAGTGAAAACCACCCTTGAATGATGGGATGGTAGACTAAAAGCTTTAGGAATCCAAACTATAACATATATTAGCCGCGTTCACACCAAGTACTTTGCCGTACTTAGTTCCCAGCACTTAGTGCCCCCATGGAACTAAGAGCCGATCGCGTTCACACCGGAATAAGTTCCCTGAGGGAAGATTACGCAAATGAGCCGCTGACGTCACTTCTTCTTCTTCTGCTTTGGGTTTACTGGCAGGCCGCAAACAACTTCACGGCGTATACTGCCACCCAAAGTCCCCGGCCGGAAGTCCCTGGAGTTGGGGACTGGCTTCAGTAGAAGGGACTCCCAGCTGCTTCTACTGAAGCCTTCCGAGTAAATCGCCAGAACGCCGACACCTCCACCGCTCCCATGTTTTCTTTTGTGTTGCCATAAGTTAGTCTCTCTGCGTTTGTGCGCTGGGCTAATGCTAATAATGCTAATGCGAGGATAATAAAATGGCAGCTCTACAAAACATTTCAGAGTTTTACGGGGCGTGGTTTGCAATTCGCCCAGCCAATCAGAACTGGGGCACTTTTTTCCCCACCTCTCAGCAGGCACTAAAAATGGGGGTAAAAGTTCCCGGCACCAAGTACTCTTTTTGGTGTGAACCCGACATAAGGGGTACTAACGGAACTAAACGGGAAAAGTACGGGGAAAAGTACTGCGGTGTGAACGCGCCTAATAAGTACCCTGTATCAAGATTGATGCAAAACAAGAGAAAATTGACCTTTTTAGAGAGATTTAGAAAAAGAAAAACACTTCTGGGGTCATTTGGGTGGATTTGACCTATCTCTGGAACCCATTGGTCGATTTTGATGATTGACATCTCTTTTGAACCGTTAGAGCCAATAGAATCGAGGGGAAGTTCCTAAAATCCATCTAAACATTACCCATTGGTGAATGAGTGATGCGTAGCCAGAATGCCCAAAACCGGAAGCTGGGTTGTAGCTTAATAGCAGCTATATATGAAATCTCCGTTATTGACATAAATATGAATTATCAGTAATCATTTCAAAGTGACACAGACACATTGGATTAACCTACGGATTTTAATGCCATTGAACACAACTTTTGATCAGAAAACAGCAAAGGTAAGTGTACTGTTCTCACTAGATGTTCCTGGAATCTAGCTATTCAGTCAGCATAAACATGAACTTCGAATAATTCCAGGAGAACGGGATTCTGAATTGGAGATTACTGAAGCTCTAGAATATTCTTATATTCTTTATTGTAAAACTGTAACACACAAGAAAAAGACATTGTTTTACAGTTGCTAAGTATAAGATAAGTATACACGACAGCTATACAGAAACACGACAAATGACCATGCTATGGTAATGCTAGGCTAGTTAAACAGCTTAGAAGGCTAACAAACTAATCTATTTTATAAGTGAAGAGAAAGCAAGAGTGTAGCAAAATGCTAACAGTGCTAAGCTAACAATGAGCTAATATGCTAATGATGCTAAGCTAACGACGAGCTAATACGCTAACGGATTACTATTACGTTGTCATTGACATGAGGCGTTAGCTTACACAATAAAGGTATGAAATACGATCAAATGATGAAATAAACACTGTTCTACATTAATATAGTTTCAACTAACATATTTACTTACAGACAATGCGCTTAACAAGTCTCCAGAAGATGGATGCACCCAGATTGTGGAGCTAACAAAACGGGACTGCCACAAGTAATTTCCCAACTGACTGACACAACTTCCTGTATGACTATTTCCTGTGATAGATAAAGCTGCACTATTATCACTCGCCACTAGGGGCTCCCACAAACACACAGCTCTATACACAGAACACAACCGTAAGACAATGTCCCGTTTTTGCTCCGTAAAGCTACATCGTGTGATGTCTGGTTTTCCTTCCCCTGCCGCGAGTTTTGATCGCACAGTGATGATACTTATACCTCTAGAATCTGTGGAATCTCAGCTTGCTAGCTAATATCTTGTTTGTGCAGATCCGATAAGTAATAAAGTATTTCTACCGTGAGTTCTGTGCTAAGTGTGTTAGCATTTTTTCGCTCAGGGCTGATTTAGACGCTTCTTGTGAGACTTGTGTTTTGTTTCGGTAAAAACGGTTCATATCGTCAGTTAGCTGAGTTTCTTCCCGTTAAGTGGGTATGACACATTAATAGGTTGTTAAATTATAAGAAGCCCTGAGACACAGTTTCGTGAAAAAAAAGCCTGCAGCCCCCGCGGGCGGGGGCTTCCGGGCTTAACAGGTTAATTATTTATCAAAATATTGCTGATTTTTGGCTTTACCTGAAATACAATCAGCACAGACTTCTATAGCACAAGTCTTCCTGCAGTGCTTTAGACCCTCGAGTGAAATAACACCTCAAACATATTGATGCTTTCACAAAATAATTAAACAATGAGCATTTTGGTAAATAATCGTCAGAAATGTGGATTTAATGAATAAGTGGGTAGACATGTCTGGTAAATTCAGAAACACACAGACATCACTTTACCATAGTTTAGTCTTTAAATCGAGGAAAAGACAATACTAATGGTCCGTTGTAGAATATTCGAATCGCTCTAATTGCGTGAGTTTCACCGCGGCTTGACCTTATTTTTATGGCGTCATTCAAACAGACGCGCCACGCCTTTGACACGCTGTTGATGTTGTTTGCGCATCCAAGCAAAATAGTTTTGTTTCTTTCTGCACTTAATTACGGAAGATATTACAACTATTGCTGCTTTGAACCTCCTGTGGAAGTCCTACAAACGTAGCATCAAACGCCGCTGTGTCTGGGATCATGATATCATCCAGCACAGTTTGGCGAATTTCATCGTCTTATCCAGCAGATTTGCGTCTATCCGCGTCTTTACATTGACTTTACATGTAATCGCGACACGCCAAACAAATCACATAGCGCCCGGTGTGAACGCACCATTAGGATATTATGAAATTGAAAAGGTAAGACGATATATAGTCTCGTATCACAATACTGCTATAATATTGAGCCATAGACTGTGGAGATTTTTGTGAGGAGAAATAACTTAACTACATTTTAAAGTGGAGTCTCTTCCTGAAGCTGCTTCACTTTACTGTCTATAATAACAGGCAGAGAGAGAGAGAGAGAGAGCAGGGCTTCATGTGAATATCTAACTGGGTTTAATAAGGTGTGATAATGGCAGAGTGTGTTTCCTGATGACTGGGCACACACTCACATCTCCTGTGAACGAGATGAAGTAGGATCTGGAGCTGCTGATGGAGAAGTTGTGGTACAGCTCCTGCTCGAACATCGTTTTCCCTTCCTGCAGAAACACAGAGAGAGACGTTTAGAGGGATTACAAGTGTGACTCAGCAGATTTCCACACACACACACACACACACACACACACACACACACACACACACACACACACACACACACACACACACACACACACACAACACACACACACCACACACACCACACACCACACACACACAACACACACACACACACACACACACACACACACCACACACACACACACACACACACACACACACACACACACACACACACACACACACACACACACACACACACACACACACACACACACACACAGTTGAAAAAGCAAACGGGGAGTTTTTAGATTGATTTGAGTCACTCAGTTAATTTATAGGAGAATCAATGCTCTGGTTTGAGTCAGCTTTTTTTTGTTTGTGCAAAAAACAAGAACATTCAGCAAACATTTATTTAGTCTTTATATATATTGTAGTACAATGAAGATTTTTACTTAGCTCCGTATAATAATATACATATTTTATTGGACTTTTTTTTTACTTACAATTCTAATGTTTACTTACATTTGTTTAAATAATATTTGATCTTTGCATTTTAATTTACTCTAAATGAAGCATGGGAATGTAATTTACCCCGGAACAAATAAAGTTTTCTGATTCTGATATATTCTATAATAAATCATCCATACTTTCCACTTGTCTGTCTTTCTTGACAGCAGAGCTCATTAACAAAATACACTAGTTAGAAACTCCAAAATATTGCATGTATATTAACCTTTAAGTATGCCATTGCTTAAGAGATGATACAGAAACTCTGGGACGGTTTCATCCCACAGGCCATAAGACTATTAAACACCTGAACTTTTTAAAGAACATCCATAACATTCATCTGTTTGCATTTTGCTAATTATTCATCTAATATATCATATTCCATTTACTTGTATATAGACTCTTCTTGTACTATTTCTATTTTATTTGTATTCACTTGATCATCTCAAAACATTCTCTTGCACTATTGTATCTGTTTTATTTGTTCTATATATGATCATGTTGCTCTGTTGGAGGAGCCTGTGAAATCGTAGAAATAGATTTGGACAAATGATTTACGTTTTGCAGAAATCTTTGACCTCTTCTCAGAAAATATTTATTTTATCCTACACACCCATTGATTTTATAGTTGCTCTTTGATTGAAGAGTCAAACCAAGGTTGTAGGGAAATTACATTATTATATTATATATGTTGGAGGAGCTCAGGTCAGAAGAATTTCATTGCCATTTCAACACTGTAGCTACTGTGCATATGACAATAAAGCCTTGACACTTGAACTTGAAAGAGAGTTAATTACTATAAAACAAAAGGGTATAGCTATTGATTTGTACCCAGCCCTAGGTTTCCTCCACAGGATGTTTCCGCTCACCTTGATGTCGAACACTCGGATGTAGTAGGATCGCTGCGGGTTGTCTTTCACCAGACAGGCGACTCCGCAGCATTTCTTCACCCAGCAGCAGCTCCGGTCTGCACCGTAAACCTGAACCACCGACGAGCACAGAGACTGAGGACAGAGGACAGAGGAGAGAGGAGAGAGGGCAGAGGAGAGAGGAGAGAGGAGAGAGGGGGTGAATATCAGCAGCTGCACCATTCAGTACAAATAATACATTTAATAGATGCCGACTATTCCCTTCAAACCGTATCCACTTCTGTTTTTGCCCATCTTTCATGTTCAGGTGTATATCAGTATGTAGTGTCTCTACTTTAAAGAGTCCTCTCCTGCTGATGTTCAGGTGTATATCAGTATGTAGTGTCTCTACTTTAAAGAGTCCTCTCCTGCTGATGTTCAGGTGTATATCAGTATGTAGTGTCTCTACTTTAAAGAGTCCTCTCCTGCTGATGTTCAGGTGTATATCAGTATGTAGTGTCTCTACTTTAAAGAGTCCTCTCCTGCTGATGTTCAGGTGTATATCAGTATGCAGTGTCTCTACTTTAAAGAGTCCTCTCCTGCTGATGTTCAGGTGTATATATCAGTATGTAGTGTCTCTACTTTAAAGAGTTCTCTCCTGCTGATGTTCAGGTGTATATCAGTATGTAGTGTCTCTACTTTAAAGAGTCCTCTGCTGCTGATGTTCAGGTGTATATCAGTATGTAGTGTCTCTACTTTAAAGAGTCCTCTCCTGCTGATGTTCAGGTGTATATCAGTATGTAGTGTCTCTACTTTAAAGAGTCCTCTCCTGCTGATGTTCAGGTGTATATCAGTATGTAGTGTCTCTACTTTAAAGAGTCCTCTCCTGCTGATGTTCAGGTGTATATCAGTATGTAGTGTCTCTACTTTAAAGAGTCCTCTCCTGCTGATGTTCAGGTGTATATCAGTATGTAGTGTCTCTACTTTAAAGAGTCCTCTGCTGCTGATGTTCAGGTGTATATCAGTATGTAGTGTCTCTACTTTAAAGAGTCCTCTCCTGCTGATGTTCAGGTGTATATCAGTATGTAGTGTCTCTACTTTAAAGAGTCCTCTCCTGCTGATGTTCAGGTGTATATCAGTATGTAGTGTCTCTACTTTAAAGAGTCCTCTCCTGCTGATGTTCAGGTGTATATCAGTATGTAGTGTCTCTACTTTAAAGAGTCCTCTCCTGCTGATGTTCAGGTGTATATCAGTATGTAGTGTCTCTACTGGGACATGTCTCCATGCTTTAATGTTCAAAAAGCTCTTTATTTTTCTCATACTGCCTGTGCTGCAGCACCTCTTTTCACCCTCTGTCTGAAACCAGAGCCCAGTCTGCTCTGATTGGTTAGCTGGCCGGCTCTGTTGTGATTGGTCAACCGCTTAGAGATGTCCAGCCCCTTAGCCTATCACGTACAATGTGTTGGAGCGCTATTTTGCCTTTAACAAATATTGTCCTTCCTGCATATTACCAGCGTTCATTCTGCAATTTCGATAGAATTCCGACAAATTGTGCAGCCCTACTGATGTGTTAAAAGCCTCCAAGCTGCACGTGTGTCAAAAAGCCGGAACATGGAGGAAAATGAGGAAGAGGAAATCCAAAGGATGCAAAACCTTTAAGCAGCGATAAGCACAACGTTCAGCAAACACCTGCGTAACCAGGTGAGAGACAAAGAGGAAGGCGACACCGAGACCTTTTCAGATCAGATTACATGACACAATTGCAAATATCTCAACAATGGATTCTCACATTTGCGCAACAAAATAAACAGAACAAGTGTGATATTATTCAGGTGCACTCACTGGGCTTTGTGTTTGAAATTAAAAGCTGCATTCGTCTGATCTAAACCGATGAAGGGCTCGTTAGATACGGGTTAAAAAAGAGATTCAACAGCATTAGAGACAAAGCTAACCTGAGTTTAAGAGCATGAACATTTCAATAAAGCACCAACTGCAGAAGCTGCAACTTTGGTCAAAAATATTGTATTATTGATTTTTAATGAAGAATTGGATTTGTGATTTGCTATGTCTGCTGTTAGGAAGATGACACTTGAGAATTAAGCAGATTTATAAGGAAGAAAGTATGTGGGATATTTAACATACTGGTCTAGAGGCAAGAGTTAATCATGTTTGTGAAGCATGCTAAACTTGTGTATGTGTAAATAATACATAATCTAAGCACAAGTCATTATGAAAATATGTTCAATAAATTGTAATAACTGGTATACTCCTTATCGCCATACCAAACATCCTAAACTTTGCAGCCAATACAGGTACACGAACACCCTTAAATTAAATCTGATCTGCCTCTCTTTACTTCACAGTTTGATATAAAGTCTGTCACGTCTCCTCTGTGTTCAACTTTCACTTGTGCAGGACAGGAAACAGAATCCAGCTGCTGTCCTCTGCTTTGTGGTTTCTGAGGTTTCTGCAGAAGTCGCACTTTGTTAAATCCTCTGCCAGGATTTCTCCCTCTGCAGCAGAAAGTAGACCCGGGCGCCGAGGGGAGGAGGAAATGCCTCTGCGCCGGTTTCCTCCTCCTCCTCCTGATCTGTGATTTGCGAGTGCAGGAAGCTCTGTTCCCCGTGAAATCAGCACTCAGCATCACACAGGAAAGGTCAAAGGGCGGACGTTAAAAAGGCTCATTTAGGCTCTGTAAATCCTCCCTCCCTGTGGGGAAAGTATGCGGTCATAAAACTCAGACTGAAACACTGCAGGTTACACCAGCTAGCACGTTAGCATTAGAATCATTGACCCAAAGGACAACTACATCACTGATGGTCATTTCCAAATTATTCAACCGCTTTTAGATTAGATAATGGATGGTTTGATTAATAGTTTTAGGACTAGCTTAAATAAATGGTTGGTTTAAAAGGACAGAGACATATGTTGGTATTTTCCATTTGCTTTCTCTTTGTTTTATCTTGGATATATTTTCTTATTCCTGCAACCTACTTGAACCATTATGTCTTTCGTACTTTTTTACTGCAATATTTTGTCATTTTATTTTTATGTTAAGTACAGCGCATGTTGGATAAGCCTGGATTCTTTGATTCATATTTCCAAAATCACAGTGCAGCTATCTTATGAATACAGCTTTTTAATCATTGAATCTTTTATACCATTGAAAGCTGAACCTCTGTGGATGATTGTCGAACCTAGTAAGACTTTTTGGATGGACTTTGGGAACTCTTAAGACTAAACAAAGACAATAATCCTTAGTTGTAGTGCACATTTTTATAAAAATCAACTTGTGAAGACTTTAAATTGGCTCTAGAAGGCGTCGTCTTTTTGATTATGCATTCAACAACAAGATTAGCCAATCTGAGATGATTTGAGTTATTTGTGTTCAGACTTATGCGTGATATTCATTTATACATTCGCGTTTTGCACCAGTCTATTGATGGGACTTGTTTTCTTTAAATATCTGACTTTTCAATATAACAAATCTAACATGAAATCTTCTCGGGCACCTTGAAAGACACCAAACAGAAGCGCTGGACACATCGTTTGTCCTCTGGAGTCGATTTTCTCCGACCTCGTGTTTCACGAATACAATGACTCAGCATCAGACTGCAGATTCTCTCAAAGTGTCCTTCAAAGCACCGGGAGACGATGACGAAGCAATTTCACCACGAGGTTCAATCAGTAGCTGTTCTGCAGGTTTCAATTTCCCCGAATAACTACTCTAATGACATTCAAAGCTTTCAAACTTTGCATAAAGCCACATAGCCAGACAGCAGCGACACAACACAAGCTGACATTGACCAACAACCAACACTAGCTTAGAAGTCTCCTTCATATCAAACTTCAACAACATGAACACACAACTTTGTTTGGTGGCTTCATCAACAACGAGCCACTGAACAAACTGGGAGAGCTGCATCCCTTTCATCAGTTAGCTGCAGCACATTAACATCATGTCAACAGAAATGCAAATATCACGGTAGTTGGACTGATGTTGCACGAAGTACAATTTGGGAATATTTGAATATTGCTCTAGTCCATATGATAGATTGATTAAGTCTTACTCTTTGAATAGCACTACACTTTCTGCAGATGTCTTGTGGGCTACAGCACAAGTTGGTTCCACAATAGACCAAAAAACACACTTCCTACAGATTCCTATCCTAAAATAAATGTTGAATCATATCATCTTGTGTGTGCATGTTCGCCAACTCCACCGTACGAGTTAGTTTGTCCATCCCTGTTATCTTCACACCAGCAGTTGTTGAGAAAATGTTCAAAAAACTACTTTATACCACCATAAATCCCAACTATCAAATTCAATGCTGCCCTTAAACTTCTCATGTAATCTGCCTCCGGATAAATGCCCCCGCAGAGAGTCTCGAGGGGCTCGGCACAAATCCGGATTAGCAAATTAGCCTCAGAACTCCAGGAAGCTTAAATCTAAAATTGTGTTTTTTTATATACCTTGCTGAACACTAAATACCAAAATGTCATATCCCAGATTTTATTCAGACTCAATTCTGTTTGACCATATTTATCTTTACTAACAGATTTCTAACTTTCTACTGTGAAATACCCCCGAACAACCTCCCATCTGTGTGTTTGTGTGGAAAAGAGATGAAGTCTGAATACAGGTTAACCTTAATTCTGCTCCTTAACCGAGACTAACTGCAGTGATCAAAACAATACAGTTAAAGGACACTTTAGAAATGTACTGGTAACACCTAGAGGTTGTCCTGAGTGCAATATCACACTTTTAAGATACATTTTTGATCATTTCGGTGAAGATATTGTAAAAAACTGGTGATATTAATGCTTGTTATGCGAGTTGTATGGGCTATTTTAGGGCTGCACGATATATCGTGTCGTGACGATAATCGCGATATTCACATCGGATTATTTTTTTATTTTTTTTTAGGACTTGCGATATTAAGTAGGCAAATGAACTCAAACACGTCATGTTACAACTATTTTGCTGCTTGCTACAAAAGGAAAACTCTCATGTCAGGGTACTTGAGTGAGTGACAGCAAACCACCAATCGCAATCAAATCTCAAAGCAAACGGACCCGGTGATTAAAGGTAGAAACACTGAATAAAGTGGTTTCATGTGTTTCTCCAGGGCAGTTCGGCGCTGCTAACCGAGCTAGCTCAGCTTGTTGCTCTGATAACTTAAGATCCAGACGTCCGTGACTAAAATCCTTCATCCGGTTAAATATAGTTAGAAAAATACCAATTGTATAGCATTAAAGTTCAAGAAAGGATGGTTTGCGGAAAAAAATAAACGGTATTTTCTTCAATTCCTGTATGTTTTCATATCGCAATATATATCGCAGGGGGAAAAAAAAAAATCGCAATGTCAGTTTTTTCCAATATCGTGCAGCCCTAGTCTATTTAAATCCTAAATTATAAGAAAATAAGTGGTCGACACCTAGTCAAATTCCTCTTAAGTGTACCTACCTGGTAATAAACCTGTTTCTGATTCTCATGTGAAAATATCACAAACCTATATTGTGTTTTGATGAATTGTGCAGCCCTAGTACAACCATAAACAAAGTGACAGAGGAATGCAATTACTGAGCACTTAAAATAATAAATAACCCCCGTTTTAATGTTATAAATGGTTTTAGGAGATCACATTACAAACAAGCGGCAGCCTTCAGTACCGGTTACATGTTGTTAATGATTCATGGAACACAGAGGTTCCCTAAGCTTGCACTGGTCAGTACTGCTGGTTTTATTTTGTATTTAACAAATGCTTATACAGTTAAGAAATAAGGCTAATTTCCATATTAACATGTTTCCTTATACAACATTTTAAATGTATCTATACAAGCTAAATTAAATATGTCCAAACACAAGGAGTCATAGGAGTTTGCCTAGATAAAATACATTCTAAGTTTGTAAACAAATATTATTTAAAATTAGGAATTATGAAGTGAAGCTCTTTTTAAGTTAATCTAAGATACGAACTAAGGGCTGCAAAATGAATCAGGGTTTTATTGCATTAGAGAATAGAGAAATGTTCAAATGGAAGGAAGCCCAATATTAGTTTGATACTAAATGTGTTAAAATAAAAATGTAATCAAGTATTGTGGAGATGCAGAGAAATCCCGGCCTTCTTATCATATTCTACAGACGACATGTAAAAGAAATGACTTTACAAACCCCCTTACCATAATCATTTTATATATATGTATGTATGATGCAAACATTTTTATCTTTCCATCCAATACCTTAAATCTTATCGCAAAATAATCGCAATGAGGTTTTTTCCATGCAGCCTCATTACCAAAAAATGTAATCAACTGTTCAACAAAGTCTCCAGGTAGATGCATCCGGTGCTCAGTGCATATCTTGCGGACTAGTTTTAGTTTAATTGACTGCAGTGACCTCTGAGCTCAGGTGCCTCTGTGTAGTCAGCCCTGCAGCCCAGCTCCAGTTCAGCCAGCTGAAATTACAACCTGCAGCAAACACCTCATTACATCACCTCAATAAAGATAAGATCAACCAGCAGACTGATATCGTTTGAGTCCTTATCAGAGACGATTAAAAGCATCTTACATTAGATTGGTTAGTGGCTGAGATAAGCGGTAATGAAGTGTAAAAATTGGCAGCAATGAGAACAGTTGGTTGAATCTGATAAGTGTTAGGGACAGAAGCTTCACCATCTCGGTTAAATGGTAGAAATGCTGCAACTCAACATCCCCCTGCTGCAGGAACATTTTACAGATAACATTTGTGAACCTTTAACTTCAAACCTCCTGTTCTGGAAAGTCAGGGTTGCACAAAATATCAATATGATATCAATATCATCATCATATGAGACTAGATATCGTCTTAGATTTCTGATACCGTAATATCGCACAGGTGGTCTTACCTTAGTTTAAAGGCTGCATTACAGTTTAGTTTCTGATATTAGCACCCTCCTCTATTGGACTTAAAGTGTTGTTAACACAAACCATCACACAGCTGCTAATTTACTTCCACTATGACAACTTCTAGTGACCTAAAACTAACATAAAGTTACAATGATGATTTGTGTGGTGTTCCACCTGGCACCCTATTGGGGACTCAAGTCATTTAAGATGTTGCATTTTCACATTATAAAACACAATGCACAAGTTATCAATGGAAATACATATTTTAACAGAAACAGGTACAAGTGTTGAGTAATTGATATACAAATAACATTTTTCTGGGTGAAATATCTTTTCATGGTAGTGTCTGTAACTGGATCTAACAAAATTGAGGAATACATTCAGGTATTGGTGCATGTAAATAATAAATGCATATGTTATAGAAAATACTTAATATTATTTAAGGGTTGGTGTGATTAATGATATGTCAGGGTTTTCATTTTAATAAAAAAGGGACTAACTCTGGACAAAAACCAGCCTGAATACAACCAAATTAAAAGTGATAGAGGCTTTAAAGTTAGTACTCTTTGTCAAGGGAACCTAACACAATCATTGTGCTTTTAAACTAAGGGTATGCAACAGAAAAAAAAACACAAACCAAATAAAGATGAGGTGTCCATATTTGTTTTCCATGTGTAAAAGAGTAAAAACGCCAAGGAGTTCTGCAGGGTCACCGAAGTGTTGCAACACCGGGCCCCCGTTTAGCACGGAACACCGGTGTGGTAACATGACTCTCCTGCTTCATTTGAACCGAGGATGCAGAGGCACATGCTGGCGTTTCTTTAAAAGCTTTTGGGGCATGTATCTGCGCAGTATGTGTACCTGCAGGAGGTAAACAAACAGGGAAACTTACGGCGCATTTCCTGCCCAGGTAGCCGAACAGGCACTCGTTCTCCTGCGGGGTCAGGAGGATGGAGCCGATGTTCGCAGCCCTGCGGGCCGGAGGGTGGCTGTTCATGGCTCCTAATGTCTTCACGTTAACCCCCGAAGAGATGCACTTATCCCCGGACGGATTCACCAAACAGTAATTACACAAAATCCATGCGCGGTGCTCCAGTTGCTGTGGCCTGCAACCGGATCATCTCCTCTGCTGCAGGAGGAGGACCAGCTGGGGGGTTTCCAGAAGTGCTCCTGCTTCACAAGGAAACTTAACTTATCCGTGTTTGTGTTGAGGAAGAAATTAAGCAATCTCCGTGTGTCTGTTGGCGGATAAAAGCTCAACTTTCATTCGGAAACTCCGGCGGCTGCAGCAGCAAAGATGCGTACATCCAACATGGCAGAAGGGCGGAGCAGACCATTATAAAGACGGGGGAGAGGGGTGTCTGTTTGGACAAACTTGATAACTGTCAACTGTTAAATCGTAATAAACCAGGCCCAAAAAAAGTATGATATAATTAAAAATGTATCATAAATTAAACATGTGTGTTAAGTGAGATTCTGGTACATTTAGAAGCAGAAATGTTGTTGCTAAGAGAGAATGGTTCGGTCCGTTGTGGCAGCAGGAATGCAGCTCTGCGGAGGGAAGGGGAGGGGCTTGTGACGTAGAAAGGGGGAGGGGCCAGATGGTGGACGTACAAGAATGAAAATAAGACGCTCATAAATAATTAATAAAATATTGAACGTTGTGTACCTCCTTTAGCACAAGTGAAGTAATACAATACTCCACTGTTTATATTTGAATATACATGTTATATTGTGTAGTACAATGTGCATGTTATTACTCTATCTTGTAATACATGCAAATATTTTTATTTTATTACGTTTTATTTATTTATATTGTACCTTCTTACTTGAATTTTTTGTTATGTTTTTATATACGTATTTTAATGTATTTATCCTATTTTATTTCCTTCTAATATAGAGCAACAATGCTGAATTTCGACATATATGTATACAAACAAATATACCAGTTTTGATGATACTACAAAGGCAGTGTTATGGTAATGTGCAAAACCAGTATTATCAGAAACAGCAATCCTTTATTGGTCCAACAGTGAGGAAATTGTACATTGTTAAAGCAAAGTGCACAGTGCAGATAAAAGGCTAAATCAGTACACATTTATTTAAAAAATAATAGAAGGTTTTATGTAAATGTTATGGTTTAGTGTGGAGGATTATGTGGAGTCATACTGACCTTAGTTTGGGGGAATTGTAATGGTGATACTCATATCAAATCTGTGTGCTGGCGGGTGTTATTACCTGACCTTTCTCTGTCTGTAAAATGAGACCTGTACAATAAAAAACATGACATTTCTTCTGCATTGTGTGCAAGTTCAATCACAGTTCAGCTCCTTCAGGTTGTCTTGAATACAAAACAGAGGAACAATAGTTGAAGAGGTCATATTATTCAATTCAATTCAAGGCTTTAGAAATGGCAATGAAACACTTAAGTCCCAGTGTGTGGGAGAACACAGGGATTTGAGCCTTTGCAGACCATTTACATGCACACAATTCTTTAGAATGCACTACAGGAAAGAGAAAAACCCTAAAAAGCAGAATAGTGCCTCTTTAAATCCATTCCTGCTCTCCAGAGGATGACTCCTTTACATTAAAAAAACTCAACGACCTTTCCTCATGGCGCCATCCTCAACACAGTCTTTACATTCATATCTTCAGTGGTCGTAACGCTGAGATAAATCACCAGGAAGTTGCTGCTCTCCTACACGTTCAGATGGTTTGTGTAACGAACACTGCAGCCTCTATGGGACAGCAGCAGGACGTCACTCGTGTCACAATGCATGTTCTGTGGTAGCTGTGAATGGTCCTTTAACTCCTCTTGTTTGGCCTCTTCTCAGTGTTTCATACAGCAGCTGGTCTACAGATTAGTTTTGGTGTTAATGCCGCTGACGGGCTTTAACCCTGCAGCAGGCGACATTTATCCATCTGCCACCACAATCCTATACTGCTAGTTTTATTTGTAATGAGAAAGCAGTGTAAGGACTTTAAAAAAAGCTAATTGGGGTTAATTTATCCCTTAAAGTCAGAACAGAGCCGCAACATGTTTCTTCAATGAGGTGATTATACTTAATGGGACACAACAAAAGGAGCATTTGAGTGTAAACCAGTGGGGTTTAAATGAGAGAGAAACGACAGTTCAAATATTCAAAGGCTTTATTGTCATACGAACAATACCGTGTTTTGGGACTGAAAATGTGAAGTCCCAAGCCCCTCGAACATACAATATACTTAGGACATAAAAAGCAACAAGATATAAAATAGTGCAATAGACATGATGGTGCAAATAAGATGCAGGAATAAGTCAAATATTTGCCGTACAGTACATGCAGGAATTTAGGTGGTATGGTCTATTTTATATATTATATTGTATGTATATTATTCCAATTCTCTTTCTACGATTTCAACCATATTCAATGTAAATACTGCTATATTTTACTATATTTTTTACTGTTTTTTTTATGTTATTATAGTTTTCTTAAAATGGTTTTCTATCTGTGTTTTATGTTTGCACCACAACACCAAGTAAAGTTCCTCGTATGTGTTAACCTACCTGGTAATAAACCTGTTTCTGATTCTGATTCTATCCTCAGGTCAAAATATAACCTCAGTAAAAGTTCCAAAGTATTGCCATTTAAATGTACTTAAAGTGTTTGTGATTTTTTTGCAATTTTAAAAGAATAACCTCATATTTATTTGCTTAAATGTAGTAGAGTTATTCTTGTCATGTGTTGAGAGCAATTGAATCCCTCTGCATATCCATGTATTTCAGAGATGCACCACTAGATGGAGACACTCTGCTGTCCTACGTCTCAACTCAACTGAGCAGAACAACTGCTGATTCCTTGCTGATTCGGACGAAACATACATGATATTACAAAATGTAAAACATAAAACATAAAACATGCTCATTCAATATGTTTCCAAACTCTCTCTGCAGCACACTTTCATTCTGGTCATGAATACATTATTTCTGATGCGTCACTGTTGATAAAACCTTAGGTTTTTAAGCTCGAATACCGTACGTCATCATTTATTTACAACTCACTTCTCCGCCTGCTGCTGGATTTGATTTGATGAATTACTTAACACTTAAGAAATTGTTCATAAGAGAAATAAGCCAAAGTACTCTCTTTTTCTCTTTCTAACCTAAAACCTCTGGGGTGCTTTTCCAATGGAGAAAATGTGAGGAAGTGCACTGATGAGTGAACCCAAAATGGAGAATACTGCACTTAATGCTAAAGATGAAAGCAACTGGAAAATTACCACGCATGGTTAAATGATGCATTTGACCTATATGCATCCCCATATTCAGCACACATCACACACAAACATGCACAAAATAAAATAAAAACCCAACTAAGATTTATGTTTCTTTAAAGGTCACCTATCATGCTATTTTTAGGCAGTAGCATAGGTCTCAGATAAATACAAATATATCAAAAACATGTCTATGAAGTGTTTTGCTCAAAATACCAAACAGATCACCCATTCTAGCCATGCCTCATATCCCTTTATTTCACTTCCTGTTAAAGAAAAGTGCTGATTCACGGTATAAAAAATTGATAAAAAAGAGGGGCGGAGCTTATGCGGGAGATTCTACCGGCAGAACCTGCCGTGATGAAACGCAGTATCATGGATTATCAAGGATTATTTCTGAAACAGTATGGAGCTCAAAGGCTTTCTCTCTTGCCGGTTATACCACAAGGTGAGATCCTTTTTATTTCCTGTTTCTTCACACACATGCTCTCCAGTACAGGTTAGCTCTGAGTGTTAGCGATGCTAATGTAAACACCGACCATATTACGTCCAAAACAGTCGGGCATTGTTTCTGATAGCAACTTTCTGATAGGGCCGTGGGTCCACATTTCTGATATTACGTAATATCGGACGCAAATCTGGATCAGCTCCGTTGTACCCCCGTTTTTAGAGATTTGGGTACGGAGGAAAAGAGAGAGGGTTTTATTTTCTGATGCTGCGTGAGTTCCTTGACACACCGGGGACACATATTTATGTATAAAAGACATCAAAAAGTGCATTTTGCATGATAGGTCCCCTTTAAGATTCAAATATTTTTTGAAAAGCAGTTGCATATTTTTCTGCAGATCTGAATCAGAATCAGCTTTATTGCCAGGTACGTTTACACGGAATTAGCTTTGGTGTCTGGTGGTGCGAACATAAACAATCTAAAATAAAGTAGTACACAGTAGCAAAACATTTAAATACTCCAGTAAAGTACAAGTACCTCAACATTTGTACTGTCCCATTGATTCCGATTTCAGAAACCTGTATTTGCCTAACTGAATTGGTTTAAAGAGAGAAAACATTTTGACTAAAAGTTGACTAAAATGTAATTTTTCATCGACTAAAACTAGACTAAAACTATGAAGGATAGAAATGACTAAAATGTGACTAAAACTAATAACCATTTTCGTCTAAAGACTAAATCAAAAACAGCTGCCAAAATTAACACTGGTAGGTAAAAAAAAGAAATATATAAGGATAATAAAAAACAAGTATTTTAAATAAACGATTTAGCATTAAAAAAGGATGCTAAAGACAAGCATTTACACCCATTTTAAATGTAACTATACAAATAACCTTAAAAGCTAAAAAAAACTAAAATAGATTACAAATTAAAATAATAATACAGCAAAATAAGTAAGGGATAATGTGCAGCGAGGCGGTCATTATGGGTAAAAGAACACCCGACAGGCTGATCAGGAGCCCGACGCGAAGCGGAGGGATCTTGATCAGGCCACATTCTCAACAAAGTAACGACCTGACTCCCAATATTAATTGAAATGCTTTTGTGGATTTAGAAAATGTTTTTATTGATTTAAAAAATAGTATTATTGATTTAAAAAATAGTTTTATTGATTTAAAATGACATGCATCCGCTAAGAAAAATAGTCCGTTGTTACCGTTTGAACTAACGTAGCAACGGCAGGAACTGCTTCGATAGCGTTTTTGAGGAGCTTTTTGATTACAGATTTGAAAACATCGTTGCTTGCTTTAAAAGTAGCACAATTCATTATGTCAAAGCTTGGAAAGTATCTAGATATCCCTGCCCTAATGCCAAAGGAACTGGCAACTGAATATGTTTTGCCGTTTGATGTCTATGTCTGGACCGTTGAGTAAAAAGGAGGGTTTCTGCCCCGTTACTTCTCCGCTGTTTTCTTTTCCCTCTTGTCTTTTTCTTTTCTTCACTGGGGACTCATCAGCCACTAACCATTCATCCAAATTACTGTGCTCTCCAAATATATTAAAATTAATATTAAAATCCTCCATGTTGCTCTCAGACCGTAGACAAAGGAAAACTAAAGACAAGCAAACAGTTTGAAAAGCAAACAGTTTGAAAAGCAAACTGTATACAGTTTACTTTTCGACCAAACTGTATCGACCGGACTTCTTTCTGCAGATGTGAGCGTCCTAAACAACGGTCAATAAGTGCTTGACAGCGGTCTGTTCTACTGGATTAACAATATGTCACGTGTTCTGAATTGACCAATCAGAATCGAGTATTCAACTAAACCATGTAATAAAAAGTGATAAACTGATAAAGTAACTATTTTTATTTTTGACAAATATTTGTATTTGTATTTCGTTTTTTCAGCACAAGACATTGCACAAGTATATATCCCCACAAAGAAGAAGCAAACACATAATCAAAGAAAATACAAGAAAGAAAGTAAGAAAAAAAAGGAAATATATATATATATGTAGTGCCGATGAAAGGGAGTCGGAGGCGGGGTATTCAGAATGGACTTCCACACTTTATTATCCATTAATCTCTCTCCGGTAAGTACATGTGCTGCATTGTATGATAAGCTAGCATCTCTAACCTCAAACCCGGTACCCTCACTAACGAGTCCGGGTTGCAACACAACAATCACAATGGTGAATTATGTCCCATAACGTGTCACCACACAAGCCCCCCCAGAATTCACCCATAAACAAAATCCGCGTGGCGGGGCGGAACGACAGGTCGACCCCCACGACTCCTGAGCACGGGAGTCGGGAAAACGACCTCCGCATATGCGGCCTCCGGGAGAGGCGAGACCGGAACAACGGGCCTCAAGTCAGTGACAGGGACCAAGGCCGGGGGACGCCCCCGTCGCGGAGGTCGTGCCAGCACCACCGGCTGGCCCAAATCCAAATGGGCCGCCTTCAACCGGTCTACAGAAACGCGCTCGGCCTTACCACCCAGGTCGACCACGAAGTTCTTGTCCCCGTGCTCCAAAACACGGAAAGGTCCGTCGTAAGGAGGCCGTAGAGGACCCCTGTGCGCATCGTGCCGTATGAAAACGTGCTCCGCCGAGCGGAGATCCGCGGGAACCCGGAACACCTGAGTACCATGTTGGGCAGTAGGAATCGGAGCAAAAGTCTCGGCGGTGTCCTGCAGGCAAACCCGCTGTGCCGACGCCGACCAGGAAACCGATGCGTTAGGGAGGAAATCCCCTGGAACTCTCAGCGGCTGGCCGTAGACCATCTCAGCCGTGGAACACTGCAGATCTTCCTTGGGCGCGGTCCGCAGGCCCAGCATCACCCAAGGCAGCTTGTCGACCCAATTTCCGTCCTTCAGGCCGGCTCTGAGCGCTGCCTTCATGGAGCGATGGAAACGTTCACAGAGGCCGTTAGCCTGAGGGTGATAAGCGGTTGTCCTGTGAAGCTTAACCCCCAGACCACACGCCACGGCGTTCCAGAGCTCAGACGTGAACTGCGCACCCCGGTCAGAGGAAATGTCCGACGGGGTGCCAAAACGACACACCCACGTCGCAATGAAAGCCCGGGCTATGTCAGCCGCCGACGTCGACACGAGAGGAACCGCCTCCGGCCAACGGGTCGTCCTGTCCACCATGGTGAGGAGGTAGGAAAAACCCTGAGAGGAAGGCAATGGACCCACTAGGTCGACGTTGACGTGGTCAAACCTCCTCTCCGGCACCATGAAACGTTCCAAAGGAGCTTTTGTGTGGCGATGCACCTTAGCGCGCTGACAAGCCACGCACTCACCAGCCCAAGTCCTCACGTCCTTTTTCAGTCCCCGCCAAACGAACTTCGCGGCCACCAAGCGCACCGAAGGCTTACCGCCGGGGTGGGACAGGTCGTGCACCGCCTCGAAAACGGAGCGCCTCCAACCGGCGGGAACGACCGGCCGCGGCAGGCCTGTGGAGACGTCGCAGAGGAGAGTAACGCCTGCGTCACCGAAAACCACGTCCTCCAAACGCAGCCCCAAGCTGTCCTCCTTTAGGGCCTGTACGCCGGGGTCCGTGACCTGGTCCGCCGCCATGCGGGTATAGTCCAGGCCCAACTGCACGGCCCCGATGACGACCCTGGAGAGGCAATCTGCGACCAGGTTCGATTTGCCAGCCACGTGCTTAATGTCTGTGGTGAACTCCGAGATGTAAGACAGCTGCCGCTGCTGGCGTGCAGACCAAGGCTCAGCCACTTTTGCCATGGCGAACGTGAGCGGCTTGTGGTCGACAAACGCCGTGAATTCACGGCCTTCCAGCAAAAAACGGAAGTGCCGCACGGCAAGCCAAAGTCCAAGGAGCTCTCGGTCAAAAGCGCTGTACCTGCGTTCCCTGGGCGTCAGCTGACGGCTGAAAAAGGCGAGCGGCTGCCAAGCGCCATCCACCCACTGCTCGTGCACCGCACCAACGGCGTAGTCCGATGCGTCTGTGGTAATGGAGATGGGAGCCGTGGGCGATGGGTGTGCCAGCAAAGCCGCTTGAGCCAACGCGGTCTTGACCTCAGTAAAAGCGACCTCCGCTTCTGCTGTCCAGTCGATCGCCTGGACGGGGGTCTTGCCTTTCAAAGCCTCATACAGCGGCCGCATGATGTGGGCGGCTCGGGCGATGAAACGGAACCCCCGGAGCGACCGGGCTGTGAGCGGGCGAGGAAAAGCCGCAACAGCCTCCACCTTCGCCGGCAGAGGTGCCGCTCCGCCCTTGGTGACGCGGTGCCCGAGGAAGTCAATGTCAGACACCCCGAACTGGCACTTTGCAGGATTGATAATTAATCCATGTTCGTCGAGCCGCGTGAAAAGGGATCGGAGGTGGGACAGGTGCTCCTCCACTGAAGCGCTGGCGACGAGTATGTCGTCCAGGTAAACGAACACAAACGGCAGGTCCCGCAGCACCGAATCCATCAGGCGCTGGAACGTCTGAGCGGCATTCTTGAGTCCAAAAGGCATCCGCAGGAACTCAAAAAGTCCAAAAGGCGTTATCACTGCTGTCTTGGGAATGTCCAGGGGGTGCATGGGCACCTGGTGGTATCCACGCACCAGGTCCACTTTAGAAAACACCCTCGCACCGGCCAGATGCGCCGAAAAGTCCTGAATGTGCGGCACCGGATAACGGTCAGGCGTAGTGGCGTCGTTGAGTCGGCGGTAATCCCCGCACGGGCGGAAACCGCCGTTCGGCTTGGGAACGACGTGCAGAGGAGAGGCCCAAGGACTGTCGGAGCGGCGGACGATGCCCAGGCGCTCCATGGTTGCAAACTCCGCCCTCGCTACAGCTAGCTTAGAAGGGTTCAACCGCCGGGCCCTGGCGTAGACAGGGGGACCTTCGGTAGTGACGTGGTGCTCCACGCCATGCTTGGTGGTGAGCGCAGAGAAGGTGGGCAGCGACAGGTCTGGAAACTCGGCCAACAGTCTGAGAAAAATGTCCGACCCCGACAGCGAGCCCGACAGCCCGTCGTACGCTGCGCTGCCGAGTGTGCACACAAGAGAGGAAAACGTCAAGGCATCAACCAAGCGTTTATTCTTAACGTCCACTAAGAGTCCATGAGCACACAAAAAATCTGCCCCGAGGAGGGGAAAAGAAATGTCCGCTGTCACAAAATCCCAGCTGAAACGCTGTCCTCCGATGCACAAACACATAGGCCTCACGCCGTACGTGCGAATGGGACCGCCGTTAGCCGTCGTCAACCGCGGTCCGTGCCCTCCCCGAGCGACGTCTTCCCTCGACGCGGGAACCACACTCCGTTGAGCGCCCGTGTCACACAGAAACAGGCTCCCCGAAATGCTGTCGCTGACAAAGAGAAGCCTGCACGTGCCGCCGACGCTCAGTGCCACTACTGAGCGCCGGCACCTCCGTTTCCCGGAGGTTTGTAGCTGCATGGAGCGACGCACTTCTTCGCCATTGTCCCGAAACGTGCGTGGTAAAAACACTCTCCGGTGTCTCCACGCCGGCTTGACATTGCCGCGTCCGGCCTCCGCCATGCCGTCTTGACCGTAGATGGGCCGCTGAGCGTCACAGCTAACGCCTCTTCACCGGGCTGTCGTAGCCAGGAAAAAACGGTCCGCTTCCTCAGCCAAGGCACGGGGCTCCGTGACGGTTGTGTTGGCCAGCGCCGTCTGGACCCGGGAAGGCAAGTGGCGTAGGAAAATCTCCATGAACAAAATCTGGGGATCTTCCCCCCCTAGCAGATTTAGCATTTTCTCCATGAGATGAGACGGTCTGCTGTCCCCCAGGCCTTGAATGTCTAGAATCTGGCGGGCTCTCTCCTTAGCAGATAAGCTAAATGTCTTAAGGAGGAGAGCCTTAATCGCCTCATATTTGCCATGGTGCGGGGGAGCAGCGATAAATCCCACCAACCTGGAAGAAGTGGAGCTTCCCAGCGCTGCCACTACATGGTAGTACTTCAAGTCCCCATCACGGACTTGTCTGCAGGCGAAATGCGCTTCCACGTGGGCGAACCATGCAGCCGCGGCGTGCTCCCAAAACTCCGGCAACTTTACAAAAACATTGCTATCAGCCATGTTCAATGAGTCTTCGGAAACTTTCGCGAAAACGTCAGGGTCACCAGTGTAGTGCCGATGAAAGGGAGTCGGAGGCGGGGTATTCAGAATGGACTTCCACACTTTATTATCCATTAATCTCTCTCCGGTAAGTACATGTGCTGCATTGTATGATAAGCTAGCATCTCTAACATCCAAACCCGGTACCCTCACTAACGAGTCCGGGTTGCAACACAACAATCACAATGGTGAATTATGTCCCATAACGTGTCACCACATATACATACATACATAACACACACACATATACATACACACATATACAGATGTAGACAGTAAACAATAGTTCAAAAGAAAATCTCAAAACAACATAGAGGATTAACAATAATGTAAGTGGACATGTGATAAATATGAAAAGATAAAGTAACTATTGAAACAGGATATCACAGTAAAAAGTTGTGCGTGCAGGTTGAGTGTTGGAACCGCTCCATGGGACTATTCATGATGACATTTGTAGTTGAATAGAGGATTTGTTGAATCCATCCGATAATGAAAAGCTTCAAACAGATGTAAAGGGCATCTCCTCTCTCTTTGCTCTCAGAGTAATCTAATCAACACGGCTGCAGAACGGCATGATGGGAGTCATCAAGTCTGTCTGCGTTGTTTCCTGTCCGCAAGTTCAATCACAGATCAGACAATCTGACGAGCACGGGCACTTTGCACGATGATTGCTCAGGGTTGTGATTTCCATTCTGCACACGGTTACAAATGAGTGCACCACTATGAAGATTTATTGCTAAGATTAAACAGTATTGTGTCTTCCTGCTCTCTATGTCGGCTGCCATTAAAGGTCCCCTATTATACTGTTTTTCATCAATATATCACAGGTCTCAGATATATACAGAGCCTGTCTCTGATTGGCTGAAACACCAAACAGATCATTGCAGCATCCTGTTTCCAAAGTGCTGATTCTCTGTCTGTTACTTTAGATGAAAATAAGGAGCCCCTCCCCACGCCCCTCTGAGAGACATTTGGTTAAAAAGAACACAATGGTACGGAGCCCTGGAGGGTTCATAGAGAGAAAAATAAATAAAACGAGGCCACGCTTTATTAACTCGTGCGCACGCTTTAATAACTCGTGCACACGCTTTATTAACTCGTGCGCACGCTTTAATAACTCGTGCGCACGCTTTAATAACTCGTGCGCACGAGATAGTTAGGTATATAATGTAGCCTACAGCACAACAGACCAGCCTTTCTCCCCGAAGCATGAAGAGGCGTTCACCTGCTTGATCGGTAAGTTAAGTTGATTATTAGCTTGCTATTAAACATGAATTGCTAGCTTAACTGTGTATTTGGCCATCTACCTGTTAGTTGTGCTGGCTATTTATTAAGCAGCCGACCGACATAGCCAACTTGCTAAGTTTAACAAGCTAATACCGGTAGCACTAGCAGCTAGGATAAATGGTGTCAACACTAGTTTTTCAACCAACTGTTCGTGGATGTAGTGATAAAAACACTTTTGATTGTGCATCAAGTGTAATGTTCTTATTTGTTATAAATAAGACACCGTCTTGAATCTTTAGACTAGCTTCACTAGCCACTTTATTAGCCAACAAGCAGTACCAAGTCACATCTTGTTCTACTCACTTCTATATGTCAATATATGTTATACTGCCACCTAGTGGTAACATATATGCATTGTAACTATGTACACATTGTAACTACTACTTTTTGTTTTTTTTCTCCAGATTGATGCATCAGTAATACCTGTAATGACGGATGCTGACCTGGCAAAGTGGTTAGGGTTAGGTCAATGGTTGTAGCTATGGATAGAGACGCTTTAATTAAGCTTTACTTTGGACTTGGGATGAGTTATCAAGACATCCTGACAACACTTGCTTTGCAAGGGATAATTGTTAGTAAAAGTACATTAAGGAGAATATTTATATATCCCATCTCTTATAATTTTCGAATCATAAATGTATCGATCATAAATGTATCGATTCGAAAATTATAAAAGTAGGGTAGACATGTGGAGATTATCCGGCTGAACAAAACGTGATCCGTTTCTTAAATGTGTTTCAACCATAGACCTTATTTTGAGCTATTTTCCAAAATCCTATGGAGAAATTGCATTGCATTTTTGTCGAAGGAACCCATGCGCAGCTTACTTCCGGATTTTATGATGCGTCACTGCGGTTCTCTATACATCTTTACTCATAGTCACAGTAGAAGTTATGTTATGATATCAAAGAAGATACATGTTCTGATACACAGGAGCCAATGATTGTGTTCAATAGGCACACAACAGCTACTAGATAGCTCTATGCAAAAGCATAAGCTGAGCTAAGTAAATATGCATTTATGGTTAATTGTTAGGGATTTGCATATTATGTTTTGCCTTCATTTGAAAATCCTTGCACTGCATGACATGATTGTTGTTCAAATCTGTACTATCAACATGTTGATTTGGAATAGAGTGATTCCAAAGGGCAGAATAACTATTGAAGGATGTTTTTATAGAATATTTTACTCCAATGTGTTAATTGTTGTTCCTGTTCCTGTTGTACACAGGTCCTATTTTAAGAGTCTATTCATTTGACTAATCTGGTCTTTCTGTTTAGCATGAATGTATTTTGACCAGGGTAAACATTTAGTTTATGGGGGAAAGTTTAAAACCTCAACGTTTACTCAAGTTCTTATGTCAGTGCCTGTTTATTGGTGACATTCAAGTTTGCCTAAGTAGGGCTTAATGTTAAAATAAGATAAAAAAGCACTCCCTTTTGTATTTGTGTTGGTTTTCTTATTTTTATTTGTCAATCATGTAACATTGTTACATTGTTATCAAATACTACTTCACTGCAAGGTCAGTAATGATCCATTTCTTTGTTTGTTTGTTCCACACAATAAAAGACGATTATTATGTGAAGCACATGGAATAAAGATTTATCATTAAAGTAAGATACATTTTCTGTTCACTGTATATGACTTTACATGAGATATCAAAGGTGAATTAATGTTTACAATACATGTCACACATTGCTAGATACATTTACCATATATACATACATATAAATGTGTATATCCTAAACTATCCAAAAGTATATAAAGGAGTTAAAATTAGCACAGCCTTAAACAGCAGTAAAATGCAACATTAATTCAGCAGTAATATTAATCCAGAAACATCATATATAATAATAAAACACTGACAGGGAACATTTTACTGCACGGTGACTACTTTTACTATTCATACTGTTATTTACATTTAGCTGATCATACTTAAATACTTTTAAATATGTAAGGTTTTAAATGTAGGATATAGTGGAGTATTTCCACAGTTAGGTAGGGTTTTTACTTCAGTAAAGGATCTGATACTTCTTCCACCAATAGCAGAAAGAAAACTGCAACATTCATGCAGTTGCCTCCTCAAATACTTGTGGGCGAATGATATCCCTCAATGATAGATATAAGTCAAGTGCTTGTGACCTATTCATTGGGAACCCCATGCCTGATTCTTCCATTATGATTGTGCACAAATCAAACACGTCCTCGTCACATGGAACTGAAGTTAGGAACTTGCAGCTCTCTTTGCAAGTGGGTAAGTCATCACTGAATGGAACAAGAAGGTCATCTGCACCCCACAAATGAGGTGCCGTATACATGATATTAGGTATTCCTGCGGGGACATTGGCGTTTGTAGAGGGCCTGATGCGATGTGCGTTCCAAACGTGTCTTATCTCATTCAAGTCCTCCTGCAAAAAAAATGGAAAGGGGGATAAATTGTATGTACCGTATGGAATAATAGCAAAAAAACAAAGTTATCTGATCTACTCTCGTTGCCCACTGCACACACATCATTCAAGCATAGCTTCGACATAGCGCTGTTATTTCAGAACAATGGACAGGGTTGTTGCGCGTTGGCAAGAGATTATTAGATTTGAACCTCACGGCATGCTGTACGCGATCTGATAAATAAAAGATGTAGATATATCAAACACAAAGTGATCGCTATAATAGAGCCGTATTAACAGATAATTGGCGTTATGGGTTACATCACGGTACATTCTTCAAAATCACAGGTCTAATTGTGTGAGGCATTTTTAGCGCAGACACATATTCTTACGCATTCATTATGCATGCAGCTATCAAGTGTCCTATACACTGACAATTAAGCACAACTAAACTATACATAACATAACTTTGAGTCAATTCCTTCATCATAATAAATCCTACGTTAAATGAATAGGTACACATGCATGCAACTATAGTAGGCCTACGTCTTAATTAAAGTATACCCAAAGTGCGTAAAGACTCACACAACTCATTCAACAACACCGTTAGCTATACCCTAAATAAAAAAGGCCTATATGCCAGCTGTAAATATACATTATCAAAAATGTTTGCCAATGTCTATATAGCCTATTTATATATAAGTTAATCATGTCTATGCATTAACATTGGACATTGGTAGGCTATGATTGTCTGGCAAGTTGTCAGAAAACGTAGTGCGGCTTTTCGTAAAACTGTTGTGTGACTCGTTACGAATGTTGGGCAGACTGTGTGTTTATAGCCTGTGTGTTTAACGTAGGTTCATCTTGATGATGAATTTATGTCAGGTTGATTTGAAAGGTTGTTCTACAGTGGGTGTATTTGGCAGATCATTGCTGCCTATCAGTGCGTAAAAGTATGTGGATGGATGCATACAACATGATTGACTCTCATAATAAATCCTGTGGTTTTTAAGTCTGTGCCCTACTTTTACTATTTCCCGATATTTGTATAATTTAAATGGTTATGGTCTCTGTTTAACTGCAGCTAACAATTGTCAGATCAACGTCATATTGTTTTACCTGAATGATTGCCATGAAGCACAACTGGACAAGTGCTTTGTCCAGAAAATCACCGGTGAAGAGCCCTTCATCCTTGAGTTCTCCCAGTTGCTGGATCCAGTATTGAACCCCTTCCTTTCTCATCACTCCCCACCAGCTCTCTATTCTCTGATTTGCTGTGCTAGCTCCTGTTATATAACTCCTTTCTCCTGCTCTGTCATCTTCATCGTTTCGCCGTAAAAACTGTTGGATGTCTCGTAGCAGCACATTCTCTGCCCATGTCAGTGCGTAAAAGCCTTGGGTAACCTCCGACATTCTCTATTGCTTCGACAAAGTAGCTGTTGGTGAAAGCTGCTTTTAGCCAGATAATCCTACGGGAATATCCGTCTATGCATCCATTAATGCATATTCCATAGAGCTTGAGTTTGTCATATAGCCATCTACGTGCCATATGAAATTAGGCCCTTGTGAAAAATACTTTCTCCGGCTGAGACGTCTTTTCAGGCGAGCTTGAGAGTTGACTGGGTCGAGCAGAGAAAGAAGGATCCTCACGTCTTCTTTCCGGATGCGGATACCTCGCTCCAAAAGCTTTGCATACATCCAGCGATATCCATGAAGTTGTCCAGGGCCTCCCAATTGACCAACTATATAGTCGATAGCAACTTCCAAATCAGCATATTTCCGACGATTTAATCCACACGCTCTCAATATTCTCCTTAATGTACTTTTACTAACAATTATCCCTTGCAAAGCAAGTGTTGTCAGGATGTCTTGATAACTCATCCCAAGTCCAAAGTAAAGCTTAATTAAAGCGTCTCTATCCATAGCTACAACCATTGACCTAACCCTAACCACTTTGCCAGGTCAGCATCCGTCATTACAGGTATTACTGATGCATCAATCTGGAGAAAAAAAACAAAAAGTAGTAGTTACAATGTGTACATAGTTACAATGCATATATGTTACCACTAGGTGGCAGTATAACATATATTGACATATAGAAGTGAGTAGAACAAGATGTGACTTGGTACTGCTTGTTGGCTAATAAAGTGGCTAGTGAAGCTAGTCTAAAGATTCAAGACGGTGTCTTATTTATAACAAATAAGAACATTACACTTGATGCACAATCAAAAGTGTTTTTATCACTACATCCACGAACAGTTGGTTGAAAAACTAGTGTTGACACCATTTATCCTAGCTGCTAGTGCTACCGGTATTAGCTTGTTAAACTTACCAAGTTGGCTATGTCGGTCGGCTGCTTAATAAATAGCCAGCACAACTAACAGGTAGATGGCCAAATACACAGTTAAGCTAGCAATTCATGTTTAATAGCAAGCTAATAATCAACTTAACTTACCGATCAAGCAGGTGAACGCCTCTTCATGCTTCGGGGAGAAAGGCTGGTCTGTTGTGCTGCAGGCTACATTATATACCTAACTATCTCGTGCGCACGAGTTATTAAAGCGTGCGCACGAGTTATTAAAGCGTGCGCACGAGTTATTAACAGTGTTGGGTGTAACGCGTTACAAAAGTAACGGAGTTACAGTAATATATTACTTTTTGCTGTAACGAAGTAATGTAACGCATTACTAATGCAATTTGGGTAATATATTACCCGTTACAATGCTCAGTAACGCAGTTACAACACATTTTAACCCGAAATTAAATGGTGTTTTGTTTTTTAAGAATGTACTACATAGCGAGACATTCCGACACCAGAGTAAAATTGTGCGGGTAGATTAGTAAACCTGGTGTTTACCCTTTAGGCTTCGCGTCGGGATCTTCGGGGTGCATAGGCATGCATTGCACACCCAGTTGAATGTTATGCACCCTCTATTCAAAAAAGAGAACGGAGCGAAAAATAAAAACAACAAATTGTGTCAGATGCGCGTGACCTGCTCCGCTGCACGTGCATCATTTCCAAAGTGCTTCCACAGCAGTGACACACATCTGTGGATAATCATTTATACGAAAATGGTTAAAGCAACCATCACTAAACGCCAGCAACACTGCATCTACTGCAGGCAATAGCAACAGGTCAGATGGGGAAATCACGTTACCCTCTGTCGTGGACACTAGCTTACTCCCGCCTGACTCGCCCCCGGAGCATCAGTCTTCGTCTCGTCACCCGAAACTACGCCGCCCCTCTGCGGCCCGCAGGTGCCAGGATACCACGGCAAAACAGCCTGCCCAGGTTTATCTAAACAAGTACCCGCCTGCACAATGGGGTAAGGCGGTCATTTTGCAGCTCGTGGTATAAAAATAGACAATGGCTAGAATATTCATGTGAAAATAGTGCCATATTCTGCCATGCCTGTAGAAATGTTGGGTCAAAAAATAATGCATACAATAGCAGAGATGCCTTCACCACGAATGGCTACACAAATATCTCATATCCCAAGCTTATCAACAAGCTAATGTTGCAGCTGAAATGTTCTCCAGGTCACAAAGTCAACCTCTGATGTGATACCAGTTTTCAAGCACAGTAAATATTCTCTTCCCAGAGTATATGATGGGACCAAGGTGATGATGTAGTACATGGTTTTAATAATACTTTTGCTTTTTAATGTTTGCCATTTCAAACCATGAGCTGGTTCAAATAATATTTGCCTTGATTTTACAATATGTTCTCTTTTGTTTTATCAGTACAGTTTTGAAGCTTTTGTGCTTTTCCTTGCCATAGTCCACTTTGGACTATATGAAATATTTCAGGATTGCACTTTTAACACACTTGAAATGTTCTCACTTGCTTGGTTTCAAAACATAACAAATGCCATAATCTGTTCATTGGGGACCATAACATCAATGCTATTTTTCATTGCTGTTGCCGGCCATTATTGCTCATGTAAACCTACTAGTGCTGCACCCCGTAATCTCATGCACCCCAAGTCATTTTGTTCTGGAACCGGGCCTGTACAGTACATGGCCATATACTAAACAAAATACAGACCCCATTCCGTGTTCCTGTTATTGTTTACTTCCTCTCTGCCTTCTTCTGGTGATTTATCTGACGTCCAGCGCTCCGTCTTTTAACCTCTTTTCCTTTCTCTTTCTTGATCCTCCTTAGCAACCTTCATTATAGTCCTTGACAGTGGTCTGTACTGTATTAACAACGTGTCACATGTTAAGAATTTACAATCAGAATCGAGTATTCAACTAAGCCGTGTAATAAAAGTTGTTAGTAGCCTTAATGGCCTACACAGTTGTTATGCTATACCACATTGCCCTTCACTGGATGTATAATGAGTTGCACTAAACTACATTTTAGCATTTAAAATACCTAGCCATTCTTTTGCAGTTATTTTGGTGAAAGTAACTCAAAAGTAACTAAAAAGTAGTGTAACTCATTACATTTCAAAGACAGTAATATTGTAATGTAACTTATTACTTTAAAAAGACAGTAATAAGTAATATGTAATATATTACATTTTGGAAGTAACTTGCCCAACACTGGTTATTAAAGCGTGCGCACGAGTTAATAAAGCGTGCGCACGAGTTATTAAAGCGTGCGCACGAGTTATTAAAGCGTGCGCACGAGTTAATAATGCGTGGCCTCGTTTTATTTATTTTTCTCTCTATGATCCCTCCAGGGCTCCGTACAATGGTGCTCTAGGAGGAGATTCAGGTGATAGTGGGGGGGGGGGGTTACCTTGGTTGGTGATTGGCTAATGGTTACACAAGCAAAAAAATCGTTATGACATCACAAAGTGGCCAAAATCTGATCAGCTCATTTTCAGACAGGTTTTTATATAAATGGATCAGGAAAAAAAGAGAGAGAATCTTTGTTCCTGAAACTTTCAGAGTCTCTTTACACAGAGGGGACACATGTTGATGTAGAAAAGACATGAAGAAGAGGGGACACATGCTGATGTAGAGGAGACATGAAGAAGAGGGGACACATGTTGATGTAGAAGAGACATGAAGAAGAGGGGACACATGTTGATGTAGAAGAGACATGAAGAAGAGGGGACACATGTTGATGTAGAAGAGACATGAAGAAGTGGATTTTGCATAATAGGTGACCTTTAAACATGGACATTTTAAACAGCTATATACACTTTTGTTATTGGATGACATACTTCTTTTCGAGCATAATCCAACCGTAAAATTTCTTGTCTTAATTACTTTATCAAATATATGTATGTAGAGTAAAAAGTATACTTTGTGCCTCCAAAATAAGGTAGAGGGAAAATATAAAGCAGCATAATACAGAAATTAAAGTAAATTTCCTTTTCTTCCATCCGAGCATCAACCATCACATTCAGCGAGCAATTGCCTGCAAAGCTTCATTCCAGTATAACTTAGGCAGGGGTGAAGTTCAATCCCAAAAAAGAAGAGAGCATCAAAGGCCTTGTTCGCATAAACAAGACCTTGAAACTGTGGTGCCTGCAGTTTGGATTGATCCTCCGTCTGATGTGGCCTCCACAGTCTACGAGGTTCCCATCACCGATGTTGAGAAGCTGGAAAGAGACCTGTCATTTTCTATATCAAGAGACGGCTTGGACGACCTCGTTGCCTCAGCAGTATCGGCTTATATTGGAACATTGTCTGCAGCTTTACAGAATACAAAATGCACCGAGGTGAGATGACCCTGACCGCGTCTTAGGACAAAGGTCCACTATTATGCTTTTTGATGTCTTTTCTACATAAATATGTGTCCCCGGTGTGTCAGGAGACTCAGAAAGTGTCAGGAAATAAAACCCTCTCTCTTTTCCTCCGTTCAAAAATCTCAAAAGCGGGGGGACAACGGAGCTGATCCAGATTTGCGTCCGATATGACGTAATATCAGAAATGTAGGCTGGCTTTACGCCCACGGCCCTATCAGAAATGTCGCTATCAGAAACAATGCACGACGTGTTTTGGAAGTAATATGGTCTGTTTACATTAGCAAGCATCGCTAACACTCAGAGCTAACCTGTACTGGAGAGAGTATGTGTAAAGAAGCAGGATATAAAAAGGTACTAAAAAGCATGTGAGCTCCATACTGTTTCAGAAGTAATGCTTGATGTGGTTTGGAACATGATATGGCGTTTAATCACGGCGGAGTTTCTGCCGGTAGAATTCTCCCGCATGAGCTCTCGCCTTTTTAATTTTTTTAAAGCTACAGACCCAGAATCAGCACTTTAGTAACAGGGCTGAAATAGAGGGGTATGAGGCTAGAATGGGTGATCTGTTTGGTATTTTGAGCAAAACACTTCATAGACATGTTTTTTATATATCTGAGACCTATAATATATGCCTAAAAACAGTATAATAGGAGACCTTTAATACAATCAGCTGTGCCAAAGAAAGGTGTCTCAAAGTGGGAAAACCTGGAGCATCGTAATCACCTGCAGGGATCTTTGGGATCTGGAACGAGGCTTATGAGCTCATAGGCTCAACTCACAACCACTGGGTTTTATCCACAACCTTGTGGTGTTGTACAATGCAGTATAAATGCTGATCGTTGATATTCTCCACCTTCCTGAGGGTGTGAGGGAGGTCAGGAAGCTTGCATGCGAGTGTGTTCAATGTAAATACTCTGGAATGATGATAAAGCTTTATGGAAACCACCCGTAATCTTGTTCCTCCAGCTCCAGTACTAACATCTATCCGCTCTGCTCAGCATTTACAATATTTCTGCAGCTGACAGGAACTGCTTTAACCCCGCAGCTTATCATGAAACTGAGCTTCTTGTGTGGTAGAGTCGACAGCTAAGACATACCTTTGGCTGTTACACAAGTCAGAAAGCACAAGTCAGAAAGCACAAGACAGAAAACCAGAGTCAGAAAACCAGAGTCAGAAAACCAAAGTCATGCATCTTTCTTCATCAAACCTGAAGAAGTCATCACTCCCTCATCATCCACTTGTGGATTCTCAAAAGAGTCATTTCAGAGAACTAGTGGTAAACACCAATTTTCTTACATTATAATTTTGTCTTAGGCAAATTGAAAAGAGCAATTTACAGTAAGTCGTTGCAATCCGTCTTAGTTGACTTATTCCCTACTGGCACGGGTAAACGTGTTTTTAATGTCTCTATTTATTCACTACAAGAGCCATTGTATAACTCGCACTATTTTGCTTCCTTATATCTTTGTATTCCAGTTATATTGTTTGATGCACTGTTAGAGGAGCATGCGACTCCAGAATGTCATTGCCAACAACTGAAAAGATTGCATATGACAATAAAACCTTTGAATCTTTCATCGTGAACACCTGGGTATTTTTGCCCTTCTGCACTTTCAGTCGTTTCTCTTGAAAGAATGTACTCTGATTGTATCTCCAGTTTGTGTACGATACTCCACGCTGAGGCTCAGGTTGTATTGCGTGCCAGACTGTTAGTAAATCTGATATAAAGTCAACTCTGGTGTTGTGGGTCCGCCTGTTTGTGCAGCGGTGAACTGATGATTCGGGACATTTCTGCAGCGCTGATGCAGAGCAGAGGCTGTACCGACAGTCTGTAATATAATCATGTTTTCTCAGCTGGAAGGAGACGGATGGGTGTGAAACATTTGGAGCTACACACCTTTCCCAGGGTTACGAAGGTATCAGGAATCAAAGCATTAAACCAACTCATACTTTTTCCTCTGTAGTTCGTCTGGGAATCTAAGGAATTTATATAATATTACATATATTCAACAGATGGTTGTAATAATTGGACTACTGTTAACGCCAACACACACATATTTAATAGATGAAAATCATTGTTACTTTTCCTTGAAGAACATTTCTTTTTTGAAATAAGGGGTTTGAAACAGGCTTTCTCTCCTTATATTTAGAAATAAAATCTACATACAGGCATTGGGCAAGAGTTTCTGTGCACTACTGGGATCTCAGGCAGTATTGGAGCTCATCATTAACACAAGGGGGGGGGGACATGGACACCTCTTAATCAAGTTGTTTATTACCAAAAGGTCAAGAAATAGTGGAATAAATACGATTTTAAAGACATTTCTAGTTACCGAAGATTGAATCCTAATGACTGGTAAATATCGGTAACATTTCACAACAACTATGATTATTGTTAATGTGTTACCTTCATGTCCCCTCATACTGTACTATCTTTGGGGATCCCTTAACTTTTCCAGTAGCGCCATCATCAGGTCAAAATTTCAATATGAATACTTACATTTTTTGTCAAATACCAAGAAAACTAAACATCCCCGCCTGCTTCAAATCTACTTCGTTTTTGGTGCACCTGCTAGCATGCTAACAAGCTACACCAACATGGTAAACATTATATCTGCTAAACATCCACGTGTTAGCATTGTTTTTTCAGTATGTAGCCACGCTAGCATCAGCATTTAACGCATGCTGTACCTAAGAATGCATTTAGACTTAGGTCATTTTAATTTGTTCGCAACATAAAGACTGGTGTTGTGCTCGTACGTTTTTAGCTTCACTTTTTGTAAACTTTTTTGTTACATACATTTCTAGACTATATCAAATTAGCGAGGAATTGTGGTCAACAGAAAGTCTTTACACCCTATAATCTGCTCCTGTCTGTTAACTGTCCATCTGCCCTTTGTCCAGTTAATGAGAGTCCTGTTGGGCTCATATGAGGAGGGGCCAAACGAACAATAGTGGGGCATCTCTTGTCCCGTTACATCCTGAAAGAAAGGGGACAGGGAGACAATTCAGAAGCTCATCTGATGGAAAACTTTGGTATCTAAAACATTAGAGACGAGGAAATAAACCAACAAGAGACCTCGATACACAGAGCAGTTAGCAGCGACGGAAAGGTAAGTTATCCTATTCTTAAAACTGTTATATTTAAATAATATTTCATCTAAATGAATGTTGTTTTTTAATGAATCAATCTGGTGTAAATACTTATCTTTAGTATCCTTTTAAAACACTAGAAAGTCTGAGTCAGACTGCTGATTCGACTCCCAACATGTAAGTTTGTGTGTGTGTGTGTGTGTGTGTGTGGTAGCTAAATTGTTTCTTAGAATACTTATTTTTTATTATCCCTTTATATTTCTTTTTTTAACTACTTTTGCAACTCATTTTCTTAGATTGTTTATGTTCGCTCAACCCGATATAAAAAAGCTAATTCCTTGTATCTGTAAACGTACCTGATGGCAATGAACTTGATTCTGATTCTGATAAGGAGTGGAATTGATCCTGGTTTATGTCACAGGTTTATTTAGGTAAGTTGATGCTAATACTCAAATAATTTCATGGTTTAGTTGACTCACTTGCACTGGAAAAAATGCTGCTCCATAACAAGTAAAAATAATAAAAACAAGTTGTTTTCACTTTAAATAAGTTCAACAATCTGCCAATAGAACAAGTGGACATTTGCTTGGTTAGATTTCTTGAAATAAGAAGGGATATTTAGATAAATCAGATCTTGTAATAAGCTGGAGAACTTATTTTGAACTATATTTGACCAGAATCAGGAGATACTGTGTTACAATATAAGCCGCAAATACTCAAGAAGTTTCTGTTTTCTGATGTTAGTTGGTTATTTTCTAATACATATGAAGAAAATATGTTTTTCATCTGAGATACAACTCAAAATAAGATTGTTTTGACTTAACAAGATGATGCATTGTCTAAAAACAAGACCCGATATCTCACTGCAGTGTTACTTCTGAAGTTATTATGTCTTATATCAGGTGTAGAGACATATTCTGACTAGATATTAGACACATATACTTGGCAAGATTTCGAGTTTTTGTAGTGTGGAAGGTGAAATCTGTATAATATTACGCTCATGTACACAAGTCTAAAGCTAAACCATGCAGAATACATGGCAATAAAGGGGCAGCAATGTTCCTGTGTTGCATAAAAATAGACAACTGTTTGGACAGACAGATGGTGTTATTAGCAGAACTGTGAAAGTTAAATGCAAAATGCAGCTTTTCCTCATTTGCAGCGGTGAAGTTTCAGCACGTTGGTGTTAATAAAACCGTAAAATCACATCTGGAAACTGCAGTGGAGAGACCGCAGTCGAAAGAAAACACACGTGAACATAATCAAGACTCAACTGAACCCTGGAAGGGAACCAGAAATAATCAGTGTCTGACAGTGATGGAGTTTACTGTAAAGACCTCGGTGGGAAGCAAATTAACGAGTTAGTTCAACGTGTCAAGGATTCAATCATTTGAAGGACACTATATTTGAGTTGCGACGGCACATTTTATCTGTATTTGTGTGTGTGTGTTACAAGCTTTTATACCTAATATTTTATAGCTGTGTTGGACAGAATAATACCTTAATAATTTAGCTATTCTTAAAACCTTACCACTAACCTCTCTAACCAGTGTTACATTTGTCTTTAATATGTTGCTAAAGGAAAGGTCACGGGGTCATTTAAGTACAAAATACATTTCCTAGAAGTAAAGCCTATATCTATAATATTGGATCATGTAATGGGATGTAAAAATAGTTAAGACATGAGTTTTCATCATGTTACGAATCATTTAATTTCACACTATGATTCGTCTTTCATGCATTTCTTTTTGTGTTTGCTAAAATACACGAGCTGCTCAAAATTGCGGCAATGCAAACCACTAGCCTGGAGAAGAATATGGTTCAATTTAACTTTAATGCACAGCAATCTTTTTTAAATACATACACACACACACACACACACACACACACACACACACACACACACACACACACACACACCAACTTACATGTTGGGAGTCGAATCAGCAGTCTGACTCAGACTTTCTGTGGTTTTAAAAGCCCCCAACACACTCTCACACACACACAGACACACACACACACACACACACACACACACACACACACACACTCTCTCACTCTCTCTCTCTCACACACTACCACACACACACACACACACACACACACACACACACACAGACACACACACACACACACACACACACACACACACACTCTCTCTCTCACACAGACACACACACACACACACACAAACACACACACACACACACACACACACACAGACAGACACACACACACATACACACACACACACACACACACACACACACACACGATTTGCCCGATTTGTGGTGTTGCTGAACAACGACAGTCACTCTGTCTCTGGTTGTTAGGCATTAACGCTGGATCATTAAATGCTAATTCTAGGCTGGCTTCATATTTTCCAGATTTCCCTGTAATCTGCTGGAGAATCAAACACACTCGCTCAGTCCCGTCCAAACCAGCCTGAGACCCCCAGACACAATCTCTCCACATCTGCACTATGCTGTAGCCAAAACACTGCAGATAAAATCATGCTAATGCGAGCCTACTAGCACAGAGTTTCCATCTTCAGTAACTCTGTATTGAATGGAAATTATGAATATCAAAATTCCAAAAGGGAGTTAACAACCAAGTACAGCTAAATAGAAATAAGTTGAGAAAGATACTGTGACTACCTAGCTAGCATGATGGTTAGCTCACTCTTCAGGCATGCTAAATTAGCAGCTTGAAGTTTATTTGACGTCTCGATTTCCCTTTAAAGTACATATTTGACCTCTGTATCATGTAAGGTTAGATCGAATTGTACAGCATAGCTAGCTTTGATATCTTTCTCTAGTTTCCACTTCCCTGAAAGTACATCTATTCAATTGTGGCTGGAATACCATGGAATTATCCATAACCTATTGTTAACATGCTAATATGAGCTGATTTGTACTTATCCCAACGTAGGCTGACAGCTTATTGGGTAAATGTCATTAGTTGTGCATGAATTTGGTCATAATGGATTATGACCAAAGTTATGAGTATCTCAAAATATGCAAGATGGCGCCATGCAAATTGCAGTCGCTCCCTGTGTCTATTTAGTATTTTAACCACTTTTTTTTTTACTACTGTTGACATGTATATATATATTTACTATTTATTTTAATTTTGTTGCATTTTAAACTCACTTGCAATGCTATGCCAACAAAATCATTTTCTGAATTTGGGAGCAAACAAGTATCCTATATCTTATAAAATCTAGAGACAATGGATGCCTAAACTTAATTACTTGGAAATCCATCCAGTAGTTCATATTCCAATCTGGTAGACCTACTCTCCAGAGCCAAACCAGTATAGCGTGGTTAAAAACCATTACGTTAACCCCCTGTCCTCATCTGGATCCAGTTAGTTGCGTTCAGCTGCTTTTTAACATTCTGTTGTATCTGTTGGAGACAAAACATCAAACTGAGTCTCCTGTGTCAGATTGGGGGGTCTTTTCTTGTGGTCTAGAGTTGCCGTGTTTCCAGGCTTCTGGTGGTTTTCGCGGACAGCCTGAGTGGCTTCACCGCACTCTGTTTGTCTTGGATGAATATCACCAGAAAACCCATCGAGCTGGAAGGATTATGAAACTGTTTTTTGCCTGAGGAGAAGCTTTCCTAAACTGAGCCGTACATGAAGAAACTTGATGAATTACAGCCTTTTTCAAATTTTAGGGAAACATTTTGTCAATTCATTTGTGAATATGACTTCTTCTTCTTTCACCGTCTTCTCCAGCCAGCTCTCTACTCACTGATCCACATCCAAGATTACTGTGACCATAAAGTTCTCGTGCCATTAAACTAAGCAGAGAACATGAGCTCCTCATCAGAGGAATGAAAAGTTTAAATGATCGGAGAAGCGTGGTTTTCCTTTCTCAAATGCTCTGGTTACAATCCCACAAAGGGAATGATGGGAGATTTTCCATGGCGTCCTTGGAGGCAACCTCAGCAGCCATGTTTACCAAGAGTGGGGTCACAATGTCTTTCCCCCCTCCCCGACTTTGGAAAAACTGGAATATGAATTGCTTCAATATGACGGGGCGCCAGGAGCAATTAGATGGGGCTCTTACATAAAGAGCCGGAGGGAATAGTTTCAAAAGGAAGGACAGAGGAGAAAATAAAAAGCAGAGCTACAAAGAGACCAACCGTGGATTTGAGTATGTATAACTGCACAAGATGGGTTTTCAAAGCTTGAAGTTGTGGTTCCTTAAAAAAAAGTACAGAATACTGAGAAATAACTGAGCAATTCTGAAACAATGCAAAGCTCCTATTGTCAGACAACCTTTTAAAATAATGTATACTGTATGTATAAATGCTCGTGCAATTTTAACTTAATTTGCCCCAAATCTTTTGAAGGTTAGATGACAAAGAATAGTTTTCCAGTTAATCAGACAGTGGTGTACTTGCGGTCTTATTGCAGTTGTTATGAGCTAAGGAGTAAATGTTTGTCTTAAGAGTTGTGTACATCAGTAAACATCGTTCGTGTGCCCAAATATTCATGCCTAGTTTTCTTCTATTTCAATATTGGGAAAGACGACTTCTTCTCTGCTATGACTAAAAGCTTTAGTAGTACACATTTCTCTCTGAAACCCTAAATAGCTGCAGTAGATGGGTTTGATGATGATGTTTAAAATCATTGAATGAGTCTATGAATTCATTTCTCTTTAGAGTCCAAAGAAGGGCCTTTTGACTGTAAAAAAAAAAGGGTATCTAAGTGGCGTTTTAATGTGTAAAAGTAAGGTAGAAATAAAAGATTATCCTCATTGCTCTCCATGTCCACAGTATCCACTACTTTGGGATTTGAACCTGCATCCTTTTCATCTCAGTCCTGCTCCCCCCGAGAACAGGGAAGCTTTGTGTTTTGTTGCGTTGTGGAATTTGGAGCATTCACTTGACTGATCATCCCTCACATGTATTCTCACAGGTCCTGGCTGATTATCTCTGCTCACTGAAGCTCCTAATGTGTTTGTTTCCTCTCCAAACATGTCCATTTCTCTCCTGTGCAGGACCACTAATTGCTCCATGAGGAATAAGGGGCCATGGCGTTGATGGGGCTCCGTCTCCTGGCTCTGGCCCTGTTGGTTGGCGTTGGAGTAAAGCCCCAAATCCAGGGTGACCAAATGAAGCCGTCCAGGGCACCTCTGATCCCTCATCGACCTTTTGTTGTTGTGTGGAACGCTCCAACCGAGTCCTGCCGCCTTCGATTCAAAGTTGACTTGGACCTTAGTGTTTTCGACATTGTAGCAAACCTTAACGAAACCCTAAGCGGACCAAACGTCACCATTTTCTACCACAGCCACTTGGGATACTACCCATACTATTCCAACTCCGGGGTCCCTATCAACGGAGGACTTCCACAGAACCAGAGCGTCTCCAAACACCTGAGCAAGGCCCGGGCGGATATTGACAAGCTAATCCTGCACAAGGACTTTCGAGGACTGGCTGTCATTGACTGGGAGAACTGGAGGCCTCAGTGGGTGCGAAACTGGGGCGCCAAGGTTATCTACCGCAACAGATCCAAGGAACAGATCCGGAAACTTCACCCGAACTGGCCAGAAAGCAAGGTGGAGAAGGAAGCAAAGGAAGGTTTCGAGAGGGCTGGGCAGTCCTTCATGAACATGACCTTAGCCTTAGCGGAAAGTCGCAGGCCGGACGGACTTTGGGGGTTTTACCTTTTCCCGGATTGTTACAACTACGGGTACAAGACGCACCCTCAACGGTACACCGGCGAATGTCCCAACGTCGAGCACGTACGCAACGACCATCTGATGTGGCTTTGGAAGGGGAGTTCTGCTCTCTACCCGTCCATCTACCTGGACTACGAACTCAAGTCTTCACCCAACACGGTCAAGTTCGTCCACTATCGAGTCAAAGAAGCCATGAGGATCGCATCCATCGCTCGTACCGACTACACGTTGCCAGTGTTTGTCTACTCCAGACCCTTTTATGCGTACACATTTGCTGTTCTTTCAGAGGTAAGCTTTTCAGTTCTGTTTCATAAAACCCTTTACAAAAACTTGAACTTCTTTCTATCAGGATAATTGCAGGTTTAGACTTGGTGTTGCTTTATAAATATTATAATTAAATGGTCTTGAAGTACAGTATACTTTTGTATTCTCTCATGTACCTTAAAGATGCCTTCCCAGTATGTTTGTTGTCCCAAGAGCATTTGTAGATCATGAAAAAGTGGAAGAGAAGGAGTAAAGTGTTCTGGCGTCGTTGTGTTTCAGAGCGACCTGATTCACACCATCGGGGAGAGCGCTGTCTTGGGAGCGTCAGGAGTCATCCTCTGGGGATCATCAGAGTATTCACGAACAAAGGTAATGGCACAAAGTAAAACTAATACAAGTGGTGTACACTTGGTTAAATAAGTTCAACACTAATTTTAATACAAGAAGCTTTAAATATACTATAATCAGAAGAAAGGAGAAGCCCTAAACTAGATGCATATTGTTTTTATGCCATTGCTTCCATATTATGGCACACTTTACATAAAACAAGTCATTAAGAATTAAAGGATAATACATATGCAGTCCCTGTGCATAAAACAAGGCCTTGTCATTTTTGCCATCATTATTCTCTTGAATAAAGCAAAAGAAAAAGCATCTGATTTATGTGTGAAAGTGGTCTGGATTGTTTTCAGTCTGTGGATTTGTTTACATCCTGTTTACAACATACTCAGCTATAAATCTAGGAGTAGAAGCATGTGTCATATGATCAGAACTGATCATGTTCTAACTATGAAACAATTGAAGTGCTTCTTTTGACTTGAGTGTTACATTTCCATGGTCAGTCATCAGACTCTTGAAACCTGTTTGAAAACCTGGGATTGTGGGAAACGGTATTTCGATCTCTGTCTATACACACAAACTGAAAGATTGATAATAAAGTTGACTTTTGATCTTATCTTATGTTTATGGGTCCCTAATTTGACCACTACTAACTATTGTCTCCTGCAGAGGAACTGCCTGACAGTGAAGAAGTACATCGACGGTCCGCTGGGACATTACGTCATCAACGTCACTTCTGCCGCCAAGCTGTGCAGCAAAGCTCTCTGCAAGAAGAACGGCAGGTGCGTCCGAAAGAGCCTCGACTCGGGCGCTTACCTGCACCTGAACCCACGTTTCTTCCACATCCACAGAAACCCAACACCCAGAGGCCCGCGCTTCCACATCAGCGGACACCTCAACAACCACGACATCCTGGACATGAAGCACAAGTTCACCTGCCAGTGCTACCAGGGCTGGACAGGTGTTTACTGCGAGATGCCCCAGGCTCCAAACCCCCCTCCTCCACATCAGCCTGCCGTCCCCTTTCCTCACCCCAGGGAGAACTGCCTTCTGGGAGAAATCATGCTCCTCATATCCCTCCATTTCTCCTGCCTCTGTGTCATCCTGTTCCTGGGACTCTGTCTGGTTATCAAGTGTTGGATATTGTAGACGTCAAAGCCTCATTTTGAGAGTTTTAGCCAGTTATGAATTGTGACCAGCTGCAGCTCCTCTAATGTCCACTAGGGAACTGTATTGAATTGAATGGGAAAACCTCAAACTTCCATTTACAAAAAAGTAACAAACACAGTTTCAAAATGTATTTCCTTCATCTGATGTATGTTTTAGATCTGATTTTGAATTCTGAAAATGTTTTGTATTAAAGGAATATTTCAAAAACAATGTTTTAAGGTTGAAATACCACTTTTTAAAACATCCACAGAAACCTCTCATATACTGTAACTAAACCAACCACAGCCTGTCAGTCAATTGTCTGTTTTCTGACTGTTTCTGTTCTAAATCCCTTCTTTCTAGAAATTGCACGTTTTCCTTGTTTTAGCATTGTTGTTTCCCCAGTCCAAAGACATGCAAGTTGAAATCCTGCACCTCTTATCCCTCCATTTCTCCTGCCTCTGTATCATCCTGTTCCTGGGACTCTGTCTGGTTATCAAGTGATGGATATTGTAGACGTCAAAGCCTCATTTTGAGAGTTTTAGCCAGTTATGAAGTGTGACCAGATGCAGTTCCTCTAATGTCCACTAGAGAACTGTATTGAAATGAATGGAAAAACCTCCAACCTTCATTTACAAAAAGCAACACAGTGATTTTAGAGTTTTATGCAGATCTGAAGTGTGATCAGATAGAGTTCCTCTAATGTCCACTAGAGAACTGTATTGAAATTAATGGGAAAACCTCCAACCTTCATTTAAAAGAAGCAACAAACACTGTGATTTTAGAGTTTTAGCCCGATCTCAAGTGTGATCAGCTGCAGTTCCTCTAATGTCCACTAGAAAACTATTGAAATGAATGGAAAAAAAAAACTTCCATTTACAAAAAAGCAACAAACACAGTCTCAAAAGCTGTATGTATGTTTTTGTTCTGATTCTGAAAATGTTCTTGTATTAAAGGAATATTTCAAAAACAATGTTTTAAGGATGAAATACCACTTTTTTAAACCTCCACAGAAACCTCTCATACAGTAACTAAACCAATCACAGCCTGTCAGTCAATTGTCTGTTTTCTGCCACTTTTCCAAAAGGACATCCCTTCCTAATCCACGTCTTTGTGCTCCTCTTGTTTCTAGGGTTACAACAACAACAGTTCTTCCAATCAACCAAAACAAAGCAGGCCACAGTTTATCGTGCATGGAAAACCTATCAATTACATAGTCTCGTATTGCAACTCGTTATTTTTTGCCAAATAGGTTTAACATAAGCTACTGTAACTCTGTTGCCTTTACTTAAGGATGCAGGAAGTAATTTTCTAATGGCTCTGTTTTACACAAAAAGCAATTTTACTGTAAATTCCTAGAAAGCTGAGCCACAGGTTACTTGTATCTGCAACCCCAATACTCCACTCTTAAAGGGCCAATGTCATGCTTTTCTGGTCATTACCTGTCCCCTTGTGTGTTATGTAGCTTTTTCTGCATGTAAACGGTCTGCAGAGTCACAAACCCTCAAAGTACACCCTGTAGCGAGTACAACTCTAACACAGAGAAGACCTGTCTATGCTGCCCCAGAACGCCTCGCTGGGGATTTCTCTTTTTCCATTGTTTACTTCTTGGGTATAGTGACGTATTTCAGGTATAGTGATGTAACAAAACGTAACGGCTCCGCAGATTGGTCCAAATGGACGTTACGTTTCGACCAATCCGCGGACTTCCTCACACACACACATTCGGCGGGACGTTGCGAGGCTCGCTGCTGAGTGGAGCGGGACACTGTGAGCTGGCTCACTGGTGTGGGGTCGGCGAGACAGCGAGACACCGCGGAACTCAGCCTGGGCACACACACAAACTCCCAGCCAGGCTGTGGGTGTGTGTGTTTCGCGTTGGGTTTCGCTGTGTCTCGCTTTCTCGCAGACGGCCACTGGGCTCACAGGGTGGTGGGGGGGGGGCAGGAGCTCCAACAAGGCGTGTAGGACAGAGAGTGAATACACATACTTTACAGAGATGCTGTATGAGAAACCAATGTGATTTTGGAAAATTGCACAATATAAATCTTTTCTAGTAAACTCAACAATGGAATTATGATCAGTAGAAATGGCCATGACATGGGACCTTTAAACTGTATGCTCCAAATGTTCCATTCACAACACAAAATATGTAATAAAACACTTCCTCTTTTTTTTGCGATGAAACTGGTCTCCATGTGGATCCAATCTAACTAAAGTATAGTGATCTTTCCAGAGTATACAGGAGGAGAATATACTCAAAAGGTACACATTTGGTTGAGATTTCCTACAAAGTGTAATGCTTTATATGCTTCTGTGTTTTTACAACTCAAATAAAGAGATAACTGAAATTGTTACCACATAAATGTCTAAATACAACAAAAGTGTGCAGGGTGGTTTGCACTGTTTCTGTTCTAAATCCCTTCTTCGTAGAAATTGCACGTTTTCCTTGTGTTGTTGTTTCTCCAGTCCAAAGACATGCAAGTTATGTTAATAGTTACCCTAAATATAATCATTCATTTGTATATTGACTTGTCTGGTGAAAAGCTAACGAGAGAGAAAGTGATTTTGAGTTCATTTTTCCCAGCAGGAGGATACCGTACAAATTAATGTTCTGCAGAAACCTCAGTAAACAATCAATAAATCAACCAAATCCAACAAGACAGTTGGGTCGGTTTAGACAGTGTTTAGTTTGGGATAATGACTGTAATGAGGCTGACATCACAGCTGAGTGATCTGTTTTTGGGTGGCGATGGTTCAGTCGGTTAAATGAGTCATTGAGCTGTGGCGGGACGGGTCACCAAACAGTTCAACAATAATGCTGTTTGTCCCACGGGAAAGGGAGTGCAAAACAACCATTTTGGGTGATGAGAGGAAGATGAGAGAAGATGAGAGGAAGAGGAGAGGAAGAGGAGGAAGAGGAGAAGCTTCTGTTGCAACGAGAGGTTCACGGATCACCAAAAAACTGTCAAAGCAGAGTAAACTGAGGATTACAGAGAGTGTTGCAGTCAGCTTTTATAAATCAACGTCTTTGCCAACTCGACTTTAACAGCAGCTTTAGAGTTTCATTTCTGCTGATGCAGGAGGATCAGGAAGCTGCATTCATGTTTGTTTTATTTGTTTAGATATTTATTTTTAGTTTTAACAAAGACATTTACAGCTTAGCACTGCCTGAACTAATTGCACTGATATATTCAGGCAAAGGGACAGCTTTGAAGGAATAGAGCTGAGGTTAGGAAATGGTTAGCTTAGCCCTTGTTTTGGAGGTTCAAGGCCTTGCACAAAACCACTTTAAATGATCGGAACATTTTTGTACATTTTATAACCGAGGGTATTTGCATGCACAAGTCGGGGACGTGGTACAAGCTTTTGTCGTGATAACCTTTGCAGCTACACAGACACCATTTTTTATATACATGTATTACTTTAAGCCTACCTTTCCTGTCTGATCCTGAATGATTTTGCCATGCTTGAACCAGGAACCATCTGATCTCTGGATGGTTAAAGGCACTTCTCCAATCTGGCAAAAAAGCAAAGTAGAGAGGTATTCGCTGTGGAACTATCGACTGAAGAGTACAGTTTTTCTTCAGGATGTGAGACTCCTGAACTCATTCTCTGTACTTTAACAACAACAAATAGCTTAGCTTGTTGTTTCACTTCAAATTAGGACTACCCTATGTTTCCCCATTTTCTTTGTAACCTTGTATCCTTAGCTAACACAAGGCTTTTCATGTACTGATGGAATCAATACTGTGGAAATGTAAATTATACTGACAGTATACTTTAAACACTAGCTACATTTGTCCACCTTTAAATACTTTTCTACTCCAACAAGCAAATGGATGTCTTAACTGTGCTGCTCTGAGAATCACCTTCTGATGAACCTTTGCCGGGCACAGTGACTCAGAATCATTTATAATGGGTAAAAGTATACAGAGTTTGTCCAGCAAAAACACAATTAAGCAACTTTTAGTGGTTTCCAGCTCCTCAGAAGAAGGACTGTCGAACCGCCAAACCCTCCACCCAGAGAAATGAAATTGTCCAGTTCACTCAGGAGGAACATTTATTCTCTTCTGGGTTTGTTGTTTTTGAAATACTGACAAATAATCACACACAGAGCTCCTTCCTTCCTCAAAAACATCTTAAACCTTCAGTTTTTTTATTTATTCCCTTCCCGGCAGTCCTTGGTCTTGGTTCTGTCCCATAAAAAACAACACAATTTAATACATGTGAAATTATCCTCTACAATGTGCTTCTTTTCCCAGGTTGTTTTACCGTTTGGTGGTACTACAGTTTAATAATCCATCTGTAGTGTCTGACAAGTTCCTTTTGGGTTTCTCCACATGTTGCCATCTTTTTCTGGACAAAGGAAATCTTAATTGGTAAAAAGAGAGGATCTGAAATGAGACAGGAGAACACCATTGATTCACGTACATTTTATCTTTTGAAAACCAGCAACACAGTCTTCCCATACCCACCGAAGTTTCTCAACATCTCTTGGATAGAGTGGGAAAAACATTCATAGTTACCAGAGGGTGAACCCCGTGTCATTCGCTGTCTTTTGCTTTATGATAATGATTGAAAGAATGGGTACACACATTCATGTTTCCCAGAGGTTGAACCCTAAGAAATGTAGTGATCCCCACGCATTTTGCCTTTTTAAATAATAAAACTTAAGGTTTTGACTTACCGTCTGACTTATCTCAACATGTAACGGAGGGATTGAGGCAAGAATTCATAGTTACCAGAGGATGAACCGCCTATAATTCCCTGTCTTTGGTTTTTTCGCCGACATAACGTGGACATTGGAATGATGTCTTGATAATTATTGAATCAATTGCAAAGAATGGGTACACAATTCATGTTTCCCAGAGGTTGAACCCTAAATATGTAGTGATCCCAACGCATTTTGCCTTTTTAAATAATAAAACTTAAGGTTATTGCCTCATCCCTCCGTTATATGTTGAGATAAGTCAGACGGTAAGTCAAAACCTTAAGTTTTATTATTTAAAAAGGCAAAATGCGTGGGGATCACTACATTTCTTAGGGTTCAACCTCTGGGAAACATGAATGTGTGTACCCATTCTTTGCAATTGATTCAATCATTATCAAGACATCATTCAATGCATGTCCACGTTATGTCGGCGAAAAAACAAAAGACAGGGAAATATAGGCGGTTCATCCTCTGGTAACTATGAATTCTTGCCTCAATCCTTCCGTTACATGTTGAGATATGTCAGACGATAAGTCAAAACTCATTGTACCCAGAGGATGATTCCTAAAGACTTTTAATCCCCTTGAGGTAGAAGTTCATGGTTTTGAGGGAAACTATTGGAAGTATTGCAACTATTGGACATTCATTTTCCCAGAGGTTGAACCCTAACAACTTTGGCATTATTACTTTTAAAACACCACAACTAAAAGTTTTGAATTGAGGTTAAAATGAATGTTTTTGAGTGAAATGTCTTGCCAACTATTGGATGGATTGGATGAGATTGTTTGGACATGTAAGATGCCCAAGGGTGAATTAAACATACATGTATTAGAAACAATTCATGTAAACATCTCAAAATAGAAATAAAACAGCATTCAAAAAGTAGAAAATGTACATGTTGAAATACCAATTTACAGTACACAAAATATAAAGCAGGATATACATTGTGTGTAAGGAATGGAATTCAAATAACTTTGGTGGTTTCTTAACTTTTCACATCGACTCTCTGTCGTTTTAAAGGGATTTCTGTTGATTTGTTCACTTAGGGTCCAAGGATAGAGAGCAGTATATATTGCGGAGCCCCTTGAAGCCGATGTGTGACTTTATTGATAAAATGGACTTGACATCTTGTCTTAGGGGTTTTCAACAGGCTTATATTTTGACCTCTGAGAGGAGCTCTAGGAAAGTGAGAGGATCACCAGAGTCATGAAGACCCATCCCTCCTGACAGTGAGTATCTGAACCAGATTTCACAGCCTTCACATTAGCTCTGCGTGATTAAACGTGACTTTGGCAGAGCTGGAGCTGACTCAGCGGAGTATTTCTGTTGCTGTAATTATCGTATTATGATGATTGACAGGCGAGGAAGTAAACAGCATCTAAAATCCACAGTCCTCTTAGTTTCCTGTCGGGGTCTTTTTCTTCTTCTTCTTATTAATTGTAATGTATTAGTTTTTTCCATCTCTTTGCAAAATGTGTGTATAGTTAAAACAAACGTTAATAAAATGTGTTTTAAAAATATTTTTCTTCTTCTTCCAAACAGAAACCTGAGAAAGTGAAAACTGAGAAAATGTGTTGTCAATGAACATTAAATCAGAAAATAATATGACATGTTAAAGACAACTTCCTTTCTTCAACTGTTTTGACACAACCACATTTAAAGAGTTCAAATATCGTATATCCAATTTATAGAATAAACTCCTGAGGTTCATCATTCAATATTTCTTAAACATACAGAAACCAAACACCTGTAATTAAGCGGCCCACAGACATCAGTTAGCTCCTGTACTTTAGCTAATAACCATAATCAGCTTTATTTCACTGTCAGCAGTCGCTCGTCTGCACGAGACTGGGAAACACTCGACCTGAGTTTCGTGTTTTCTTTTAAACTGACAGAGACGGATCAGTCGGAGGACATTTCCACTCTCAGAAATCAAAACATCTGCAAATTACAGCACAGAACCGTCAATTATATTTTTGCATTTTGCAGCCTGTTTAAAGGACGAGTCTGGCATCATTTTTCCTTACGTTGACTTTTCTTTCATTGTCAACAAACCCAGGAAAAGACCAAAATCTGAAAGTTGGTTTCAGAGTCTGTCGCTCCAGTTCATTGGCTCAGATGCAAATCCCAAAAGGGCTCATTAATATATCGATTTAATTTAAATAAATACATTAAGATAAGGCACATTAACATACTAAAACAGCTGGTCAAGACTTTAGCAAATAATACTCAAACTGAAGAAGTAGTGCATTTTTGGGGACTATTTGCATTTCCAGCGGTTGATTCATTTACATTTGGTGCTCTAGAGAGTTTTTGGTTGGTGACAAAACCATTGTTCAAGTAGCAAATTCGTACAAAATGCACCTTAGAATGAACTTAACACTCAAACTGATAAACTCACAATATCTCATTTTCTGCATTTTCTCTCAATCAAAACAATTGTAATTGGGGTTGTAAAGTAGCATCGGATCATTGTATATTTTCTCTACCACAATTGCATTAGCTTTTCCTAGTTGGTATTCCTTCAGTGTTCGTAGTTCAGGTTGTTTTTATCCAGAGCCGAATTATCCAGTTAGGTTTCCTCCTCTTCAAAACAAACAAAACTGGTGATAAATCCTCTAAAAACACATAATAAAGAAGTTTCAGGTTAGAATGTTGTGTTTTTCAACACAACAGCATTTGCTGAGCTTGTTTCTCCGATAACTCAAGATATAGACTAAAATCCTTCATCCTGTTAAATGATATATAAAAAACAACCAACATTTAAAACGTTTATTGTAAAATCTGTCTTAAAACTGGATAAAAAAATCTATTTATGACAGCTTCTGGCAGACAATGCTGACACATGCTAAAAGTGGGATACGCCTCCATTACATAAGACCAAAAGAAACCCTGATTAAATGATGGATTAAAAGTTTGAAAATGGTTGGAAATATTTGGTTTAATGTCATGTATACAACTCAACACACTATATAACAAAGGTTAAGTTGTTTTTAGACAGCAGGAATATCACACGTTAGACCTTTAAATGTCGGCAGCTCTGATGGTTTATCAGCCAATCTGCTGATTACAGGCCGGCAGAGGAAGCAGGTAAACATTTACCACTTCTGTACACAAGCAATTAACGACGGCCAAACACAGACAGCTAATGATCCAGATGGATGTGTCACTTCATATGGAAGAAAAACAACTTCAGCTCCACTTCCACTTGATCACTTAGCTTATGGAAAACACATAATTTCCTCCTGGATTGTACAAATGAAAGTAGAGAGGATGATCTGAGGAACGAGAAAGGATCCAACAACGTTTACATTTACACTCATGTGGTTTCAGAGATAAACATTGAAATGAGTCAGTGGTTCATGCTAATTTCCCGCTGAGATCATGATGTTCCTCAACAGATGGATTTTGCTTTAGTGTTTAAAATACCACTTTAAATCAAACCAACTTTATAGTAGTGACATTAAATCACTGCTGGGTCCCTTTTAGACAGCAGGAATGAATATTTTGAATACTAATGGCAAATCAAAGAGACTTTCAGGAACAGATCTTTATCCAATATTATGATTCTTACAATCAAACATTTGTTAGAAACAGGACCAAGTATTCAGAAACATGATCGAGTATAATCTTTTTTGTGCAAGTGGAGGCTTTGTTGTATGAGTCCGTCAGTATCAGCACGATGTTCTTCTTTGTGCAAAGGTTTGATTGTTGTTTTTAACTGATAAAACGTGAATTCATAAAAAAAGATGACATCATTCTGATACAAATGGGATTTACTTATTCATAGGAGCCAACTTTACTTTGTATTTCTGTACTAAAAGAGTTTCTAGGCTGTGTTCACTGCAAACTCTTGGGATCATATTTAAAAAAAGAGCAATGCTTGTAACTTTCACTCAAAACCACAAATATCGATGTCATGGTGGCGCAGGTGAAATTGGTAGGATTAATCCTCTGGGAACCACGTGTGTTTGGAGTTTCATGGCAATCTATGACTTAATGTTGAGATATTTCTAGACTTAAGTGGTGGAGTGTCTATGACGGGCCAGAAATCCTTTTGAGTGTCAGTAAATAGAAGAAAGAGAATTTGTGATGATTTGCTGCATGAGTTGCCAGCTAAATTTAGAATCAGAATATGTATTTGTCCCACAGAAGGGACATTTACATTTGTTATGGCAGAAAAGAGCCAAAGACAGCTTAATATGAACTAAATATCATGTTATGAACCAAAGTGGTGGTCAGGGGTAATTTGCCTGCTGGTGGTTTTGAGAGAAAAAGTAAAAGGGTCAACAAATATAAAGGCTTTCATTCTGTTGACATAATAAGAGTAACAGAAGAGGTTTTTAACTAAACTTGAGAGATGTGGGAGAAAAAGTTCAAATGTTTGACTGATTTCTAACAGTTTACGAAACAACCTCATTGTTTTCTCAACAAAAGCTTAAATCTCTTGCAGGTCTTTCACAGTTTTGTAAGAAGAGAGTCGCGTCTCCTCCAGTGAAACCACCAACATGGCCGCCGTCCAGAGGCCTGGCGTCAGACTGTTGATTTTGAGTCCAGTGGACCCCTCAGATCCCGATCCTACATCAACACAATAACGCTCCGAAGCTCCTGGAGAGTCGTAAAATGCAGAGTTAGGTCGGTGGGCGAAGATGGCATCAGAAACAATAATACGAACGCAGGGGAAAACTGGCAACCCTTTGGATAAAACACACAGTCTGAGAGAAACCACAGGACAGAGTGAGAGGTGATCATTGTGAACTTATCTGCAGACAAAGCTCGAGTTACTGAAGGCCAAAGGTCAAAGAGAGAGAGATTATGTCCATTTCCTTCTGTGTGATGGTCTGATGAAGAGGATCAGAGAGGTAAAGGATGTTGGTTTAAACAGGAAATGATGATTCTGCTTCACTGTGAGCTTTGGCACTCGGAAAAGAGATATCATTTTAATCTAAAGTGGAGTTTCACAGTGAGGGAGTGGAGGAAAAACTCTGAAATGTATCTGCTGCTTAAAGAGGACATATTCTGCTCATTTTCAAGTTCATATTTGTATTTGGTTCCTCTACTGTGACAGTTCTCCGTGCTTTAATGACAAACCTATAGGACACACTACATGTGGGGGAAACTTCTGAAGCAATTGGAAACCGGACTCAGAGAGACACGAGGAGAGCTGGAGCTTTGATAGCAAACACTGACGGTTTATTTGGAGTTACGGCCGGAGAATTGACAAGACAGGTGGTGTGTCACGAGTTGACACAGCGGTTGCCAAACCAATTCTGAAGAACTCTTTCTGTAGCTCGAGGTTTTAACTAGTTCAGAGTGTAATAATCAACATTCTTCATCAGTGAGACTAAAGCAATATGGACCCTGAATCTAACTAGAGCTCTCGTCCATAGGAAAGAATGTGTGCCAGGGAACCTACGTCCCTGAACAGTAAACTACCTCATGGCGGCTTGTGCTCCGTCATAGACTGGCAACAACAATGCGCCCAAGCTGCCCTCCTTAAGAGAGATAGCAGCAATACCAAAGGCCGTAGACCTATGCCACGGGAAAAGAGACAGTAAAGAGAGAAAACGATGAACTGTGTCGAAGGTTGAAAACCTAAGCAAATTATTCCCTAACACTACAGGAAAGGGAAAAAAACCTAAAATGGTAAATAGAGTGATTTTTCATTGCGCCTATTCAGTCTACAAACCACCCATTGTGCTACACAACACATGTCAACATTACATTATTGAACATTCACTCACTGATGTTGCATTCAAGGTTTCAATCTGTTCATCAGGAGCAGTTTGGGGTTCAGTGTCTTACACAACGACTCTTTAACACACTCTGAACTGAACGAAGCTAAACTAACTGAGAGTAAGTTCAACTAAACTGGACAACAATAAACTGAAATAAAGATGACAGGATGGAAAGAGAACCAGCGATCCCACAGTAGATATGATGGAAGGATGATGACCTCCATCTGCAGCGACCACACTAACCAGGTTTTAGTTTTCCGTCCTTTTAGGAACAAATTACATTTCTGTCGACCACCCTCCTGCAGGAGCGCATTACACAGATACAAATCTGGCCATCTTCCCCTGAAACCTCCACATTATGCATCACGTATCGAACGCAGAGCGACTCTGAACCATCGCTTCCTCCCCGAGCAACTCGATGCCTCATTACAGCCATTAGAGCCAGGCATTTCCATAACACAGTCCACATGCTGGAGAGGAGCTTTTATCCTCGGAGGTGGAAAACCAATCCGCCGTCAGGATCACACGCCAGGCCAGAGGAATCCAAAATCACCCCCATCACCACCACCATCACCCCCAACACCACCACCACCACACCACCACACCACCACCACCACCACCCACCCACTGTGGGAATGTGGTTTCCCACACACACACTCTGTAGGTGGCGTTTCCTGTGAGTCTGCATTTATTTGAACATTGGTATGTGTGTGAAGTGTGTGTGTGTGTGTGTGTGTGTGAAGTGTGTGTGTCAAAGTAATCAGATCTATGACTTAAGTACAAGTAGTAATGCTTCAGTGAAGAGATAGTCTTTGTACTTGTACTTACTGTAAGTACAAAGAGTAGACGTTGTTATTATTCAGAATAATATGATACATAAATTGCTATTCTTGATGCATTAATGTCTTCATCACTTCAATGCTGCAGCTTGTAAAATACTGGGTTTTCCTGTGAGTCTGCATTTATTTGAACATTGTTGGTGTGTGTGTGTGTGTGTGTGTGTGTGTGTGTGTGTGTCAAAGTAATCAGATCTATCACTTAAGTACAAGTTGTAATGCTTCAGGGTAGAGATAGTCTTTGTACTTGTACTTACTGTAAGTACAAAGAGTAGACGTTGTTATTATTCAGAATAATGTTATATAATTAAATGAGTATTCTTGTTGCATTCATCACTTTAATGCTGCAGCTTGTAAATTACTTTGTTTCTGCTATAACACACGTTTCCTCAAGTTAGTGAAGATGTTGCTTCATTTGGAGGTGTGTTGGCATATTTCTGTTTTATATTTGCATCGTTTTTCAAACTGCAGCGCGTTTTTCATGATGGAAATGTTTTGGGCCGTCGTAACAAGTTGGAGCCTGACGGCCACAGTAAAAGGGTAACTACAAACTGTAAGTCTTAAGTAGATGTGAGGCAATTAAAACTGCATCTGCCTCAAAAATGTAATGGACTATTGAAGTACATGTGGCATAAATTGGAAAAACTCAAGTATGGAAAATAGTAATTAGGCTACAATACTGGAGTAAACCTAGATCTGCTTTTTACACAAACACTGTTCAAAACCTTCTCTAACACAGGCTGAATACTCACAGTAGGCTCTGATTTTGCCTTTATATAATAAATGAATCATTAAACAAAATGTCTACATGGTTTAAAACCCCATTTCTAAATCCTTTGATGCAATAGTTAAGAAAGTATAACCCTTGTGTTTGATCATTTGTTACAGATGTCATTGAGTTGACACAAGTCACATAATGACATCCATCAGTGCTGCATATAAAACAGAACCAAAGCTCCATGTGCTGAGTTGTTGTCTCATTTCTTGTCAAACCAACGTTTAACTTCCTCATCATTAGTCTAATTTACCGGCTGAGGAACGTTTTGTAGTTGCTGATGTCTTTGTGGCTCTCTTGGTGGAAAACAGGGAAAGGGAAAGTTGGCTTTAGGCTAATTTTCCTTGGATTAGAAATGTGCCCAAACACAGCTCTGTTCAAAGCGACAGCATTCTTGTAAAGCGTATCTGAACTAATGCTGCCTCAATGAAACGCAGAGGACTTCACAACACTGTTCCTCACATTTCACTCAACCCTGACGATGAAACAAACCGTGTGTGTGTGTGTGTGTGTTTTTTGTTTTTAGTAGAATAAATTGTAAGGTGCGCAGGGAGCAAATTAGAGAAAATTGCAGCTGATGCGTTCAGAGAGAAGATCTGAGGGATGAGAGGAAAACACATCACACACACACACACACACACACACACACACACACACACACACACACACACACACACACACACACACACACACACACACACACACACACACACACACACACAGAGAGCAAGGCTTCTTTAAAACACTGTAGAGAGACAAGGTTCCTCCCCTTTTGATGCTCCATATGCAACATGTATGGTAGTCCTCAGTGAAAGAAAAACAAGATTTTGACCCAGTTTGAACATTTCAAAGATCATTTTCCAAGTAAAGAAAGTCACAATTTGTCCTAATACTGTTGAGGTATAGCACTCTGGAAATGCACATGTAAATAGAGAAAACGACACAACCAAAAGTTATAACGTTGTCAATTTCCCTCTTGCTGGAAGAATGAAATGTCCCTCAAAGAGACACAATAGACTCAACTTGAGCACACAAGTTTCTCTCCCAGTCTTCCTCCCTCCCTGAAACGCCTCCATTGGACTCCTTTGTTTACTTCTGGAACACTGTGACATCACTAACACTCGCACTTCTATTGGTCAGCGCTCCAACACATTGTACGTGATAGGCTCAGGGGCGGGACATCTCCAAGCGGTTGACCAATCACAACAGAGCAATCAGAACGGATTCAAAACCATAAAGCCAATTCTCTCTTTTTAGTTTTTTCGTAACATTGTTATCCTGCTAGTTATCTCAAATATAAAATGTAAAAGTTATCGGATAACAGCTTTTTTTTAATGCAACTGTAAGGGAATACAGTTATGTGTTTTGTATCCTGATTACATCATCCCGTAACATGTTATCTGTTACTCCCCAAGCACGATTGCTCCTATAAGTGGTCGGCATTTAGCATGTCTGTTCCCACGGGCCAATTGTCTCATTATGTGTCTATCACAATGCCAGATTGTTTCTTGTTTTTGCTCATTCTTTAGCCTCCAAGATTGTTAGAAAAGCATCTGCTGTCTCATCTGTATCTACTGCAGACTAGCAGCCTGTTTTTGACCCGTTGAAAGCCTTATTAGACAACCTAACAAGTGCAGTCTGGTCACGTTATTTACATTACACTTTTACAAAAATACAACTAAAAGAAAAGAGTTTGTAAAAGCAATTACATGATAAAAAAACAAACTTATTCTATCTTCCTCGCCACTTGAAGCTTCTTTGCGTTGAAACCCACTCTTTGATGTATAATGAATAAACACAGATGATCTGAAGCTGTTAATATCTTAATTATAAGTAAAAAAAACGATATTGTAATTCTTCCCACAGATGGAAATCACTGTAGTTGGATGAAATGCAGTATTTACCCAGTGTAAACAGTTGAAAAAGGGAACATCTATGTGTATATTTCACAGAGGGATACAGTTCACTGCCACTTTTGTCTCCTGGTTGTAAATATGTGAGGTTAACCACAGGAATGAGAGCTGGGATAAAGTACTGGGTCCAAATGTAAAGTCATTTAATCGGTGCAGTGACACCGAGAGAATAGCCTACAAATTACCAAATACATGAAGATGCTCGTTAAACTGCTACGTGTTTATTTTGGTAGAAAAATGCTTGTTTGACATTTGATAGTGTGGGACCCTGATGACCGCTTTCTGTTCACTTTCCTTTCTCAGGGGTTTCTGTGGCTTTGCTTATTGAACTGGTTTTGAAAGCAGCAGACAGGAATGTAATGCAAGAGATTTCCTGTTTGCAATGTTCAGCAACATTAGAGAGAAAGCATGGCTACAAAAGGGCGGTTAGGGGTGTGAAATGCACAAGAAATGCAGAATCGACACTCCACGTTTCACTGCTTCAATGGACCTATTAACTGCAGAGTATTGTATTTAGTGACTTATTCACCTTGCATTTTCCCACCTCTGGAACAAAGCCATCTGTAAGTTATTCTGGCTTAGCATTAGCATCACTGTAAAAAGAACTAGAGGAAATACTGGACAGACTCCACACTAAAGCAAATATCTACAGTTTATCATAACTCTCATTACCCAGAAGGGTAGAGGAAGTCCCACAGTGTTAACATTTATAAATACAAGTTAACCTACAGAGCGATTTCACTAAACCAAGTTAGTGTACTATTTAGCTGGCTAGCTGTGAAACGTTAGCTATATATCCAACAAGCTATCTAGCAACCGTTAGCTATCTATCAATCAGACTATCCAGCGCACATTAGCAATCTAATTACCAAGCTAGCTAACGTTTTGTTATCAATATTCAAATTTGCTAGTGAACGTTAGCTATCTGATTAACAAGTTAGCTAAAAATCGCTATCTATCAAACTAGCAAACTAGCTCACGCCAGCTAACTATCTTAAAAGCCAGCTATCAAACTTTAGCTAGCTACCGCCAAATTGGGATCTCTGATCAGTTACATTTGAATTATTATTTATTACCATAGGTTAAACATGTAGTGAGGAACCCTCTATCCTTCTGGCAGTGAGAGTAATTATACAAAACATTTTTGACGTGGACTTTTGTATGTCGACTCTCAAACATCGAGCAGCTCCAAACATTGGCGTACATTTCCTAAATATGTGTTATTTGGATAAACTCATCACACATTTGGTATCTAAACGGTTGCATTCCCCACGTTTCCTTCCTCTCTACTATAACTAAAAATAAAAGGCACAAAATGCAGCGAGTTCTCATTCCCGTGCGAAAGAAATAATACGAATACATTGATTTTGACACGTTCGTCTTGACCTTAGAAACAGCCGACTGCACTTATTAAACACCTCTTGGGCTTTGTGCATGTTACACGTCCCAAACTTTCCAATGTTCTCAACGGTTTTTACGACTCGGACTTCAAACATTTAACAAATGAGAACATGAGCGAGACGTTTCCCTGCACACAAAGCAGAGCGAAATGAAATGTAATTCTCTACATTTGGCTCTATGAAACCTGATGTACTTATATGATTCTGTTTTCTTCAAGTTTGTATCTTGTTGGTCGAATGCACTTATTGTAAGTCGCTTTGGATAAAAGCGTCAGCTAAATGCAATGTAATGAAATGTAATTCCCCTCTGACCGCTCTGTCCACATTAAAGTGAAGACGAGGTGGAATGATGAGGAGAATGAACATGTAGAGGAAGAAGTACTCAGATCGTTTACTTAAGAAACAGTCTGGCATTCATAGTTTTACATTTACACGAAACGGTAAAGATCGGCATACCTAAAGTACCAAAACCGAACGTACTCATTATGCAGAATTGACACTTTTGGAGTAATATGCTCATTACCGTTAGAGATCCCTCGTAGTACTATATACATTTTTATTTGATTTACATTCCTATTAATAATATGAATCCGCAGAGTAAATTATATGATGTTGTTACATACGTCAAGTACAATAATGAATTAGCATCAAATGGAAAAACTCAGGTAAAGTATTTCAAAATTGTACTTAAGTAAAGTACTAGATAGATTTACTTGTTACTTTCCAACACTGACATGGATGAGATAAACTATATCCGTCCTTAATTATGATTTTTATTGGGTCACAGCAGCATGTTAACAGTCATTACACAATTTAAAACATAATTAAAATGAATAGAAATGGACTTCACTTAAAAAAAGAAACCTAAACAACACAGTATCTAACTTTCTAGTATATATAATATCTATACAAATTCCAGCATAAGTTGGTATACTCTACAAACTTGTCTAAAAACATAGTATACTACACACACATTTGTGCAGCACACACAGTTGTTGTTGTCGGCGTGTGTGTGTGTGTGTGTGTGTGTGTGTGTGTGTGTGTCTGTCTGTCTCGTCTAATGCTGATTGAAGAGGATGAGTTGAGACTTTTCTTCAGAGGAGCTCAGCAAACTCACGAGGATTTAAAACCTCACTCTCCTCACTCTCTGCTCTCTAATCGCTGTGTTGTGGTTGTGGCGCTCCCTCCTCCTCCTCCTTCTCCTCCTCCCTCCTCCTCCTCTTCCTCCTCCTCCTCTCTGTATATAAGTGTGGATGTCTGCTTGTGTTTTACACTCAGAGGGAATGAACGCATGTCTGTCGGACGTAGGATCCAGAGGGCCACCATGACCTCTACGGTGACCCCGGAGACAGAGAGACCTCCACATCTACAGGTGAGCCGTTAACCTCAGGTACTCAATCTATTCAGAACAGCAGCCTCTCTTCATGTTCAAAACTCTGTGATCTACAAAATACTGGTTTCAGATTTCTTAAGGAAGTATTTCCAGAGATGTTGACTGTGAGGTTTGTGAATTACGCAACAATCTAGACACGGTATTTGCTGGTAAAACAATCATGACTACATTTCTGCTCAACTGCATTGTTTTTGCATCACTTTTGATATATATATATAAATAGGCTTTTAACAAGTTAATTGATAGCCTGGACTTCATATTTAATAAAACTGTTCAATATCAACGTACTTCTGGATATTGCATTACTTCTATTATTCCACACTTCTATCATTGCACTGTATCTTGTAACTCGTAGACACAAAATAATGTGAAAGTAACTGGAAACCAAGATTTTTCTTAATTTCTTCAAGTAATTATTCAAATTTTCTGGTTCATATTTGTAATTTGTCCTATTATTTTTCTCATATTGACTGGGCTGCAGCGCCTCTGAGAGAGAAATGTGGGATTTTAGCCTTTGCAGACCATTTACATACACCTCAAAAACACACTACAGGAAAGGGAAAATAATAATAACAATAGTGCCTCTTTAAATAGACTTTGTGTATTAAACTTAAAATCTAACTACCAAGTATTGCAGTTTGATTCACTTCAATTCTTACGGCAACCGATTCCCTATATTTCTTAACTTTTTATAAAACAGATCCATCTTACTCGAGCTTGACGGCGTTGCAGGTTTTGTTTTGCGGCATGAGAGGCTGATAAAGTGTATTTTTAACCTCTGAGGGAGGGAGGGGTGTTACAGCGTCTGTTTTGGGTGATGCAGGAAGGGAAAAGGGGGAGGAAGGGGGAGGAAGAGGAGGAAGAGGAGGGGGGGAGAGCGCTATGCCATGCAAGGAATGTTGGCTCACACTTAACAACAGTGGTGGAAGCAGTACTCAGATCGTAGGAGTGACATAATACATCGTAAAAAACACACTGTTACAAGTTAAAGTCCTGCTTTCAAAATCATATTTAAAGGTCATATGATGCTCAGTTTCAGGTTCATGTTTGTGTTTAGTGCCCGTGACATGTTTCTTGATTAGTATCAGAGGTGGGAGAAGTACTCAGGTCTTGTACTTGAGTAAAAGTAGAAGTACTCAGATCTTGTACTTGAGTAAAAGTAGAAGTACTCAGATTTTGTACTTGAGTAAAAGTATAAGTACTCCAATCTTGTACTTGAGTAAAAGTAGAAGTACCAGAGTGTAGGAATACTCTGTTACAGTAAAAGTCCTGCATTCAAAATGTTACTCAAGTGAAAGTAGAAAAGTATTCTCATCAAAATATAGTTAAAGTAGCGACAGTAAAAGTAGTCATTGTGCAGATTGGTCCATTTCAGAATAATATATATGATATGTTTTATAATGATTGATCATTAAAGTGTTCTCAAAGCTGGTAAAGGTGCAGCTAGTTTGAATGACTTTGTGTACTGCAGGGTAGCTTGTGAATTTACTCCAGGTGGAACTAAAGTCTGATTTAACACTTGATTATATTTCACATCATTCATCCACATCTGTGAAGTAACTAAAGGTATTAAATACATGTAGTGGAGTAAAAGTACACCATGTACCTCTGAACTGTAGAGGAGTAGAAGTACGAAGTAGCAAAAAATGGAAATACTCGAGTAAAGTACAAGTACCTCAAAATTATACTGAAGTACAGTATTTGAGTAAATCTACTTAGTTACTTTACACCTCTGATTATGAGATATTGAAGCATTTACGTGTTCATCAAAGCTGGTTAATATGGAGCTAATCTCTCAATTACCTTTTATACTTGTGCTTGATATTTTAATAACATATCATGGTTTTTGCATTAGTTAATTCATAGGATGTATTAGCTAACAATCTGCAGCTAGAGCTGTCAGATACACAAAGTGGGGCAAAGAGTACAATACTGACTTCCAAAGTGTAGTGGAGTAGAAGTATAGCATAACATGAAAATACTCACGTAAAATTGTACTTTAGTACCTGAATAAATATACTTTCCACCACCGCCTAACAATACCCTTGCAGTAGAGAACATTTTCCTAATGTATTTTTACCCAGCATGCATTACTGTCCTCCTTTAAAGCTGCACACCATTAGCAGAGCAGACATTTCAAGTCTCCGTTTAGGTGGAGTCTCAGTCATTTAGCGCTCTGACTCATAAAGACTTACAGTAAATATTCAAAGAGATGAAAAACACGAGTTCTTCTTTGAGGAAGAGCATCTGGATTAAAGTTCATCACACGCGGCTGTAAAACTTATTTTTTGTCTGTGTGTGAGCTTGTTGTTGTTCAGTCTGCCCTCCACACACACTCAGAGGAGGTTAACATGTCTGGGGTTAAAGATCAGAAGCTGAAGCAGAGAGTGTTGATTGGCTAACGGGATTTCAGGATTTGGCTCGACAGGTAAACGAGCAAACACGGTAATCTGAGGACGCTCTGACTACAGGTGAAATACTGCCATTAATAAAAAACAGTATATTGCCGTATTATGATTTCAGTCAGACAACTCACGTGTTTCTTAATGTGTTTATTATAAGCAGCATATAGTTTGAGTTTGGCGTCTAGGCTCGGGCCTCATCACTCCACAGATTTACAAAGAACATTGAGTGATGATTAGATAACTATCCCCCGATTCTACAGGTGGAAGCTGGGGTGGAAGCTGGGGGTGGAAGCTGGGGTGGAAGCTGGGGTGGAAGCTGGGGTGGAAGCTGGGTGGAAGCTGGGGGGGTGGAAGCTGGGGTGGAAGCTGGGGTGGAAGCTGAGGTGGAAGCTGGGGTGGAAGCTGGGGTGGAAGCTTGGGGGGTGGAAGCTGGGGTGGAAGCTGGGGTGGAAGCTGGGGGGGTGGAAGCTGGGGTGGAGCTGGGGGTGGAAGCTGAGGTGGAAGCTGGGGTGGAAGCTGGGGTGGAAGCTGGGGTGGAAGCTGGGGTGGAAGCTGGGGTGGAGCTGGGGTGGAAGCTGAGGTGGAGCTGGGGTGGAAGCTGGGGTGGAAGCTGGGGTGGAAGCTGGGGTGGAAGCTGAGGTGGAAGCTGGGGTGGAAGCTGGGGTGGAAGCTGGGGTGGAAGCTGGGGGTGGAAGCTGGGGTGGAAGCTGGGGGTGGAAGCTGGGGTGGAGCTGGGGTGGAAGCTGGGGTGGTGGTGGGGGAGGCGAGCAGCAGCAACATGAAACACAGCAGCAGGAACATGAACGCAGCAATAGCACGTGAACACAGCAGTGCAGCAGCAGCAGCAGCAGCAGCAGCAGCATAGCGAGGCAGAGGCAGGAAGACCTGGCAGCTTAAATAGAGCGGCATGTTTAGGAGAATGTGTTTGGTTGGTTGTAAGAGGGACGAGGTGCGTCACGTGTTAATGTATCATTGGTGCTCAAGTTGACTGCCTGAACTAGCTCGCAGGCTTCGCCCCATATATATAAATGTGAAGAATGACATAAGGTTGCATTTCTTTTTATCCCAAATAAGGCAACGTCACATGTTACAGCAGCACAAGAAACAATGATATCAAATATTGTACTATGTTGCTTGTTTGGTAACACTTTTTATCAATTATTTGAATAGAAAATAGCGGTAGTAGTGGTTGTCTTGATAAGAAGCGACATTTTTGTTAATTAAAAATGCATTTATGTAAGACAAATATCTCAAATGTTGATACTGCCGCCAAAAATCCAATAGTGCTTAATCTGATTCACATTGTACTGGATGAATTACAAGTTGTAAGCGTGTGCCACACATACATATTAAACAAAATACTAATATGAACGTGGAAATTAGCATAATAGGGCTCCTTTAAATTTGACAATGTAGACACAATACATTTCTTTACCTTGTTCCTTTATCAATATATCAAAGTCGCTTTGTCACATGACTCTTTGATCCTTAACCAACAACAAGTTTCTCTGAATGATCAGAGCTCTAAAACAATGAAGGACTAACTTGAAGAAAGTCAGAATAAACAAAGATTTAAAAGCAGTCATGAGGCTTAAAGATATCCATATTTCAGATTTGTTTATCTCCATTAGTTGTGTTTTCTCTGAGCTCATCCATCTGGTTTCTCTATCTAATTTAAATCCTCCTTAAACCCAAATTCTCCATCTCCTTCCTCCTGGTGTTTTGCGCTCACAGTGGAAATGTTTCCCTCTTCCTCTCTGGCTTTTGTTTTCCACTTCTCGTGTGAGGAACATGAATCACGACCACATTTTAGTCACCAGGAATATTTGTTGAAATGCTTCTCTCTGCTCTGGTTAACGCGCTTCAACCAGCGTGTTGTGTGATTCATGGAAAGAAGAGGCGATAAAGGACACAACACATCTGAATCAGTCATACTTTCATAACTACACTGTAGCTATGCACACATGACAACAAAAGCCTTGAATCCTTGAATCCTTGAATCCTTACTTTATTCGACCAACAGCGAGGAAATGTCCAACCGAATTGCAAAGGACAGTTTAGATCAGGGGTGTCAAACTCAAATACACAGTGGGCCAAATAAAGAAATCTGTACTAGTCGAGGGCCGGACTGGTTCAATGTTTATTGCAGAACTTATTGAAATGAACTTATTGCACATATTAAACCTGGAACTAACAAAGCTTAAACTATTGCGTATGAAAACAACATTACATAATCAGTTGCATTCATTTCTTATGGCTCTATCTGCAGCTTTTCCGAGTCATTTCTTATGAGTACATTTTCCCACAGGCCAACAACAGCTCAAAAAACTTTTCCCTCAAAGAAAAAACAAACATGCCCTGTTGTCGCAAGAAGAAAAGTTTTGAAGGAAACATCCATTAAACTCAGTTTGCTGCTCTGTGATGCTAGTTCAAGCCAGATACTTGGCATCTCAGGTGCAAGTTCATCAATGTTTGTGGTCAGGCTCTGAGCTGAGGAGATCCTCAGGATTGAGTGAAGGTGTGCGTGCAATATACCGGCGGGCCAGATCTAATAGTAATTAGAAATTATCCTGCGGGCCGAAATTAAATCCACCAAGGGCCTGATTTGGCCCCCGGGCCTTGAGTTTGACACATGTGGTGTAGATGATTGGCAACATTTTTTTAAATGATTAGTGCCTTTAATATATAAATACTTAAAGGTCACCTACTGTATCATGCAATATTTAGGCAATAGCATAGGTCTCAGATATATAAAAATGTATAAAAAACATGTCTATGAAGTGTTTTGCTCAAAATACCAAACAGATCACCCATTCTATTTCATGCCTCATATCCCTCTATTTCACTTCCTGTTTCTAAATTGCTGATTTGGGGTATAAAGCTTTAAAAAAATAAAAAAGGAGGGGGCTGAGCTCATGCGGGACCCGGCAGCTACTCTCTAAACTAAATGCTGCCGTGATGAAACGCCATATCATGGATTATCAAGGATTATTCCTGAAACAGTATGGAGCTCAAAGGCTTTCTCTCTTGCCGGTTATACCACAAGGTGAGTTCCTTTTTATTTCCTGCTTCTTCACACACATGCTCTCCAGTACAGGTTAGCTCTGAGTCTTAGCGATGCTAATGTAAACAAAGGCCATATTACGTCCAAAACACGTCGGGCATTGTTTCTGATAGCAACTTTCTGATAGGGCCGTGGGTCCACCACGTGGGTGCCAGTAAATCTGGATCAGCTCGTTGTACCTCCGTTTTTCAGAGATTTGGGTACGGAAGAAAAGAGAGAGGGTTTTATTTTTGTGGAGGCATGTGGCGCAGTGGGTTAGTGCGTTGGTGTTCGTATCAGGGGAGCACAGGTTCAAACCCCATTGCAGTCAGCATGTCGTTGTGTCCCTGGGCAAGACACTTCCCCCCAAATGGCTCCTGTGGGGATTGCCCACAGTATTGAGTATGTAAGTCGCTTTGGATAAAAGCGTCTAACAAGTGACATGTAATGTTATTTTCTGACGCTGCGTGAGTTCCCCGAGACACCGGGGACACACATTTATGTATAAAGGACATCAAAAAGTGCATTTTGCATGATAGGTCCCCTTTAATGTTTGGCACTAAACAACCCTAATAAGATGTATTATCACAATTATTATTAATTAATTCACTATACTTACTCTAGAATAGTGTGCGAATACATGTTTTAGTATGTTTAGTCTCTGCTCCATAGTTTCTCTTGGAATAAAATCACACTGTAAATTTACATTTATATATTCAGTTTAATATTTAATATTACATCTGTCACACTTATGTATATATAATACAAAATTATATCTTTGTTAATTAGTACATTCAACATGTATACTTTCTACTTTCTTGTTTAGTCTTGTCATTTCATTTGTATTGTACAATGCCTTGTCCTTTTATGCTGCTGCAACACAAACATTTTCCAAATTTGGATCAATAAAGTCTTCTTATCTTATCTTAAATATGTTACAGTGCCATTCAGACTTTTTGATTTGGTTGCTAGATATCAGATTGCATAGTCTCACTATAAAACAGACTAAAGAATTGAGGAAAGATGCCTTTGGATTCTTTATCGTGTGATGTAGCCGAAAATATTAAATAAAAAGGCAAGAAAGTGTTTTTAAAGTAAAAAAAGTACACAACCATAAATAAAGGTAAGTAGCATCATTATCAAAGAAAGTGAACTGGCAGCAGTGGTGCAATGTAATACAGTAAAAAACCCAAATACTGTACTTGTATAACATTTTGAAGTACTTTACCGGAGTATGTTCAATATATTTATGCTACTTTCAGTTTATATTAGTGATGGGAATTACAGCTCTTTGAAGGGAGCCGGATCTTATGGCTCGGTTCCTTTGCGAGAGCCGTTCAAAAGAGCCGTTTTTTTTTAAGTGGCGGTGGAGATTATTGGTTGACCCTGCTTTAAATGATATTTTGGCTTTACAAATGTTGCACTCCGCTTTATCATTGCCTAGGTTTTTGTTGAAGTGCATTCAAATGCTGCTGCGTTTGGCTCATTTTGTCACCCTAACCCTGAAGAGCGGCTCTCACCAAGTACGACTCGGTTCCCTTCGTTCGTACCAAAGAGCCGTTCAAAAGAATCGGATCGTTCGTCAACGTAACATCACTGGTATATATTGATTCCAATACTTGTGTTTCTTTGACTTAAGTTAGATTTCGAATGCAACGCAAACATATATAACACACTATACAGGAAAGGGAAAACCCCAAAAAGCACAATAAGGCTTTTTTAAAGTTGCATATAACTTGAACAACATGCAGGTATTTCTTTATGAGTCACAAATACAGGTCTGCAGGTTTATTAGTGGACAATTTGTCATGATTTTAAAGCGTTCATGCATCCAGAATCTGACTGACTGAGTATTGATGTCACTTCGTGAGATCCGGTTGCTGTTGGAACATATTTTCGCGACAGATGGTGCATGTGAGGGAATCTGTTATTTTGGCTCCCGCCGCTCAGGGGTTCGGCTCGATTCCCAAACATCGAACGGACAACAAGCTTCTTCCTCTCCTGGCGTCTCTGAAAGTCCTCGTCTTTTTATCCGTTTCCATCGAACAGTCAGCTTCACTTACTCCTGAGTTCAAAATACTTTCTTTGGGCTTTGAATCCAATCACTGGGGAAAGAAATGAACTCCTTTCGAGGTAGCTGTCCAGGCATTATAAACAGGCTTGAGGAGTAAATAACTGTAAAGGACACATTTTTAACGAATCCCTGGGTAAAAGGAGGCAAACTGAGCCCCACAATTAAGATTGTGGGGGAATGTAATCGATACAGCATCGCGATACTGCGTGCCGATATTGTATCGATACACGGACGCCAAGTATCGATATTTCATTATATAAACTATTCATATTGCAAAACCAAATAAAAGTTTTTGGTAACAATTGCTTTTTTCAAACCACTATATTGTGCTGAGCTTTTTTTTCTTCTTCTCATGGCCAAGGTCCCCTATTATACTGTTTTTCATCAATATATTACAGGTCTCAGATATATCCAGAACCTGTCTCTGATTGGCTGAAACACCAAACAGATCATTGCAGCATCCCATAATCCCCTCTGTTTCAGCCCTGTTTCCAAAGTGCTGATTCTCTGTCTGTTACTTTAGATGAAAATAAGGAGCCCCTCCCCACGCCCCTCTGAGAGAGATTTGGTTACAAAGAACACAATGGTGCTCTAGGAGGAGATTCAGGTGATAAGGGGGGGGGGGTTACCTTGGTATATGATTGGCTAATGGTTACACAAGCCAAAACATCGTTATGACATCATAAAGTGGCCAAAATCTGATCAGCTCATTTTCAGACAGGTTTTTATATAAATGGATCAGGACACAAAGAGAGAGAATCTTTGTTCCTGAAACTTCCAGAGTCTCTTTACACAGAGGGGACACATGTTGATGTAGAAGAGACATGAAGAAAAGGGGACACATGTTTATGTAGAAAAGACGTGAAAAAGTGGATTTTGCATGATAGGTGACCTTTAAATCGTATCGCAATACTATGGTATCGTGGTTTAAGTATCGCGATAGTATCGTATCGTGGGGAGCCTGGTGATTCCCACCCCTATGGCATCAGCAATCTAGAGATATGCAAGGTGTTGTGCCAACATCGTATCTTCCTCTTGACCCTTGGCCCACATCATCATGACGTTCCTCTGCAGAGCTTCAGACACTGGCAGCTTCTCTTCACATTCACCCCAATTTTCCGACAGAGACACTGGAAATTATACGGTTTCTCTGGTTCGAGTTTTTGTTCAATGAATGCTCCACAAGAACCACAGACATCAACAGACTCGTATCTTAATCGATGCCAGACCTACTCTGGATAAATAATTCACTTTGACACGAAGCCAGACTTTAAGCATGAACAGGAATGAATTAAATCTGAGGCTCTTTTACGAGCATTGAACCATTGACATGAAGGATGGGGCAATTAAACCTTAGACTGTGGTTGCATTGCATTTTTAATCAAACTATTTGCAGACTGTCTCAACCTGACCATTCACATAAAAAAAAATCTCATTTTTGAAGCAAATGTACTTGCAGGATTCTCACCAACTCTAACCCTTAATGTTTTAGATAAAAGTGTAACATGACGGTTGCATTGGCGGTTTCCTCAACCACTTAGATGACCGAATTTTCCCTGACATACAACCCAAGATCTTTAATGCCTGTTCTGATATTTTTATGGTTGAATAAAGCACGAATTTGAAGTTTCCACAGAGGTTTACTAACCAGTGTTGCATGTCGAGAGTTATTTATCCGTAAACTGATCGACGGAGGTATTATATAAGAACATCTGTCACATCTCATGTCTCTGTAAGAAGAGCTCAGAGATTTCAAGCTCAAAAAGAAACCCGACAAAGAGAATAATCAGAAACATTCCTATCATCAATTCTCGCCTGGAAGTGCTTTCAGCCGTACATCCATACGTTCACTGCTTTGAAAGAGGATCTGCTTTCACTAAGTGCAGCAGTTCAATTATTTCCAAACCTACGGGGAAAGACTGGCAGGAGCACAAAGAGAGGAAAAGACTTTGATGTCAAACGACATAACTAAGGTCGGAAAAAAGTCCCATAAACTTTGAAAAACTTCTCAGGACTACAAACTAACACGGAACTAAAGAGACGTAGGAATATCATCTGCTGTCATACTGAATTACAGTTTATACACTAGTGAATAACAGATAATACAATAGTGTATTATCTGTAATTCACAAAATGATTTTTGTTTAAATGGTTCATCGTCAGTACGGATTATGATCTGTTGTTTCGCCCCATGGTCACCACGTAAATATTGGACCCATTTTTCACAAGCTACATCATTTTCAAACATTTTGACTAAACGTCATCACGGCCAACATTAGCCGCCCACACAAAACGTGTTAGTATTATAAACGTGTGGAAATGGAAAAGCCCCATTGGCTTTTTGTCGAGGCAGCTCTTGTTATGCTATCTTTCGGGTTGTATACAAAAATACGTCATCACTCCACCTACTCACTCTGGGCCTCGTGATAATGCATCATCTTTAGTTACAGAGCATCTTTGGTGAAAGCGTGACAGAAAGCAATGAAATAAAACGTCAGATTTTGTCTCCTTCTTCTCTCTGACTTCATATTGGATTCCTCCAGCTGTTGTAGACGCAACGCCTCACTGAGGGTTTTGGCAGCGAGGCCTGTCATTGTGGCCTGAGGCTGTGGTGAGAGGAGGACGAGCTGCGGACAGAAAACAGCTGAAGTCCTCCTTACAGTCCCTGGGTGTCAACTCACTTCCTCTCTGTGACCTCTGACCCCCGGGTGCAATGGGAAGAACCAAGGACTATTTATGTCTCAGAGGTCAAAAGACAGAATGCAGTCTGAATTCTTGCCTGTAGTGGAAAGAGTAGAAAGTGGGGCCAACATATACAAACAAATCACCCTCTGGGAGCAAATACAGTATCAACAGTTCATTTCATGGAAATACTTGACTAAGGCTGCAATAAACAACTTTTTCATTGCAAAAATAATGTGCCAAGTTCTCTCTTGATTAGTTTATTTGTTGATCTTCTATAAAATATATTAAAAAAGGGAAAAAGCCCACAACAATTTCCTAGCGGAGTCTTTAAATATCTGCTTTTATCCGAAAAACATCCCAAAGATATTCAGTTTTAAATCACATTAGACAAAGAAAGCAGCAAATCCTCGAAAATAAGAAACGACTAATCTATTATCAAAATACTAAAACTATCCATAGATGGATTCTTCAAGTAAGCTCTTTAATTAAAGCTTGTACATATGTTTAAGACTCATGTAAGACTGCAGAATACAGATGTTACCGAGACCAAATCACCCAAAAACAGACGATCAATTCAAGATCCCGAATCCACATTTTCTTTTGATTTTTTTTAACGTTTATTACTTTAGAAAATGTATGCAATTATTCAAATTCATTAAGTTGCAATTTTCCAAATGGCTTGTGCATAAAAAGGTCAGTATGTCGGTCCATCGTATTAAAGGGGATCTCCAAGGAATTTTAAATGTCAACAGCTGGAAAATAAACGAAGATATCATTTTTGCAGCGTGTCAGCATGCCGTGTACATCCCAGATGTTTTAACAGACGGCTCATAAAATCACATGTAAAAGCAAATGTGAAAAGCTGTCATGATCCTCTATTGTGCTGACAGTAAAACAGATGTTTATTTAGAAGAAAGAAGCTGTGGATAATATGTTTCACGAGTCATTTTACAAAAACTGTAAAACTCATCCATAAACTCACAAACAATATAAAACCAGTCCCAGGGTCAAATGAAGTTTAGGAGACTCCACACTGTCATTAAGAGCTTTGGGGAGGCGCCTCTGCTGCTCATTCTGTCCGTCTGTAAGCAGGGTGAAGTGCAAAACATTCAAATCTCTTCAGCTTGTGTTAACCACAGACCTTATTTCACCATAACAACCAAAAACACGTTCAGAAAACTCATTGAGTCCGAAACAAGGGAACCCAGAAGTGATAAAATGCTGACTCATTACTCGGTTTGGGATTCATTCCTGCACCACTTTCTAAACAGGCCTGGAAAGAGAAATGATATCAATATCAAAACAATGAAATAACAAACAAACACCTGTGGTAATGCTAATTTACCACAGGTGTATGTTTGTCACATGACTTCACGTCACCATCGCTAAGCTAAAGGCGGCTAATGTTGGTTGTGATGACGTTTAGAAAAAAGAAAATTCAACGTTTCTGTTTTTCTCTTCCCTTCCCCTCCATCTGTCTTCAGGATGATTGACAGCTGCTCCTCCTGATCCCCAGGATGCCCGTGGTGCCGCTGGGCGGGGCTTCCTCCACCAATCAGGTCGTCCCCGTCACCTTCACCTGCTCCTGGCTGCTCCTTCTCTTCCACGCCGCCTTCGGTCAGAAGCCCGCCAAGCTGCCTCTGATTCCCCGCAAGCCGTTCATCGCCGCCTGGAACGCCCCGCTGGACATGTGCACCATCAAGTACAACGTGACCACCAACGCTGAACGCCTCTTCCACATCCACGGTAGCCCGCGGGCCGATTGGACGGGTCAGAACGTCACCATCTTCTACGCCAACCGTCTGGGGTACTGTTGGGAAAATCCTGAATGTCCTCTTCCTATATCAGAGTAGCACATGATAACAAAGGCCCAACTGTAGCTGTGTACATGACAGGATGTATGATTACCTAGAAGAGCATCAGGACTGTTTTAGGCATATGATAGCTATGTGATTAACATGATGATTCAGCCTCTATGGAGATAGACATATGACAAGCATGATCATTTCTGACGTGGAGCTAATCTGAACTAAACATTGAATACTGCTTTATCTTCCTCCATCTTGTGACTGTGTAACTCCCTCTCTTGTATATCAGCATGTGAAGGACACTGTTCAGGAACTAGTTGATGCTCTGTATGTGATGACTACTTCCATTCTGGAGAGGATCAGAAATACATGGATCCTGATAATGAAGCTCAAACCTAACTTAGTATTTTCTAACAGGTACTACCCTTACTACACGCCTCAGGGTGTGGCAGTGCACGGTGGCCTGCCTCAGAACTGCAGCCTGGACCTCCATCTTGTAAAGGCCTACCAGGATATTAACCACTTCATCCCCTCTGAGGATTTCCGTGGCCTCGCCGTCATCGACTGGGAGTTCTGGCGGCCTCAATGGAGCCGTAACTGGCACAAAAAGGACATTTACCGGCAAAAGTCCAAAGAACTGGCCGCCAAGGCGTTTGTAAACGTGACGGATGCTCAAGTGGAGGAGCTTGCACGAAGGAGGTTTGAAAAGAGCGCCAAAGCGTTCATGCAAAGGACTATCCAGCTGGGGACTCGCCTTCGCCCCAATGCACTCTGGGGATTTTACCTCTACCCCGACTGCCACAACTACAACCTGCATGAGCAGAACTACACCGGCTTCTGCCCCCTGCTGGAGAGGCTGAGGAACGACGAGTTGATGTGGCTCTGGAACAGCAGCACGGCGCTCTTCCCCTCCGTGGCCATCAGGAAGAGTCACTCCAACAGCATCAGCAACCTGCACTTCGCCCAGCACAGGATCCGAGAGTCGCTCCGCGTCGCCGCGCTCACCTCCAGGGAGTACGAGCTGCCCACGTACGTGTACCTGAGGCTGGGCTACAGGGACGAGGCCATGGCCTTCCTCACCATGGTAAGAGAGATGTTTAGCCAAACAAAGTAGATGTCCTGCTGTTTGTACAGTACTGAGCATGTGATCTACATACTTAGCTCTGATTGGTAAGCATCGCAAGGGCTCCCGCGACAAAAAGCAATAAGTATTTTCCATTGAATTTTTGCAGAAAATAAGCTCTGTTGCAAACAAACGTTTAGGATACTAACACTTTTTGTTCAGCAGGATAATCTCCACATGTAACACCAATTTCTGCAGTTAAAAGCTTATATTAGGCTATGAAGGAACTACAGCACGGTCACATGACTTGACTTTTTGCAACTTTTGATCTACAATGCAACTGTCTCATGAAATAGATGTGTTTCTCCTTTTCTGTTCTAATCTGCTTCTTTTCCAAATTAGTCCAAAGTTGTTAGACCTGTTGCAGTCTGAGCTAACAGCTCAACGTCGAACAGCTGCAGCTCCATATTGCACAGATATATTTCTTTAGCCACAGCCTCTTTTTATAGCGACCCAGTCACATTGAGACAATTTTAACTTTTGTTTCATTGTGGCCACGTCTGGGATGAGAGTTGTCTGTTTAATAAAAAAAATAAGATGTCCTTTACTAGTCACAATTATTCTGTTTTCTTTAGTCTGCAAATGTAATTTAACAGAAACAATGGCCTGCTGCCCTCAATTCTGATTGGAAAAAAATCAAGCAGCCCTACAAGCAAGTTTAGTTAGTACTCACAAGTTCAAGGGATGTTGGCAAGAAAGGTAGGGGAAAATCTGAGGCAGACGACTGCAAATGTCCAACATGGTGGTGCTGCATCTGACCGTGATTTGGAAATATCGACTTCCCACTGAGTCTCCTGGTCCTCTGTGCAATGATAACTACATATTTAGTATCCCAGAAGTCACTCAAATCAACAGCAAACGTACACTTGATCTCACATTATTTTAGCTTTTAGCCTGGAGCTTCAACCTGCATATTTTGTCCTCGGTTGTCCGATTGAGTATTTTTAGTACAAGTAGTTTCCTTTCTTTCATTTTACCCATATTTTCTTTCTTAAGAAGGATGTGTTGTAGAGAAGCTTCACAAGCCATAATATCCAATGCAACTTATACAACAATACCTAAAAAACACATGTCAACATATACACATTTCTGACATAAAGATGGACTTTTATTCACAACATTGGCTGCTTGCACTGTCTAAGGGTCATCATTTACTTTCTCACTCCTGCCATCTAGTGGAGATCGACTGAAAAGCTGCTCAGATTAAAAAAAAACAGCATGCTCTGTCTGGGTTTCTTGTGCTCCCTAAATTAAACTACCATAACCATAATTGTTCTCCATTAACCAATTAATGATGTCCATTTGTTTGTACAGGTTTCAGATTCATGACATTTGGATAAATCCATGCATGTGATAGAAAACAGTTTTGCATTTTAGTTTTGTTTGATAAATAACTTGAAGACTTTTTAATAATAATAATAATAATATTGCATTATTTTTATAGAGCGCTTTTCTAGACACTTTGCAGAGTAAAAATCATAATTAAAACACACTTAAAATATATAAAACACATCATTAATTACAGATTAAAATCAGTTCTGAAGAGGAGAGTTTTGATTTGGGATTCGAACATGGCGAGACAAGGGCGGCCGGTCACGGATGTGCTTGGGGATTTTAATGCAATAAAATGTTTCATTGTGCTTCACGTATCACTTTTTTTGCACTTTGGGCCTGGTGTTAAAGTAAATGTGTGTTTTATGACTTTACTTGTGTGTCAGTGAAGGAAACAGACCATGATATGTGACGTCTGTACCTTTGTGTGTCCTGCAGAAAGACTTGATCCACACCATCGGAGAAAGTGCTGCTCTGGGAGCTGCTGGCTTCGTCATCTGGGGAGATCTGAACCTCACCTCCTCCAGGGTGGGTGTCCTCCGCCTGTTTCCAAAAATAAAATAACATCTTTACCCTCTCCTTTAAAAGCTTGCTCACAGAGGGAAAGTATGTCCTGACTCCCTTTGTTAGAAAATGATTGATAGATCCACAGAGATCTAAATACACATCATTGTGGATTTACTGTCAGATGTTTTCTTTCTAATTTGTGCAGTTGATTGTTGTTAAAAAAAAATTCTTTCCTCGAGCGTCTTCATTTGTTTTGGAATCCAAACAAACCACAGCTGTAAATATAGCCAGACAATAGAGAGCTGATATCATGTGGTCGCCGCGTGTTGTGAAACCACTTTGACAATTTTAAAAACTATAATACACATGTTTTTATGGCCTGCAGTAATCCTGTCTGCATGGAAAAGAGTTCATCCAGATAGCATCTGACTGTCTCAGAGTCTCAGGGAGTGTTTTATATTCATTTAAAGCAGATATTTAGATGTGTGTTCGACTTCAACTACTTCACGGTTTATTCCTCGCATCAAATCTTATCTGAAACACATCTTGGTGAACTATTTTCATAATGTAAATGAAAGAAAGGTTGAAAAAACGAGGTAGCAAAGCCACAAATGAAAGCGTTTGCATTTGTGCTCTCAGTGTTCTGTCTCCCTGTTCCTGCCTGTTGGCGTCAGCTGATAGAGGTGTTATGGTTTATCTTGTTATGCAGCATGTTGATTATTCTCTCAGAACCAGCTAAATACATGGGTCTGGGGTAGAGATCTTCAGAAGTGGTTTGGCAGCAGCTGAGTCACCTCGTGGCTCAGCTTATGTCTTGGGAATTCTCCGGCCGAAGCTCCAAATAAACCATCAGTGTTTGCCATCAAAGTTCCTGCTCTCTCCTCGTGTCTCTCTGAGTCTCCATTGCTTCAGAAGTTTCCATCACACTAGGAAGCACTAAAACTAATTAAATGTCTTCAATGTTTTCTGAAACATCTTGTGAACTTTAATGGCATAGACAATAATAAAAGCGTTCCTCAAAATCGGTGCCTTGGGCCAAGTGGCACGTACATTTGGTATCCAATGCTAGAAAGTAGCGTGACTACTTGTATCTAAAAAAGTCCATTAGGCTACGATTGGTTTATCAGAGCTGGTTTGATGTACAGTAAGTACCTGCCTACTGCTACTGAAAACTTAAACTAGGAGCCAAACTGGAGTCTTACATCACATCCTGACAGTTGTGTGTTTCTCCATTTCCACAGTTTAACTGCACCAAGGTGAAGACGTTGCTGAGCCACCGCCTGGGTCAGTACATCACCAACGTGACGCGAGCGGCCGAGGTCTGCAGTGACTTCCTGTGCCAGGGGAACGGCCGCTGCGTCCGGCGTAACCCCCTCGCCCGTCACTACCTCCACCTGAGCGGCACCTCCTACCACATCCAGCCCTCCAACGACGGGGACTTCTCCGTCACCGGCTGGCACTCTCAGCACGAGCTGCAGCTGCTCACCAGGAGGTTTCGCTGCCACTGCTACGAGGGACACGAGGGCGAGAGATGCGACTCCGTCAACATCGTGAGGGAGGACGACGAGCCGAGGAGGGAGGACGAGGAAGACGAGGAGAAGGAGAGGAAGAGGACGGAGTGGGAGGACGAGCAGGGTGAGCGGTGGGAGGAAAGGGAGAACGAGGCGCCGCCGAACACCTGCAGCCTCCACCTGATGGCGCTGATGCTCCTGATGAACCTATCGTTAGTGAAGACGCTCGTATGATGACACAGATGTGACTTTTTGACATACAGACAATGTTTTTTTTATTTGAGATGGAGAAAGACTGGAATTGAACCCAATATGTTACTGTTTCAGTTGATGCACCATGCTATGTTGTACAATATGTATTATTATCCTCATAAGGAAAGTGGTTCTCCGTCTGGAACAGATCTGGTGCTGTAGGCCTACTCATTATCCACGGTATTCCTGGCTGGCTAGCTCTAAAAGGCTGAATTAAATCAAAAAATGTATTTTAGTAAATTAAATGCTATTTGAAACTTCTACAAAAGCCCCAAAACAGTCAACAGCTGAACAGTCAGAAGATATGCTAATACAGGCTGACTATCAGCATTTACCACAACATGTTCGTCATTGCTTCCCAAAGTCCAAGGCAATTCTTAAAAATGCTTATTTACGTTAGTTTAAAATGTCAGCATGCTAACATTAGCTATGTAGCATTTAGCAGAAAGTCAGGCTGAGGTTTGGTATAAGTTGCAGGTATTTGGTTATAAATTAAATTATAGGACTTTTGGTGCAGAAGAAACATTTTGATGTCAACATTTTTGCTGAGGGAGGTGTTAAATGTGTGTAGCAATTGTTAAAGCAAACCATCCAACCAATTTAAGACATTTGACTTAAAAACCACCAAAGTTAACCTCATGGTGGCGCCACAGGAACAGACAGTGGAAAAGCAAAGTCAGTCAGGTTCATCCTCTAGGAGACACTTCATGGTAACCAATGCTAGTTTAGTATTGCTGGTGGCCATTAAAGGAAATACTAACACACATTGCCAAGTTAAAGAAGAACTTCAAAAACAAATGGTGTTCAATGTGAAGTGAAAACAGCTGCTGTGTTAAAAAAACTGGACATTTTATTTTTAGGAGTGTGATAGCACTTTACATGAAACAAACATGAGGTTGGACGTGTAGTTTGATTGATTGTACCTCAGTTAATCAGGTGAACTGTATTTGACCCCTGCAACAATCTGCACTGCCTATTTAGCCAACAACTGCATCCGTTCTTCCAGGAAAGTTAGAAAATAATGTATATACGTTTGTTTAAGAGTGGACGGAGTCACCTCCAACAATGAGGAGATCTTCTAGCGTAGGAGGGATTATGGATTTAACTGCAGGATGATCCTCCATTTTGTTTCATGGAGGTACAACAGCCAAATCTATAATCTAAAAACCAAAGGGTGCTACTACTCACAGCCATATGTAGGTAAAATAATCACTAATATTAGACGCTTGGTCTGTGGTGATTTTAAGGCACCCTTTAAGAATTGCTGTTATTTCTAACAGCATGAAACTTGATACGCTGTTATTGCACATGGCATTATACATGAAGTATGTATTTTTTGTACTGTTACTAACATTGTACTCTTGAAGTACGGCATGTCGGGATATGCTGCATACTTTGAGTTATTGGAATATATGTTATAGGTGCTGTGGACTTCAACATATCTGTATTCTTTCTATATGGATATAAGTACAAAAAGTTTTGTTTTGTAGTTATTATACAGAGGTTAACGTTACTATATCTGAGTTTGGAAGAATCAAATCAAAAGTTCTGTTTAGTTTTTTCATCTTGTTGTGGCTGTAGCTGATGAACAGAACTGTAGGTATGACGAAACACTGAACAGGAATGAAGAGACGGCACATACTTTATCTGAATTATAATAATGACGAAGAGACTTCCTGTGTTTCTTCAATGCCTACCTCTTGCAAAACGATGACAAATACTTGTACGTGAAATAGTCCACAAAAACATGTTCCATTCCTGAGCGTTGATGCCTCCAGTTATTCTAAATTCTTGGGCTTTTGCTTTTCCTCTCTTCATTTTATCTGGAACAATTCAAGCTTGAGCCCACAGAACAGCTAACAGATGCTAAAGCTGACAAATCTGCATTCAATGTTCTGGCTTCTTCTGGAACTTTCAACCCTATAAACAAGACCAAGTCAAGATGAGAAAAGACTCATTTCGGAGGGGAAAGACAATTCAAGATAAGCCCTTTTTTTAATAAGATATTATAAACTGTCTCAAAGATCTCTTTTTAACTCTATTCATGCCGCTCATAGCAAGTCTGTTTTCCAATTTTTAGACAATCGAAACCATTCGTCAAATACACTCTGCTCTTAGTCCAAAATACCAATATAGAAACTTAGAGACTTCTCTTCATTGACCATAGCATTTGAAATCACAGCCTATTTAAAGCAGAGGTACACCTGAGACCTGGTTCTGGATCTGGTCATCCCAAAGACTTCTAATGAAAGTTTCTATAACTTTCTGGTACTACCAAAAGCAAGTCTGTTTTCCATTTTTATACAATCATTCCTCTCGTCCAATACACTCAGTCTAAACACACTTTTACTGAACGTTGCTGCAGCTACGGATAAAGAGTTCAATCATATTTAGAAAAAGACTTCCAAAAACTGGAACTAGATAACTTTTTGGGGTCAAATCAACAATTACTACAGCCTAGAGAACTGGAAGGGTTTTAAATCAAATCAAACTCAGAGAAGAGGTAGACCTGAGACATGATTCTGGATCTGGTCGTCCCAAAGACTTCTTATGAATAATTAGGATTAGAGTTTCTGTATCATTCTGTTCTTTAAAAAGTAAACATGTAGCATCTGTCACAATCTCTGCACCACTGATCCTAAACTGAGCCGGTACGTTCATCTCAAACCAGCCTTCAGGTGAAGTTTCCTGGACTTACTGTGTGCTTTGTTTCCTGAAGATTGTAAAACCAAATATGCATCAAGGACTATGCCACACTTGGAAAATGTTACCTGAATGTAAATGCACTGCAAATAAAGACTTTTCTTCTAAACACCTGACTTTCCGTATCATTTCTGTGTATATAAAGAGAGGATGTTTGCAGATATCTTCAGTTATAAGAGAAACAACATGTGCAACGTGTTCTTGCCACATATGATGCGGCTTTCAGAGCTTCATTATTCTTTGTAAAATATATCCTGAGGGGGGAATTCGAAGTGCGTTTAAATAAATATTGAAGTCATCTCGGTCTTTCCAATTCCACAGCAACAAACTGGGAAACCTGAATCATCAAACCAGCTGGTTTCTGTTGGGTTACCAAGGAAGGAAAAGAGGAAAAGGTGAACACGGAGAGGTGACACTCTCTGACCTTTCCACAGAGGATGACTCATGAAAAATACCACAGAATTCACCAAAAAAGGCAATATTTATCAGCCACAAAACAAAGGAAGTTTCCACTTGAAGATAAAGAAAAGGCCTGCAGTATTTTTGAAATATCAGACATGAACTGAAGGGTAAGGTAGACACAGGTCCGCACTGCAAGTCTAACCATAGTGTGTTAAATAATAATTACAATTTAAATAACGAAGGCCACACACTTTGATAGATAGATAGATAGATAGATAGATAGATAGATCGATAGATAGAGAGATAGATAGATAGATATATAGATAGATATATAGATAGAGAGATAGATAGAGAGATAGATAGATATATAGATAGATAGATAGATAGATAGATTGATATAGATAGATAGATATAGATAGATAGATATAGATAGATAGATAGATAGATCGATAGATAGATAGATAGAGAGATATATAGATAGATAGATAGAGAGATAGATAGATAGATAGATAGATTGATATAGATAGATAGATATAGATAGATAGATATAGATAGATAGATAGATCGATAGATAGATAGATAGAGAGATATATAGATAGATAGATAGAGAGATAGATAGTTAGATAGATAGATATATAGATAGATAGATAGAGAGATAGATTGATAGATAGGTAGATAGAGAGATAGATAGATAGAGAGATAGTTAGATAGATATATAGATAGATAGATAGATAGATAGAGAGATAGATAGAGAGATATATAGATAGAGAGATAGAGAGATAGATAGATTGATAGATAGGTAGATAGAGAGATAGATAGATAGAGAGATAGTTAGATAGATAGAGAGATAGATAGAGAGATAGATAGATTGATAGATAGAGATAGAGAGATAGATAGAGATAGATTGATAGATAGAGAGATAGATTGATTGATAGGATAGATAGAGATAGATTGATAGATAGAGAGATAGATTGATAGATAGAATGAGAGATGAGATAGATAGATAGAGATGATAGATAATAGAGAGATAGATAGATTGATAGATAGAGATAGAGAGATAGATAGAGAGATTGAGTAGAGATAGATTGATAGATAGAGAGATAGATTGAGAGATAGATAGAGAGATAGATAGATAGAGAGAGAGAGAGAGAGAGAGAGAGAGATAGGAAAAGGGTGGTGCTACTTAAAGTGAATAAAAAAGAGGATGTTGTACAAGCCGCTTATGATGATCGTAAGAGCCTTGTAATGACCTAAAGTCTTTTCTCTAAATATATCATGAAAGGGGAACAGAAATGTACCCTGAAGTCTTTATTTTGTTATGAATTACAAAGAAAAAAACTAGGAAACCTGAGTTAATAAAACAGATGCTTTGTTATTCTTTCAATGCCGTGGAATGAAAAGATGAAGAGGTGAACATTTTGAAGATGAAGATGATTCATAAAAAACTACCAGACATAATAAAATACACTCTCTTAGACACAGTTAATGGAACAAACACTAAATGTGTTTTTAGATTTTTTCTTTCCACTTAAAGTGGACCTATTATGCTATATTGGAAATATATATTGTAGGGCCATACCTATACAACACATACACTGTGAAGTTTTTTGCTTCAAATACCAAACAGATCCCCCATTGTAGCCATGCCTCATACTGCTCAAACCCCTCTATTGCAGCCCTGTTAGAGAAACGCGGATTTTGGGTCCTTAGCCTGAAAAAAAAAAGAGGAGGCGGAGCTAATGCCTGATCAGAATTCTACCGGAGATAAAGTTAAATTCGGTTGTGTTAAAACGCCATCCTGTTCTAAACCACATCAAGGATTATTTCTGAAACAGTATGGAGCTCAAATGCTTTTTCTCTTGCAGGTTTACCACAAGGTGAGTTCCTTTCTTTATTTCCTGCTTTTTAAACACATGTGCTCTCCAGTACAGGTTAGCTCTGAGTGTTAGCGAGGCTTGCTAATGTAAACAAAGACGAGATTACGTCCAAAACACGTCAGGCATTGTTTCTGATAGCAACTCTCTGTGGGTCCACCATCCGATATTACATAATATCGGACGCAAATCTGTATCCGCTCGTTGTACCTCCGTTTTTAGAGATTTGGGTACGGAGGAAAAGAGAGAGGGTTTTATTTTCTGACGCTGCGTGAGTTCCCCGACACACCGGGGACACATAGTTATGTATACAAGACATCACAAAGTGCATTTTGCTTGATAGGTCCCCTTTAAGATAAAATAAGATAAAAGGCATTGCACATAATAACAAATTAAAAGAGTAGAAATAAACAATTCTAAAATATAAACATCTCAAAAAAGAAATAGAAATAAACCAGCGAGTAAGAAAAAGTATACAGATGACCGTGAAGATAAAATAAATCTATAAACTCTCTGACGAGTAAAAACACTTTTGAAGGGCCAATTTTCTGTTAACACAATATAAGCAGGATATTATTTACATAAAGTGTGCATGGAATGGAATAATCAATTAAATATAAATATAAAATGTACAGTGTGAATGTCCAGTTAACCAAGAAAAATCGATGGTACTGAAAATCAACATAATAAGGAAGCAAAACCCTCAAAAAGCCTCTGTCGTGTCCCGAATGTGTTTTAATTTAATATTCACTTGTGATGGTAAATGTGCATAAACACATAATCTAATTGAAATTTCAAAACATACAAAGAGGTGTTAATGTGACAAACATGAACTCTAACAAGGCGCTGATCTCAACTTGTGTAAGAAGCGTCTAGACAGGCGTCTGAACATGAAGCAGATAAAGATCGATCAGAGAGGAAACAGTTTGTCACGAAGCAGCAGAAAACAGAAGCGTTTCAGAAACAGTGACGAGTCCTTCAGAAGACGGCAGCAGGTAGGACATGTTGTAGAAATATAAAAAATAACTTTAAATATTTACCTCATTGTTTATAGTACGATAAATGAGATCATTTCATATGTATGAAAGATATGGAGTGGATTATCAGACATTTTGGGGGTTTTTCTGCACATTTTGTGTCTGATTTTGCGATTTACATCTTTCCAATTTGATTATTTTATCTATTTTGCAATTTTATTGAAAGACGCTTTTGATTAAAACATCAGCCAAGGTCATGTTATGTCATTTTTAAGATAATCTGTTATCTGCATTAGGAAACTTTATTTAAGACTGGAAAAAGGAAATACATTAAAAAAGAAAAATGTGGTTTCATGAGAGTTGCTCCATTCTAGAATACAACTAATTAAAATATGTAAATATAAGAACTTAAAGGGAAACGTTTAACACTTTTAGTTAATATTCATCAGATATTTAGCTATATATTTCGCTTTGCAAAGCCCATGGTGCGACACAAAATGAAAAAAGTGAAAAGGAGTTTTTGGGGAACCTAATCGCCATGGTGTCACATTTTACAAAAGTTAAATTGTGCAATCGACCTTTTGAGTAACAAGCAGACTTTTACAATATTTCCTCCAATTGGGATCTTGCACGTAAATTAATAATGTGCAATTATTAAAATGTGCAATAACAAAACTTGTTATTATTTCTCTTTGACAAATACACTTTAAGCAACAACCTGTTTTTATCCTCAATGTCTTACGTCTATATTTATTGTAATTTACACATTTTTTTATATTTAATATTTTCATTGTTGTGACATATTAGTAAAATGTGCACATTTTCACTTGTTTTGTTATATTATTATATTTCATTTTATCTTCTTATTGCACATTTTTTAATCTCATGATATTTTAGCTTTAACTTCTTATGTTTATATATTTTTTTGTCTATTTTATTTTAGCATATTCCTGCTTTTACTTATGTTTGCATAACATTTTCATTTAATCTTTTCAATATTATTCTAAAATTGAGCAGCTGTCACATAAATAAGGGATAAAAAGACTATAAAATAAGAATTCTTATAAATTAAAGGGAAAGCAGAAGGTTTTTTCTGTCCACTTCCTATCCACAGTAACATATTTGTTATGTTATGTACGAGTGGAGAGGGACGTTGGGAATTGTAGATCATTCTCATATGATTAAAGTTTGTCCTTTGCAGGCTACTGTAGCTAGTGTGCCACCCGGTGACGTGTTTAGGCATTCAGTTGGTAGTCGGCATGCACTGTACATGCTGTGGTCCTGAATAAAGCCACCACTTGCCAATGCATTGTGTATTCCTTGTACATACACACATGCAAGTTCTAAGAAGTAACAACAACTTCTACAGGAATTAATTAAGATTTAACTTTAATTGTTGTCTCTCCACAGCCAACATGACTCCATCTTCCTTCCTGTCCTCCATCGCCCTCTGTATGATTGCGTCTAACGCCACCCCCCTCATACTGCCTCACACCGAGCCCCCGCTGATCCGAGACCACCCCTTTGTGGTTATATGGAACGCCCCGACCGTCAAGTGCCAAAAACTGGAGATCCCCCTGGACACCGCGGTCTTCCAGGCGGTCACCACGCCCCACCCGGTGCCCGGTCAATTCCTCACCATCTTCTACGAGGACCGCCTCGGCCTCTACCCTAAAGTGGACATCGTCAAACGCAAGCAATACGAAGGCGGAGTCCCTCAGAACGGGAACCTGACGGAGCATCTCCTCAAGGCCAAGCATCAAATCGATCGCTCCATTTCAGAGGATAACTCTCCAGGATTGGCGGTGATCGACTGGGAGTCCTGGCGCCCACTGTGGGACCAGAACTGGGGATCCAAAAAAATCTACAAGAACCTCTCCATCAATAAAGCCATGCAGATCGCCCCGTTTTTGTCCTCCGATAAGATAGCCGAGGTAGCAAAGAAACAATTCCAACTGGCAGGGCGTCGTTTCATGGAGGAAACCATCAGTTTGGGGATAATGGAGCGTCCCAGCCGCCGTTGGGGATTCTACTTGTTACCGGACTGCTTCAACTACGATTGGCAGGAGAAAGACTACACGGGGAAGTGCCCCAAGAAGGTCCAGAACCAGAACGACCAGTTGTTGTGGCTTTGGAAAACAAGTACCGCCCTCTTCCCCTCCATCTACCTGCACCTGTCCATGAGGAACTCCCCCAAGGCCGCGCTTTTCGTCCGCAACCGTGTCCTCGAGGCTCTGAGAGTCGCCACGCTGCCGAAACGTTCCTACACCGTGCCAATCTACGTCTACTCCAGGCCTCTGTACCGCGACCAAACTGAGATCTTTCAGAGCAAGGTGAGAAGTTTAATATTCAAGATTCAAGGCTTTTATTCCCATTTGTAAATAGTTCCTGTTTTCCTCGTCTTGAAGTCTTTGGTTTTCTGAAAGGGTTTTTGGTTGTTAGACTGAAATAAGGTCCGTGGTCAACACAAGCTGAAGAGATTTTTACGTTTTGTACTACGACATAAAATACGTCAGTAAATACCCCACTGGTGAATTTAAAAATGGCAGTTGTTAACAAGTGTCTAAATGAGACGACTAAACGTCATCACGCCCAACATTAGCCGCCTTCAGCTTAGCGGTGGTGACGTGAAGTCATGTGACCGTACTGTAGTTCCTTTATAGCCCAACATTAGCCGCCCCCCAAAAAAACGGCTCGTTCGCGGGCGCGAGCCGGCTCCCTTCGTTCACTTAAAAGAGTTTGCAACCGACACATCACTAGTTGTTAGAATTTTGAATTTGTAAGAATTGTGTTAAAAATAACTAGTTTTAATGTTAATGTTAAATGTTGCACTTGCATGAAGCTTCAGTGGATAAGCCTCACAGTTAAAATGGCACTTTATGTTATCTGCTCACTGCAAGATGTTATTTTTTTCTTTGTTGTTGTTGCTGTCAAAAAATAATGTACACATTCACTCAAACAAATGGAAAATAAAATACATAAATGTATATTTAGGATTGTAATGAAGGAATGAATGAAACTTAAAATGATAGGTATGATGTAAATATATATATTTATCGTTTTTGACATGTTAGTTATGTTGTGTTCTTGGTTTAATCAAATTGGAAGTTGCACCAAATGATTTGATGTAATTCCGATGCAATTAGCCGACATAAAAGGCCTCAAGTTGGAAGTACTGTCTGGGCTGTCTTTTTCACTCAATTGCAATAGGTAGATCTCGCCTTTCACCAAGGCCGAGGTCGGGGATCTTGGGCTTAAAAAGGTTGGTGACCACTGCTCTAATGGGTGTAAAGTATTTGAATTGACAAGAAATATTGAATCTCCGTGTGATTGGTTTTCTTTCAGGCGGACTTGGTGAGCACTATCGGAGAGTCTGCAGCTGTGGGAGCCACTGGGGTCGTAATGTGGGGAGGAGCCAGAGATTACAACAACAAGGTAAACAAACCGAACTGATCCCAGTGCAAGGTGCCTTCTTTACTCTCTTTATGAGTTGGTTTTCGGTGTAAATGACTAAGCCACGACAACAAAGGCATTGCAATTGGAAGAGATTGAGAGCTCTTATGAGTCTACATTTGTGTAAACTGGGGGCCGGCTAGAAACAATCACAATCTTAAAGAGTTTTAAAGTGTTTGTGTGTTTGCAGCCATGAGAACATACTGTATGTGAAATACTCTTCAAAAGGTCTGAAAACAGGAACACAGATGACCTGGCGTTAATCAGCAAATATTCAACCTGCGTGTGTTTCCTGTTTGAAGAGGAGCTGACAGCCGTGACGCTGCAGTGTTTGTTATCTCGCCTGACAGATGTGAAGAAACTCCCTTTGCTTTTCTGCTCTTGTGTATCTTATTTTGTTGTAATTGGGACGATTTTAAAGCCTCTTTTGGCCTGTCTGATGGTTGGACAATTGATCACTCCACCACTTTGGTACAGACGTAAATTACTCAATGACTGTTGGATTAATTGTCATAACATTTGGTGCATTTCCTTGATGTTGATGCTGTGAATTGTTCTTCTACTACATGGGTCTCTAACAGTGGGTCCTTTAATCCTAGGAGGTCCTAAGAGTTACTGCAGGGGGGCGCCAAATTATTCAGTTTATTTGACACAAAACCTAACTCATGACTGTAATTTTCCTTCTGTCCTAAATCAGTGGTGCAGGAATGAGTCCTAACCACGGACATGAGTTGGCAAACTAGCACTTCCTGGTCCCTGGTTTGGGATTTAAAGTTTTTTTGACTGTTTTTGGTTAGAAGCCTGAAATAAGGACTAAATAATTACAGAAAATACAACAGTTAATACCTCACTGGTGAATTTAAAAACAGCAGTTGCTAACAAATGTCTAAATGAGACGACGAAACCTCATCACGTCCAACATTAGTCACCTTTAGCTTAGCGGTGGTGACGTGAAGTCATGTGACCGTGCTGTAGTTCCTTTATAGCCCAACATTAGCCGCCTTTAGCTTAGCGGTGGTGACATGAAGTCGTGTGACCGTGCTGTAGTTCCTTTATAGCCCAACATTAGCCACCTTTAGCTTAGCGGTGGGGACGTGAAGTCATGTGACCGTGCTGTAGTTCCTTTATAGCCCAATATTAGCCACCTTTAGCTTAGCGGTGGGGACGTGAAGTTATGTGACCGTGCTGTAGTTCCTTTATAGCCCAACATTAGCCTCCTTTAGCTTAGCGGTGGGGACGTGAAGTCATGTGACCGTTCTGTAGTTCCTTTATAGCCCAACATTAGCCACCTTTAGCTTAGCGGTGGTGACGTGAAGTCATGTGACCGTGCTGTAGTTCCTTTATAGCCTAATGTTAGCGTTTATGCACTACTATGTCTTCCTGACTCTCACCTGTAACCCCTCCCCTCTCTCCAGGCTGCCTGTACGTCTCTCTCTGAGTACTTGACCTCCACCTTCAACCCGTACGTCGCCAATGTGACGGCGGCAGCCATGTTGTGCAGCGAGGTGTTGTGTCAGGGGAAAGGTCGCTGCGTCAGGAAGAACTACGAGGGCGGCCGCTACCTCCACCTGAACCCCGAGCGCTTCAGCATCCTGCGGGCCGACAGGAAGTACGTCGCCGTCGGGATTCCCTCCGCAGACGACCTGAAGATGTGGGAGGAACACTTCACCTGTCAGTGCTACGCTGGGGAGAGCTGCACCCCCAAACTGGTGACTCCCACCAAAATCAAGCAACTCTGGGTTTAATCGGTTAAATGTTTACAGGATAAGGCCTCCTGATGATCCACAGATTTCATTATGTAGTCACTTAATCCTTAATTTGATAAAAGTATGCCCTGTACAAACAACAAAGTAATACATGCTTTTCTGAAAACAATATATATTTTTTTATTTTCTTTATATTATCAGAATTAGGCCACTTGCTTATTTACAGATTTTATTATGTAGTCATTTAAACTTCAATTTTGTCTTCAATTTGATGAAATTGTTCCTTGGTCTACATTATACCATGAGTAATTTATTTAAAAACAAATATTTATCTAATGAATACAATGAAAAATATAATATGGAGAATATTTACATTTTGCATTTTTTATTTGTGACCTTTCCCATTTCAGACACAATACTGGTTTATTGGAATTGAAAACTAAAATGCACCCAAATAAAAGATTTTCTGAAATCTATTTAATTCGTCTTTTGGTCTTTTATTGACACACCGTGCTACACTAAAGCAAAAGAGTGATGACGCACTTAAGTCCAAATCAAAACAGAGTCAGAGTGAGTCACGACACAGACAAGAGAAGTCTGAGTCCAATCTGAATTAAAATACCAAGTAAACAAAGTCCAGTCCAGTCCAGTCCAGTCCACACACACACACACACACACACACACACACACACACACACACACACACACACACACACACACACACACACACACACACACACACACACACACACACACACACACACACACACACACACACACACACACACACACACACACACACACACACACACACACACACACACACACACACACACACACACACACACACACACACACACACACACACACACACACACACACACACACACACACACCAGAAAGAGGAAAGTCTAGGTCAAGACACCGGCATGTCTTGGAGACAATAAGGTCAACTCAAAGTAAAAAACTTTCCCCAAGTCCGAGTCCAACAACCCCGATTATCCAGTCAGTAGTCCACAAAATCCTTCAGTCACACCACATCACATAAATGTAACATCCTGATAACACAATAAGGGTGAATCAGATGTGACACTTAGGGGGGACTTTTTGGGGATTCTAATCCCAAACACTGAATTTAGGGTCAACTTTCAGCGCACGTACTTTCCAAAGTGCACCACCCACATCAAAAACGCCAAACACAACAAGGGAAATAAGAGAATGGACTACAAGCCAATAATGTTGGGGAATGCTCTCTGCTGGAACTGCTACCCCCGCGACCCGACCACGGATAAGCGGGAGAAGATGGATGGATGGATGGATGGATGGATGACTCAATAGACACCCAGACATTCAGATAATTATACTACTCTTACTTTGGATGTTATGTATGTTGGCTTCACATTTAATCAGACTTAACAGAACATGATATCAGAACTGGTGATTTTGTGTGCATGTCCTGTTCACTTCAATGCATTCTTCAGGCAACACTTAGTCACCTCCTTGTGGATACAATTAAAGTGAACTGTTGTGATCTGTTGATACACGTTTTAATTTTGAGCTGAATTTGATGCAACTTGTTCAACAAATATGAACTTAACATTGCAACCATGGTTTGAAAGAGGTCGGCTGCTGCAAGCCACTGTTGTATAACTAATGTGTGCTTTATCTATATATTCATATGTTAGCTTATCCTGTATTATTGCTTTACCTGCTATGCCACACGCCGCTGTGGGACTAATAAAGGATTCCTGATTCTGATTCTAATGTATAATAGTTTAGGAATTGTCTTATAATTAAATTAAAACAAATTAGAATCAGAAACAGGTTTATCGCCAAGTAGATTAACACATACGAGGAATGTGTCTTGGTGTACATGGTTGCATATAAACACAGTTAAAGAATATATAAAGTAATAAAAAACAACCAAAAAATAACAATAAAAACAATTGAAACTATTATACGATTATATATTGAAAATTCACATGAAATCTGGATATACTACGTGCAAGGGAACTGTTGCAAAGTACTCAAAATAATAAAAAAAAGATGTGCAGTGTTGTTATGGAAGTGGACGAGAGGCAGCTTGTGTACAAATGTGCAAAATATTTGGAGGGTTCTGCAGAACAGGCAATACTTAAATGAAATCAATAAACGCAAGATGTTGTTTACATAGTGTGTATTAGTGTTATAATACATGTCTATGTGGTTGAAGGAAAGTGTCAGTGGGGGTCGCAGAGGGGAAACTCACATATTTGCAAAAAGATTACATTAAGAAACCACCTTTTCAAATTGTGTGAAACTAAATGGGTAAATAACTCCGTGTAGAGCATCGCAAGGGCTCCCTCGACAAAATCCAATGGGGTTTTTCCATTGGATTTAAGTAATGAGTAAAATCCAACTCAGAATCTGTTGAATATTATTTCAATTTGGAGCAGGATGCAATGATTATTTATGATAGTGCTTCTTCTTCTTCATGTGATTCATCGCTCTGATGGTGAAACAGAGTAGATTTCCTTCAGTACATTTCCAACAAGTTACAAATGTCTCCCTGCATTCTTTGCGTGTTCGGACAGAAAAACCCCCGGATATAAACACCAGTGTGTGTCCCCACATGGTCCTGGATCCTGCTCAGTAAATAGGAGCGAAGGGACGGAGGAACATGTCTTCAGTGGGAACACATCAGGACGTCTTAATAAAAACCAGAACACCTCGAGTCTGCAAATCATTCTCGCTGACAAGTTTCCACACGCCTGTAATTGAAGCTCCTGCGACAGATATTTACAGAAGAGCTATTTACACTCTTGAGGAGGGACTAACTGAATACTTTAAGAGTTATCGAGGGACACGTTTGGACGATAAGACCCCGAGAGCAGGTAGGTGCTACTGCTAACTAATGAAGTCTCATTTAAGTGTCTCATAGGGTTCAAGGTTTATTGGTGTTTTTCTGAACCTGAACGTTACTGAGGTCGGGTTTACCTGCAGCTGTCACATTTACTTCCTTGTGAATATGAAGCAGAAGAGGTAGTAGTTTATATACTTTTGAAGAAATCATTAACCTGTCAGTCTGTAATCTGCCTAGCGACAAAGATACTGGAGGTGGAAAACGTTTTCAGAGTCTTGACTGAAGTTCAAGTAGTAATACCACAGTCTAAAAATACTCCATTGCAAGTCAAAGTCTTGTTTATAATACAAAGGGGAAACCTCAAAAAGCACATTAAGGATGTTCTTGGGTGTATGAAGGTTTTCACCCGATATGCAGGTGAGTTTTAATATCAGAAAGTCAGAAGGTTTTTGGATATTCTGTCTTTTGCTTGTTAATAGAAGTAAAGAAAGTTGTGGCTCCACATTTAGAAACAGTTTGGCATGATTTAAAACTGACTCGTCGCACCTTAAAGGGGACCTATCAAGCAAAATGCACTTGTTGATGTCTTTTATACATAAATGTGTCCCCGGTGTGTCGGGGAACTCACGCAGCGTCAGAAAATAAAACCCTTTCTTTTTTCCTCCACATCTTTTAAAAACGGAGGTACAACGAGCGGATACAGATTTGCTGCCGATATGACGTAATATCGGATGGTGGACCCACAGAAAGTTGCTATCAGAAACAATGCCTGACGTGTTTTGGACGTAATCTCGTCTTTGTTTACATTAGCTAGCCTCGCTAACACTCAGAGCTAACCTGTACTGGAGAGCACATGTGTTTAAAAGCAGGAAATAAAAAAGGGAACTCACCTTGTGATAAACCCGCAAGAGAAAAAGCATTTGAGCTCCATACTGTTTCAGAAATAATGCTTGATGTGGTTTAGAACAGGATGGCATTTTATCACAGCAGAATTTAACTTCATCTCCGGTAGAATTCTGAGCAGGCATTAGCTCCGCCTCCTCTTTTTTTTTTTTTTTTAAAGCTAAGGACCCAGAATCAGCGTTTCTCTAACAGCTGGAATAGAGGGATATGAGGGGTTTCTAAAATGCATGATCTGTTTGTATTTTGAGCAAAACACACCATAGACATGTTTTTACATATTTTTATATATCTGAGACCCATAATATATGCCTAAAATAGCATGATAGGTGACCTTTAAGTCATTTCACTTGATTAATATGCTGGTCATGTTGTGTACTTTATCAATTAGATGTATTAATGATGGATACACAGTTTAAAAAATAAACATTCTAGTTCCTCCAAGCAGTTTTCTACCAATACAACAACATTAAAATAAAAGGTCTGTTTAATTGACTAGGTGAAAAATCATCCATTTGCACTGGTCAGCTGATAATAATAATAACTGTCAGTTTATTGACTAATGTACAATTTTAGAATGATTCCTGGCACTTTAAATCAACTTTTACTAAGTATTGCTTTTACTACTAGTAAGAAAGACTTTTAAAATGTTTTAGTCCAACCAAAGTAATACATTTTAGTTAAATACTGTAAATATATAATATAATAAATACTGTGTACTCATTAAATTAACTTTATATACTGCTATATTATAGATAATTGTATTTTATAATAATAATTTGTATGTTTACAATAAGTAGTGTAAGATAATTATTATTAACTAGTGTCTTAGTATTTTTTCTCAGACTCAAGTGTGTGTGTGTGTCTGTCTGTCTGTGTGTGTGTGTGTCTGATCAGTCACTGATGCAAAACACCTGTTGTTGTTATGAAGGTGCAGCTTTTTCAGCCACCTTTTTACCCAAAGTTACTCCACCAAGAGAACAGCAGATAACATTTGATTTTCAGCGTTGTGACGTGAGTACTGAGTTTCTTTACTTTTGCATTAGTTAACTTAATCAGAATATTGTCAGACTTTAATCCTGCTAACATGTTTGTATCCCAGAGACAGGGACACCTTACACATGATTTAAAAAAGAGAAATATTATGTGTTAAGTGTGAACTTGCTTACATAATGTCATAATGAATTTTCATTTTTTACTACTGTGAGGAAGGCTGTGTCTCATATAAACTGGTTAATAAATCAAAAGTCTCTGGAAGAACTCCCATCTTGGCAAAAACATGAGGAAACGGCACCACATGTGTGACTGCACGGAAGATTTATGTGACATATTTTAATATCCTGAAGATAAAAAGCTGACTGAGGTATGAAAGCTCAGCAGATTCAGTTGTTGGTTTTTTTCAAATCATGACAGCAGTTGTTACAGATGCTACAGATACGTTTAGTACATAATGTAATGAAATATGGGTATATAGAGAAACGCCCATTAAAAGTAAATAAAACTGTGGAACAAATGTGAGTAAAACACACTTTTTCTTCTTTTAAATGGCTTTTAAAAAACATGTGGGATTACTTTTTCTCGTGTAAATCTGAAGATCTGAGGTATATTTGGATTTCTTTTTAAACAGCAACACCTTCTACCTGCTCTGATGAGGTCGGAATGCAACATTTAAATATACATTTGAAAGAAAATACAACAGAGACAGTCATTTTAAAGGTTCCTGCTTTGTTTTTGCTTCATCTGATAATTACTCTGTTTCCTGTTGTTGAGCCAGGTGAGCTGTAGAACAGGTGTGCTGTCTTCATAGTTAGCCTCAAAGCTAAAGCTAAATCCTGCAAATCTGAAAAAGTCACAGATTTAACCTCTTTCAATATGTTTCTCATCTAATGTTGAAAAAAGATATAGATATGCAACTGTTTAGTCAAATGATAATTATGGTTGTTCACAATGACAACATGTTCAAGTTTGACAGATATAATGTTTGCCATGTTTATTATCTTAGTTGTGAGTTAGCATGCTAATATTTGCTAATTAGCATCCAATACACTGTAAAGCTTAGGAGTGTTTGAGTGTCGTTTAAAATGTTTGTCATTTTGGTTATATTTTCTCGACATGATGATGGCGCTTGAATCAAGGAATGATTATTATTAGAAGAGGGACTTGCTCCAAATGTTCATGACCATTCTTTTAAAAGTTGTTAAGATGCTTCAGTCTGAACTTATCTTGATCCAGCTCTTCTTCATAATGCATCTCTAAAGATTAAACTAGTGGACTAACTGTTGAAGTAAAAAAGGTACAAATATTAAACTTATGGCACTAAGTAAAGCAAGAAAGTCCTAATCATCATTCATCATCTACAACAGTAAAATGCTTCTTGACAATGTGATTATGTCAAATATATAACCATAAATCACACAAGGAGGCAATTTTCTGCAGAATGATGAGATTAGAAACTGTGGGTACATTTAGCTGATTATACCTTTTTACTGACTTACAGATGTGACCAAAATGTAAAACTTCCAAGCAAAACCAGATGAATTGAACAGCTGCAGGAACTCAATCCGACCTCGTATCTTTCTTCTGACCTGTGTTTCTGCTTCTTCTCCTCACAGATCAGATCACAGTTTCAACATGAACCAACTACAGTATTACAAACCTTTCTTCTCCGTCTTCGTCCCCCTGTTGGCGCTGCTTTGCTCTGTCCAATCCTCACCGCGGACAGACCCTCCGATCCGCCCCGATCACCCCTTCCTCTTCATGTGGAACGCTCCGACAGAACTCTGCAATCTTCGCTTCGGGATACCTCTCGATCTCTCGCACTTCCACTCCGTCAGCAGCACCCTGAAGACGGCCACCAACCAAAACCTGTCATCTTCTACACCGATCGATTCGGCCTTTTCCCATACGTGGACGAAGACACGGGCGAGATGTATGACGAAGGTCTACCGCAGCTCATCGATCTGCAAGAGCATCACGAACTGGCCGAAGACGACATCGAGTACTACATCCCGTACGATCATCCGGGCCTCGCTGTGCTGGACTTTGAAGAATGGAGGCCTCAGTGGGTCAGAAACTGGGGCAGCAAGGACATCTACCGGCAGATCTCCATCGAGACGGTGCAGAAGAAGAACGCATCGTTGTCCGAAGATGAAGCGGAAGACCGGGCGAAGATCGTGTTCGAACGCGCCGCCAGGAAGTACTTTATCCGATCTATTCGCATCGGGAAGAGGCTGAGACCCCACAGACTCTGGGGTTATTATCTGTACCCCGACTGCTACAACTACGACTACAACAAGGACATGGAGGGCTTCACCGGAGAGTGTCCGAACATCGAGAAGGACCGGAACGACGAGCTGCTGTGGCTTTGGAAAGAGTCCACGGCGCTTTTCCCCTCCATTTACCTGGAGCTGGTGCTCAGAGACTCCCAGCAGGCACGAAGGTTCGTCCGGCATCGAATCCAGGAGGCCATGAGGGTCTCAAAGCTCCCCAACAGCTCCTACTCCATCCCCGTCTACGCCTACATACGACCCGTGTACAAAGACAGCATCGACGACTACATGTCAGAGGTCGGACACACCTGGGGTCGAACATTTAGACCTTTAGACACAATGGGCCTTATTCAACAACGATGCTTACATTTCTCTGATATATTCTCATCATTTACGTTAGAAAAAAGAGAGCAAGTAACTCCAGATGTACTTAAATACCCCTTAAGCTATTTAACATTACAAAGTCAGTGTTGTGCTGAGTGCAATTATGAGATGCTACCAGTGAAGAAGAACTTCAGCAGTAGTGAAAATGACGTACTATTAAATAATTTTATAGTAAAACAATGTATCTCCTGAGCGTCAGAATAGGTTTAACAGGAAATCAAAAAGCATCTAAGCGCAGCATGTATTTCCATCGGAGATAAATATCATTCAAGGGGTTTTTTTGTCTTAATTGACATCTTCCTGCACGAGGCCTTGTTGAATGTTATAAATATGTACGTATGAATATTAAATGCTGGTCTCTGATTGGCAGGCAGTTGTCTTCTTTACTTATTAAGTGTTTGAAGTATATTAAACTGCATCAAACCAAAAGTACAAATTCCAGAAACAAATGTTAAAATGTAGGAGTTTGTAGAAACTCTCTTGGAAAAGATCAATTGTTATCTAAAAAGAATGCCATTATTCTATTAGAAGTAGTTTTTCTGAGGAAATAATGAGTATCCTAAATAAATAAAATAATTATCGCTCTTAAGGGTTTGCACTTTTCCTGTTGGTAACTTTTGCTGTTTGTATGGAGGAATATTCCCTGCTCTTCTTTGATTTTTTTGTTTTACTTGCAGCTTGATCTGGTGAACACGATAGGAGAGGCTGCTGCTCTCGGTGCCGCTGGCGTCGTTCCTGGGGAGACATGAACGTCACCAATTCAGAGGTGAGAAGTGGCATCTAGCTGTGGGTCTTTGGGAACTTATTCTTGTATTTGCATCTGTTTTACCAGCAGTTTAATAGCAGCTTAGCAGCTAAGCTATTCTTTGTACATATATCTGTAGGGAGTGATGAGGCTGAAGGCTGTGTCTCAATTCTCAATCTCTCCTGAGTAACCTGCCATGTCATTCACTTTGAACACTATGATAGTGTGTGGATTTCTTCTCTAGTGCACGTAGATGTTGTGCCCTAGCAGGAAGTGGAGACTGCTGCTGCTAGCACACTAGCTCACTTACTAGCTAGCTAGCAATGTTATCGTTCACTTTAGCAAATCTTTACTAACTCCTCAGTTAACACTATTCTTCTATGCTTCTTTTTGACACCAGTAAAGAACTCACTGCTGATCCCGATTAATTATAATGATGATAATTAACATTTAAAGCGTGCATTGTCTCACTGAACTGACTGAATATCCCACAATCCTCCAGGACTCGTGTTTAGATGCCCGCCTCCACCTGCAGAAGGTGATGAACCCATACATCCTGAACGTCACCACGGCGACGCATCTCTGCAGCGACCTGCTGTGTCAGAGTCGCGGTCGCTGCGTGAGGAAACGATGGGACGAAGACGTGTTCCTGCACCTCGACCCGCGGAGATATCGGATCCATCGACGGCACCGTGGGGGGCCGCTGACGGTGAGCGGAGGCTTCTCATTGGACGACGTTAAAACATTCAATGCGAGCTTCGACTGCATGTGTTTCAGCGAGGCTCCGTGTCGCTTTGTGTCCACGTTTAACGCCATCCAACCGCAACTGGTCGCAGTGACCACGAGGAACAGAGGAGCAGATAAGCCCCGCCCCTTTCTGCTGGTTACGATACTGCTCTGTTTGAAGTGTGTCGTCACGTGGATTTAAGTTGAAAACACACAAACCTGAGATTCAGGATGAGAGGCTGCAGGCAGTAAAAGGACAATTTCACGTTTTTTCAGCATGTTGTTTAAATCTTGTTAAGATAAGAGAGTGCTTTATTGATCCCAATTTGGGAAATGTTACTGTGCATTAAAGATATTTATAATTGACCTTCGCCAAATCCTCAGACTCATTCGCACTACTTTTTTGGGGGAGATGCATGTGATCAAAACTCTTACTGATTTCAGATTTACCATGATAATAATTATTATTAAGGGTTTATATTGGCGGACCATTTGCATAAAAACAGTTTGAAAATGTTTTAAAAGCTTGATTCCTCCTTGTGGTCCTGAGGTCAAGGTTGAAACACCGGGGAGACAGGGCCTTTGCTGTAGCAGCTCCCAGGCTGTGGAATGATCTGCGCCCCCGATCAGACTTGCTCCCACTTTGCCTGTTCTTAAATCTCGTTTAAAGTCCTACTTGTTCTCCCGTGCGTTTGCAGACCACGTATAAGACGTGCAGTCTGTGTTTTCTAAATTGGGTTTTCTTTTTTCTATTTTGTTGTGTTTTAAAATGTGTTTACATCGTGTATGAGGGTTTTCAGTCTGTGGCTATAAGTATGGTTTTATTGTCTCGTGCTTTTACATTAGTTTCTTTTTGTCCTATTGGTTTTGTCTAAATGTATTTATGCTGCTTTTGTATATATTTATTGATGTACAACACTTTGGTCAAATCTGTTGTTTTTAGATGTGCTATATAAATAAAGTTGGATTGGATTGTTTCTAAATGATCAGTACATTAACACAGATATTCATAATCCCCCGGGGATGAATCCTAATCACTTTGGTAAATAACATTTCTCTTTAGCGCCACCATGAGGTTGATACGTTTGGTTAACACTGAAAGCCACTTAACACTAATTACAGCACAATAGAGTAGATTAAAAGTTAATCAATTCAATTTTAAGATGGTAAAGGTGGACAGTAATAACCTCCCCGAGGTAACATCATACTTTTTTTTGTTTATTTCTAATTGCGATAATCAAACTGCAAAGTTTTCAAATAAATGTATTTGGGTAAAAATACAATACTTGGCGAAGTATCAGGAGGTAATGGAAATACTCAATTAAGTACAGGTGCCTCAGAAGTACCTGAGTAAATGTGCTTTGTTACTTTCCTCTGTTGGACAACAGCAACAGTCTGAGCTGCAGTGCATGTTGTTCTCCAGCAGAGGGAGACACTGACTTTATGAAGAAGGGTTTACTGACCAACAGATGCAAAACACACAGACATCTGGAAGACAGAAATATACTGAGGATGCACTGGAAATAATTTCGACACCAACCTTCATTGGCTGAAATACTTATGAGAAACAAACCTTATTGTAGCGGCCAAAATCATATAGAAATGAAACAGATAATCAACTCAAACACTGCCGCTGAGGCACCAGTTAGCGAATCTCATGATCCAAGTCCAGACAAGAATCTCCGTTTGTGCATTTTATTCCAATCCAATATCATTAACAAAGAACAATGAACAGGTTTCCAATGTTTCTTTCCTATGGCTTTCCTTCTTGTGGCTTAAAACACCCTGTTAACCTGTTAAGCCCTGAGCCTGTTTTTCAGGTCTCAGGCTCGAAAATTACATTCCCAGAACAATTGACTCTATCTTCACTTCTAAAAGGGGTAAATTAAGATTTCGAAAAAAAAACCGACTTCTGGGGTCATTTGGGTGTCTGGAACCGATCGGTCAAATTTGATGATTGACACCTCTTTTGAACCGTTAGAGCCAATAGAATCGAGGGGAAGTTCCTAAAATCCATTTAAACATTACCCATTGGTGAATAGAGTGATGCGCAGCCAGAATGCCCAAAACCGGAAGCTGTCATACACTCTCGTAGCTATCATAATAGCTATATATGAAAACTAAGCTTTTGCCATAAATATGACGATGGATTATCAGTAATCATTTCAAAGTGACACAGACACATTGGATGAACCTATGGATTAACCTTCAGCAGCGTTTTTATCGTTTTAATGCCATTGAACACAACTTTTGATCAGAACAACATGAAAGGTAAGACAATGTCCCGTTTTTGCTCCCCTGTCGCGAGTTCTGATCGCTCAGTGAAGATAATTATACCCCTAGAATCTGTGGAATCTCAGCTTGCTAATCGATATCTTGTTTGTGCTGATCCGATAAGTAATAAGGGTATTTATACCTAGAGTTCTGTGCTAGGTGTGTTAGCATTGTGTTAGCATTTTTTCGCTCAGGGCTCATTTAGACGCTTCTTGTGAGACTTGCGTTTTGTTTCGGTAAAATTGGTTCGTATCGTCAGTTAGCTGAGTTTCTTCCCGTTAAGTGGGTATGACACATTAATAGGTGCGGGGGCCTCCGGGTTGAACAGGTTAAAAAACCATGTGCCTACTAGTGCTCTGTTCACACCTCCACCTGTCTCCAATATACGATTACACCCAGTGCACAAAACTGCCTTCAAAATAAAAGCATAGAAACTACTTTAATAACAACAATAACTAAGAATACATTTACTATAGACACTATAAACAGCAAGAAAATAAACGTTTAAGTATTAAATAATATAAAGAAAAATATAGCTCCAACACTTATTCTTGCATTCTTTGTGTTGAATATTCAAAAAATCCATAAAGTGACCAAAACGTTGATTTCAAAGTTGCTCATGAACGTAGATGAAGAGGCTGCTTTATTTTTTGTATATTTCAAGAGGGAACCAGTGGGAAATGTCTAGGCTTAGCCTAACTTTGAGTACAGAACAGACTGGAAACAAAGTGTAACCTTAGCTTATGGGCATTTCCACCATGGCGCGGAGCGCGGTTTAAGCGTGCCGTGTCGTGCCCGTTTTTGGTTGCGTTTCCATTAGGCCTAGTTCCGGCCCGGGGCTACTTTTTCACCTTTTTTCTGGCCCGACAAAATCGTGGTTCTATCGGGCCAACAAGCGGGCCAACAACCGGGCTGAATATGCTAAACTAGTGAGAGCATCGCTGGCAAGGGGGCTACAACTACAACAAGATGAACATATTTGACCGTGATTTAATTGTAATACACGTTTCAAAATGATGCCGAAGTAACAACATACTGATACCGGTTAGTAAAAACCATGAATTAATGCTTTGACAAGTCTGCAGACAGACGGCAGGCGAAACACCTTTTAAAATGCGTGTTGTCTGAATGGAGATCGGCTAAGCTAACGCACTATATGCTCCGACCGTCCACACTCACAAAAACGGCCTATACAGACATAAATAAAGCAGCGACTGTATTCGCCATGACACAGACAGTCTGTGGTTTGTACTTGTTTAACTTTTGTCTAGTTTCTGAACAGATATGAGGAGCTGTGAGCTCTGAGGGCTAACAGCTAACGGCTGATGTTGGTTTTCTGAAGATGACGTCACGGCTCCGCCTACACTGCGTTACTATAGATACTACCCCTGTTCCTAAACTGTAATGGAAGCACAGCATTAAAGTGAGCCGGGCCTAACAAGGCCTAACAAAACCGTACTAAGTCGAGTGAGGCCTGCGGGGGAAATGAGCCATTAGTGTAAAGAAACAAAGAGTTAGTCTGGCTTTGTCATGAACAATATCTGCCTCCCAGCACTAAGAAACATTGCATTTGGGTAAAGACAGTATTCATTGTAAAAATAAAACACATTCTGAACTATATGCAGAGCTCGGTTCTGAAACACTCTCATTGTTTGAGATGAGAACGACTGAATTCCTGAGCACAGTGAGATTTTCTGTCACAACATGTTTGGCTTCATCTCACGTCCTCTCATCCATATTCAGGCATCAGCTGCTCCACAGAGGACTCCAGTATCTGAAGAACAGCCCACTGTTGTGAGCCCGATGAATATTTCATGTCTCTTCCTGGTTTCACCGTTATGTGGCTGAAAACATTTCTACAGCAGTCATTGTGGCCTAATTAAAAGCTGTTGTGTTATATATAGGCGAACGCTGGCTCATCTTTGATATAATGTTGAAAAGTTTGACTGTTATGATACATCGTTACATCCGGGTACAGACATCTAAATGTATCGAGTATATTCACTTTTGAGTATTAGGCTTTGAGATCCTGTTAAACGAATAATAACCATATTTCTCCATGTATGCATCTATAAATAAAAAAAGGCGTACATACCTTAACAAAATATTAGTATCCAAGTGTACCGTGAGTCAGATTGCAACCATCTGAACCTTATTTACCCTATGTTTTCCAAATGCATTTACCTATACGGTTGCCTTTAAAGGCCCTCTCATGGTTTGTCCCTTTTGAGCTACTGTAGAAACATGGCGGTGCAACAGTGGACTCACATTTAAGACCTTGGGTGAGGAAGGCTGCTCCAGAGCCACTATTTCAAGCATACTACGCCATCGAGTCCCGCCGAAGGACTTTCCAATGTCCAGGATGCTTGGAATTCTACCGAGGCCGGCGTCCTTCGTTGCGGGTGAGTTAACTTGAACTAAATTACTAAGAAATTAGGAAGGACTTTACTGTAGGGATGGATTAACGGAGAGACAGATTAGGACTCACCCCCCATCACTCTCTACTCTGAAGGATAAGTGTTTACACATTTACATTCCTCATCTCCTGGATTTGGGCTCTCCATAAATCCATTATCTGTGAAGGCTAGGTCTAATGGTGGCATTACTGTTGCAGAAAACACTCTAGATACTAAAGACATCCAGCCATTATCTTGACTGATATCCCGTTAAGCTAAAGTGATGTTTACAGGCCGACCAACAGGAGAGGTCAAAGGAGGGGGTCTCTAACATTACTATTCCTATTTTTTTATTCTTATTATCTTTGTGCTCATACTGTACTTCTCCTATCCTGTTTTTACATCTTATAGAGTGGTGCAGGAATGAGTCCTAAAACCCCAGAAATTAGTTAGCATCCAAGCATGTCTGGTTCCACTGTTTCAACAGTTTTGTGAACATTAGCCTAAAATAAGGTGTGTGGTTAAAACAAGGTGAAGAGATTTTAACATTAGGTTCATTAAATTCCCCACTGGTGGATTTAAAAACAGCGGTTTGTCTAACAAGTGTCTGAATGAGACTAAACGTCATCACGCCCAACATTAGCCACCTTTAGCTTAGCGGTGGTGACGTGAAGTCATGTGACCGTGCTGTATTGCCTTTATAGCCCAACATTAGCCACCTTTAGCTTAGCCGTGGTGACGTGAAGTCATGTGACCGAGCTGTAGTTCCTTTATAGCCCAACATTAGCCACCTTTAGCTTAGCGGTGGTGACGTGAAGTCATGTGACCGTGCTGTAGTTCCTTTATAGCCCAACATTAGCCTCCTTTAGCTTAGCCGTGGTGACGTGAAGTCATGTGACCGTGCTGTAGTTCCTTTATAGCCCAACATTAGCCACCTTTAGCTTAGCGGTGGTGACGTGAAGTCATGTGACCGTGCTGTAGTTCCTTTATAACCCAACATTAGCTTTTGACTTAAAAATCAATAAAGTGGTGTTAATATGTGGAGATTATCCTGCTGAACAAAAAGTGTAAGTATCATAAATATTTGTTATTTTCTACAATAATTAAAAATCTAATGGAGAAATCCCATTGGCTTTTAGTGGAGGGAACCAGGGAGATGCCAACATAGTAAAATAACCAGTTGAACACCCAAACAGCTGATGTCTGTATAATCTGCTCTTCAGATCAGTGGGTGCTTGGGGGGAATAAGAGCTTTATTGTCCCGATTCTTCTCCTTTGTTGGGGATTGCAGCAACATTCTAGGTCACCGGCTGTGCCTGAACGCCCCGCTGCCCAAACTGATTCTCCTCTGAGGGAATTCAACCCCCCCCCCCCCCACTCCACCTCCCCATATTTCACCCAGTACTGTCAGGGGAAACACGATCAGGAAAACGCTCGCAGCAACAACAGCAGCTAAACTTCTCCAGCTCCTGTCTTCTGTCACAGCAGAAACATCATGGCTGCTGTTGGAAGAGAAAGGCTCTTTCATGCTGATGATTGGGCGGTCTGGCTCTCAGATTCTTTCTCTGTTCACATTTCTCCTCGGGATTATCTTTAACCTTTCACCCAGATATCTCAATCTGAGGGGTTAAGCACACATTATTGTCCTCGCATAATAATGGTGGTAAGAGCCAGATTCCTCATTTGAAATATGGTCAAAACTATTTGTTGCTCTATTAGATATTTGAATACTGGATTGCATTTGTTTATCCAATCAGACGTTTTATACTTATATAATGCTTACTATACTTTGTGGGGTTTTCCTTTTCCTGTAGTCTGTGATATACTGTAGGTTTTAGTGCATGTAAATGGTCTGCAAAGGCTAAAATCCCTGTGTTCCCTCCAGAGGGAGTTTCTCTCCTGCACACTCCCCCCCTGCCTGAAACGCCTCCATTGGACTCCTTTTACATCCCGGACATAGTGACATCACTTTGTAACTCTCACACTTCTATTGGCTAGCGCTCCAACACATTGTACGTGCATAAACTAAGGGGCGGGACATCTCTAAGCGGTTGACCAATCACAACGGAGCCGGCCAGCTAACCAATCAGAGCAGACTGGGCTCTGGTTTCAGACAGAGGGTGAAAAGAGGTGCTGCAGCACAGGCAGTATGAGAAAAATAAAGAGCTTTTGGAACATTAAACATGGAGACATGTCCCAGTAGAGACACTACATACTGATATACACCTGAACATCAGCAGGAGAGGACTCTTTAAAGTAGAGACACTACATACTGATATACACCTGAACATCAGCAGGAGAGGACTCTTTAAAGTAGAGACACTACATACTGATATACACCTGAACATCAACAGGAGAGGACTCTTTAAAGTAGAGACACTACATACTGATATACACCTGAACATCAGCAGGAGAGGACTCTTTAAAGTAGAGACACTACATACTGATAGACACCTGAACATCAGCAGGAGAGGACTCTTTAAAGTAGAGACACTACATACTGATATAAACCTGAACATCAGCAGGAGAGGACTCTTTAAAGTAGAGAACATACTGATAGACACCTGAACATCAGCAGGAGAGGACTCTTTAAAGTAGAGACACTACATACTGATATACACCTGAACATCAGCAGGAGAGGACTCTTTAAAGTAGAGACACTACATACTGATAGACACCTGAACATCAGCAGGAGAGGACTCTTTAAAGTAGAGGCACTACATACTGATATACACCTGAACATCAGCAGGAGAGGACTCTTTAAAGTAGACACACTACATACTGATATACACCTGAACATCAGCAGGAGAGGACTCTTTAAAGTAGAGACACTACATACTGTGTAGGGTCAAAATTAGACATTTGAAAAGCTGGTGGGGTTATTTCCCTGAGCGTCCTCAGTGTGAATAACATGTTTGGCTGAAGTAAAGCCTCACAGAGATGCTAACATGGCGGCAGACTCTCAGTATTGTTTGAACCATCTTCTGCATCCACTTCCTGTTCCTGTGTGAGGAACTTCAGAAGGTTTCTCTTCTCTGTGTTTTCTGGATGTGAGACTGATCAGCAGACTGAGAGGAGTCTTCACTTCAGTCTGCAGAGTTTCAGTCTGAGGGTGAAGAAACAGATTTGGGGAGTTAGTGAGAGGAGCTTTTAGCTGAAGTCAGAAGGGAGTCTTTAGAGGGAAACAGATCTCTGCAGCTCTCTGACAGTCGGCCTCCTCCAAGACTCTTCACCTCGGGGAAGGGGGCTGCAGAGACCCCGAATGTACTGCAGAGAGAAGAAGAAGAAGAGAGTCTGCAGTCAGGAGTATTCTGCAGAAAAGAGAAGCAGAAGAAGCAGAAGACACGTATTAACCCACAAAGGGAAATTCAGGTTTTCATTCTGTTAGTTTATAGATAGTACAAATAAACACATGCACATTAGGTCTGAAGTACACACATGCATAAACACATATTTTAATGGAGAGGGCGAAGGGCTGCCATGTTTACAGCTTTCTTTTAGTTTTTTGTAACATTGTAATCCTGCTAGTATTCCCCAATTGTGCACAATGTAATCATTTTTTTTTGTCATTGTAGGGGAAATACAATGACCTTTTCTTTGTAATTAAGTAAGTATTTTGTAGCCTATGTTGCATTGTCAAATCACACATCCTCTGTTTTGTAGACAGAACTGCACAAAACTAAGCTTTTTCTGTTGTTTTGATCCTTTAATTAAACTTTTTTTTGCATGTCTGTTTTTGAAGCTGTTTTGATGTTTAGCCGTGCGACAAAGGAATAAAAGACGTTATCTTCACCTTCCAGGATGAGGGCTTTTGGTTGCCGTGGAGGCCTGGCTCCTGTCCACCAATCAGAGGGCAGCGATCCCCCCCGCCCCCCCCCTTCACCGACGTTAGTCTGAACCCAGAGTGCATGCTGGGAGCTTTTGGAGAAGGTCAGTGATCAGCCTGTACCCGTTGCCCCTTTGTCTCTGAATGAATGGGGCTGTCTAATTACTGCCTTGTTTACAAAAGACTCAAAACACGCCGGTTCGATGCCAGAGGGCGAATCAAAGTCAAGTGATTAGGGAAGAATGTGGTGTACGCACAAAGAGTCTCCTCCGGGTGATTATGGGGTTGAATGCAATTAGACAATAATGTTATGTCATTATGCAAATCCACTTTTACATGATTTTATCTCAAATAATGGGGAAAAAACCCTGATATTTGACCAAATGTGACTGTAATTGTGCCATTTGAAGAACAAGAATTTCCTGAAGCATCTGAGTAGAGTAAGATATAAGACAGTATATCCACTAAGAAAATGAGGCGTTGAAATGTTAAATCTTAAATTGAGAGAGGCTGAGAGAAAGAGCACAGGAGACACAAAGGGAAAACTGAGTAAAACTGGACCTAGAAGAGATTGGAAATGAGGGGATGTCAGTCGGAGAGACATTTCTTCATGAATGTGATCCAGCTAACGATAAAAATAAACCAAACACAGATTAACATGAATACTGCCTTCTCAAGAGTGTCGAAAAAAGTACTCCTGATCCTAGAAAGTACTTTTACAATGGTTTTAAAATACTCCACTACAAGTAAAAGTCCTGATTTAAAAATTGCAAAGATTTGTATTACAGTGATGCATTTGCATAAAAACACAGCATTGGGTCGTTAAAAACTGCCTGATGCGTAGATGGCCAGACGGGAATTCTGTAACTTCCCCCAGGCGTGAATCGGGTCGTTTTCCGCAAATTACCCTGTTCTACTTTTCTCAGATGAGCAGGAATGCTTTGGGCTGTAATGAATGACCTCCTGTATGTTGAGCATCATTTGAAAACATCCACATTGTAGTCTTGTCTGTTTTAGAATCATGTCACCGACAGCGAGATGCCAAGAACTGAATCCCACCTCTCAAGAATTAAGAAACTGTTTATACAATCTATAATTAAAGAGGCCAAATTCTGCTTTTTGTGGTTTTCCCTCTCCTGTAGTGTACTGTGTTCTATAGGTTTGTGTGCATGTTAATGGTCTGCAAAGGCTGCTTTTTGAACATTAAAGCATGAAGACATGTCACAGTAGAGACACTAAACACTCATATGATACTGAAAATGAGCTTAACATGTCCTCTTTTAATATACTTTTACAGTTTTTGGACTGTGATGAATGTTTGGTTGGAGATTGTGTCACAAATGTTCACACTGAAAATACTTGAGTTGTTGTTCTGTGGTTCAGACATGCAGTTGTGTGTAAAATCTTGTTAAAAAGCTTCCATTGAATTGCCTAACTGTAGTGTTGATAATTTAATGCCTTTAACCTTTAATATATTCTCATGTATTTGAGCTTGACAGATCATTTTAATGCTACTGCTCACTGACACGGTTTTAAAGACATTATTCTCAAACATGTTGCTTTTGAAACATCTTCACATCCACATATTCAATCAGGGATTTCAACGTTATTTCGGCCTTCGGTATGACCCCCATCAGAAAGCTAATTCTTCCACCTCTGTAATTCTAACATCCCTGTGAACATTCCTGAACAGGAAGTGTCTCTCAGCGTCAGACTGCAGCGGTTCGGAGCAGAAAGAGTGATTGAGTCTGATGTTTCTCTGCAGACTCCCTCCCTCCTCACCACAGTGGGAGGCGAGGACAAAGGCGTACTGTCTGTCCGGGCGGCGCGCATGTTGACGAACCGATGGCGAGAGAAAAACCAGTCGAGGGTGACTTAGCGAATAAACTGCAACTGTAGCTTTTCTATTTAAAGGTCACCTATCATGCTATTTTTAGGCAATTGGTCTCAGATATATAAAAATATATAAAAAACATGTCTATGAAGTGTTTTGCTCAAAATACCAAACAGATCACCCATTCTAGCCATGCCTCATATCCCTCTATTTCACTTCCTGTTTCTAAAGTGCTGATTCTGGGTATAAAGCTTTAAATAAAAAGGAGGGGTCTGAGCTCATGCAGGACACGGCAGCTACTGTCTAAACTAAATGCTGCCGTGATGAAACGCCATATCATGGATTATCAAGGATTCTTTCTGAAACAGTATGGAGCTCAAAGGCTTTCTCTCTTGCCGGTTATACCACAAGGTGAGTTCCTTTTTATTTCCTGCTTCTTCACACACATGCTCTCCAGTACAGGTTAGCTCTGAGTGTTAGCGATGCTAATGTAAATACTGACCATATTACGTACAAAACAGTCGGACATTGTTTCTGATAGCAACTTTCTGATAGGGCCGTGGGTCCACATTTCAGATATTACGTCATATCGGACGCAAATCTGGATCAGCTCCGTTGTTCCCCCGTTTTTAGAGATTTGGGCACGGAGGAAAAAAGAGAGGGTTTTATTTTCTGTTCAGTTCCCTGACACACCGGGGACACATATGTATGTATAAAAGACATCAAAAAGGGCATTTTGCATGATAGGTCCCCTTTAAGCGGCTGCATATATGAAAAAAAAACACATTACTCCAAAAAAATTGAAACAAAAGGTTTCTTAACCGTTTTGTGTAGTATTAGGTGTCCCTAATGAACAATTTCTTGCACAATAATATCCTGCATTATATTTGTTTCTGAAAATATGTATTTCCACATGTATATATATTTCTTTGACTTTTTCATGCTATTTTATTTCTATCTATCTATTGCTATCTATCTATCCATCTATCTATCTATCTATCCATCTATCTATCTATTGCTATCTATCTATCCGTCTATCTATCCGTCTATCTATCCGTCTATCTATCTATCTATCTATCTATCCATCTATCTATCCGTCTATCTATCTATCTATCTATCTATCCGTCTGTCTGTCTGTCTGTCTGTCTGTCTGTCTGTCTGTCTGTCTGTCTGTCTGTCTGTCTGTCTGTCTGTCTGTCTGTCTATCAAAATCTGACCACTAGAAATGTCTAATTTTCAAGATGGCGTGGAGGAGACGTTTCAACAAAATAAAAGCAACTTTTTGCAGAATAAAACATGTTTTTGCTTTGCTTTCTGTCCACGCCTGCAGTTGTTTGTTGCACTGACTGTAACTGAGGGGAAGAGAACATGTTGTGTTGAGTCTGACGGTCAACAATGGAGACTGTGTCCTGAAGAAGAAGCTCACTCTGTTCTTCAGTTTTCTTGGATTTGCTTGTTTCCTTCAGAGCATCTCTTCTTGTCTTGCAACAACAAAGACACCTCTTATTGCCAAATGTGGATACACATGCTAAGCTAACCTCTAGTTATAAAGATGTAGGATAAACTAAATCATCTGTATTTTCTCATTTAGTGTTTACTGTTTATACGTTGTGAAACACATTGAGGTATAATCATTTTCTTACGTCATGTAAATTGTTTCATTATAAGGGACCTTATATTGCTCATGTTCAGGTGTATATCAGTATGTAGTGTCTCTACTTTAAAGAGTCCTCTCCTGCTGATGTTCAGGTGTACATCAGTATGTAGTGTCTCTACTTTAAAGAGTCCTCTCCTGCTGATGTTCAGGTGTATATCAGTATGTAGTGTCTCTACTTTAAAGAGTCCTCTCCTGCTCATGTTCAGGTGTATATCAGTATGTAGTGTCTCTACTTTAAAGAGTCCTCTCCTGCTCATGTTCAGGTGTATATCAGTATTTAGTGTCTCTACTTTAAAGAGTCCTCTCCTGCTGATGTTCAGGTGTATATCAGTATGTAGTGTCTCTACTTTAAAGAGTCCTCTCCTGCTGATGTTCAGGTGTATATCAGTATGTAGTGTCTCTACTTTAAAGAGTCCTCACCTGCTGATGTTCAGGTGTATATCAGTATGTAGTGTCTCTACTTTAAAGAGTCCTCTCCTGCTGATGTTCAGGTGTATATCAGTATGTAGTGTCTCTACTTTAAAGAGTCCTCTCCTGCTGATGTTCAGGTGTATATCAGTATGTAGTGTCTCTACTTTAAAGAGTCCTCTCCTTCTGATGTTCAGGTGTATATCAGTATGTAGTGTCTCTACTTTAAAGAGTCCTCTCCTGCTGATGTTCAGGTGTATATCAGTATGTAGTGTCTCTACTTTAAAGAGTCCTCTCCTGCTCATGTTCAGGTGTATATCAGTATGTAGTGTCTCTACTTTAAAGAGTCCTCTCCTGCTGATGTTCAGGTGTATATCAGTATGTAGTGTCTCTACTTTAAAGAGTCCTCTCCTGCTCATGTTCAGGTGTATATCAGTATGTAGTGTCTCTACTTTAAAGAGTCCTCTCCTGCTGATGTTCAGGTGTATATCAGTATGTAGTGTCTCTACTTTAAAGAGTCCTCTCCTGCTGATGTCCAGGTGTATATCAGTATTTAGTGTCTCTACTTTAAAGAGTCCTGTCCAATTGGAAGTTTAAATTGTACTAAATGCTCTCAACTGTTAATTGTATATCTCATAAGTTAATGTAAATAAATGCCATAAACATTAACCGTCTAATTTCACCACCATTGTTCAGAAACATTTAAAAACATTTTAAAATAGTTCTTTAATTAAAGTGACATTTCTCTTGTGGCTAAAAAACAACAACAACAACAACAACAACAACAGTAACTCTGTCACATTGCAAACAGAGCCGTTTCACACACAGCACCAACAGCCATCCCACTGACCCACTCACAAGGAAATAAACATTCAATATAATAAAATCACAGCTGCTGATAGTGGACGTTGTTGACGATGAGTTTTTATGCCTACACAACAATTCAAGTGAGTACAACGATATTTTAGGAGTCTGTATTTTCGTAGAAATGTCCTCCGGAGAAAAAACAATGTATCTTGGCACTCTTTAAAGGAAGTTCAAACACTGCAAGACCAATTAATGAAGGTTTTTGCAAAAAAATTGCCTTAACAAAGACTTTTCCTAACGCCCCGTCCACACGTACGCGGTGAAAAAATCTTCCAACGCTTCTGCCCATTCACTTTGAATGGGGTGACGTCATTTCGACTCACTTTTCCCCGAACTGCATTGTGGGAAGCAGAGCGGCGATTTACAGGCGTTCCAGGATTCAAAAGTTGAACATTGTTCAACTTTTGACGCCTGGAACGCCTGGAAATCTTTGAGGTGGAAGCGTCAGCCAATCAAATCCCGTTTATGCAAATCTGACAGTACAAGCGCTAGCCAATCAAACCGCGTGTAAGCTGGGAGTGACATACCGCAGTTCATTTCTATATTCCTAACAAAATGGAGGAGAAATTAGTTATTGCGGTAGCAAATCACCCGGTTCTTTATGACCAGTCCCTATTTACCTACCGGGATACATACCGGAGGAGCCAGGCATGGAGGGAGGTGGCAGAGACAGTGGGTGAAACTGGTAGGTTTTCGCCTGTTTGGGGATTTTATATCCAGTTTACTTCGTTTTAACATTGCTAGCAAGCATAGACAGTATATTATATATATAGACAGTTTTTTGCTTTGTATGTCGGGGGCGGGAGATTCAGGTTGTTGGTCGCGTTGCTCGCAAAAAATCCCCAAGCTTCAGACACGCCCACCGCCAAGATTTTTTCACCGCGTACGTGTGGACGCTGCGTAAAGGGAAATCATACAATTTAAGATATTTATGATCTGCTTTTACTTATCGTGAGGTCCTGATACAGCGATGTTCCTTCCTCCAAGACAAAATAGCAACTTTAACAATAACCATACATAGGGAGGGTAACATTTCCAATAGAAAAGGTATAAAGACGGAATAATTTGTGTTTGAATCAAGCAGTTGTTTAGGGGAAAGTTAACAGATGCTTGTAAGGTCAACACAATAACCCAGACTAACTCAAAGAATCGTTTTTTTTCAAGGAAATTAAATTGAAAAGACAGACGCGTAAAATAAAGTCACTTATCTGAAGACGTCAAACCACTTTTGTTTGTGATCACGACTTATTCTACTCCATGTCTGCCCTCAGCTTCTGTGAAACACAGTGATGATAAAGAAACAGTGCAGATTCAGTAAGAAATCTGGTGAGTCAAATAAAAAGGAACTAAACAAATAAATGTGATGAACTAATACTGTCTGTGAGATCTTTTATATATAAACTCTGTAAACAGTGAAGGACGGCTTCAGTCTGTCCGTCAGTAAACTCAAACGTGTCCAACAGTTTTTAGGAGCTCAGGAATTTACAGCCTGATGTGTCAACACGTCCATCGACAAACTTCTCAGCAGGATAGAGTCGTGTAGGGATGACGTATTTCTGTAGTCCGACCCTGAAGTTAGCTTTGCAAAGGGACCCCCTTTACGAAAAGCCAAGGGTTTTTTCCATTGGATTTTTGCAGAAAATAAGCTCTGTGGCAAACAAACGTTTATGATTCTTACACTTTTATGGAAATCAAGGAAGCACGGTATTTGTCAAAGGCTAAATATGGCTTAAAATACAATTTGTAATGAATTACTGTGAAGCTGCAGAGATATCCCGGCGTAATAATTGTATTCTACAGACTTTTTATGTCACTTGTTAGACGCTTTTATCCAAAGTGATGATGATGGTCAATCCTCCTAATATCGTGAACCATACCGCTACTGCAATATCAGTTGAAATAATCCCACTAAGTTATTTTTCTGTATTTGTCAACGTATTTTATGTCGTAGAATAAAACATGAAAAACTCTTCAGCTTGTGTTAACCACAGAACACATTCAAACAAACCATTGACTTCCAAACGATGGAACCAAATATGCAAACTCAATCCAAGGTTTTTAGGACTCATTTCTTTCCTGCACCACTCTATAAGGACCCAGAATCTGTTGACTCCTCCTCCTCCTCAGCAGTGCGTCCCCACATGGCTGCAGGAGGCGGATGTGGACGGCTCCCCACGAAGCGTCCCAAACGGAGACAACTCCAGTTCGGCGGAGGTGATATCGTTCTCGTTGTCGCTGGTTTCGGCGTCGGAGCGTGACGACGTGCCGCATTCTTCGCAGCAGCAGCAGCAGCAGTCCAGGAAGGCTCTGGTGAACGGCTGGCAGAGCGAGAAGAGCAACACGGGCGTCACCGCAGACTTACAGAAAAGCAGCATCTGGCTGACCAGCTGCAGGATGTCCAGTGTTCTGCGAGGGATTCCCGCCGCCATGTACGCCCAGATGATGTTGCAGATGTTCTCCGGGATGATGCAGAAGCCGTAGAGGATCGCCAACGCCACGACCGCGCAGTTCATCTGGCTCTCCAGCTGGATCTGCTTCTGAAGAGGAGATACGATGAGATGAGATACAATAAGATAAGTCAAGATAGTCAAGATGGTCAAGATAAGTCAAGATAAGTCAAGATAAGTCAAGATAAGACAAGATAAGTCAAGATAAGTCAAGATACTGTTAGTCAAGATAAGATAAGAAACTAATACAATAGAGAAAAGGAAAGAAAATGGCTCTTTTCTTACATTCTTGCTGCCTCGAACACACTCTCTCTCTGCGCGTCGGATCTTGCGTGCGGTGAGCAGCGAGCTGAAGATGGTGAAGAGCGTGGGGAGGCAGAAGTAGCATCCGAAGTACCACCAGAGACGGGCACCATCATACGTCAGGCCGAGGACGTACAGCGTGTCCGGCAGATCGGTGGAGATCCGAACCACGCAGCGCTCGCACGGCTCTACGTTTGGCGGGTCGCTGTCCTCCGTCACCAGCTGTCGGATCAGAAGCTCGGGCAGCGCCAGCAGCAAGGCGCCAATCCAGATTACGGCCAGTTTGGCGGTAGTGGACGCCCAGTTCTCGATCATCTCGTAGTACATCTGCACGTTGGAGGCGGCGCGGAAACGATCTATGCATAAAGCGCAGAGAGTGAAGGTCGTGACCCCGAGAGACGCCACCTGGTGGAGAAGAGGAGAGTGAGGTTAGACTTTGTAGAAGTCAAAATTTAGGTTCAGGTTCCTGCAACATTAGTCTTAATAAAAAGAAGTGTAACAATTGCAAACATTTTAACCCAAGATGGAGACATTAAAGGTCCCCTATTATACTGTTTTTCATCAATATATTACAGGTCTCAGATATATACAGAACCTGTCTCTGATTGGCTGAAACACCAAACAGATCATTGCAGCATCCCATAATCCCCTCTGTTTCAGCCCTGTTTCAAAAGTGCTGATTCTCTGTCTGTTACTTTAGATGAAAATAAGGAGCCCCTCCCCACGCCCCTCTGAGAGATATTTGGTTACAAATAACACAATGGTGCTCTAGGAGGAGATTCAGGTGATATGGGGGGGGGGGGGGGGGGCTACCTTGGTTGCTGATTGGCTAATGGTTACACAAGCCAAAACATCGTTATGACATCATAAAGTGGCCAAAATCTGATCAGCTCATTTTCAGACAGGTTTTTATATAAATGGATCAGGACAAAAAGAGAGAGAATCTTTGTTCCTGAAACTTTCAGAGTCTCTTTACACAGAGGGGACACGTGTTGATGTAGAAGAGACATGAAGAAGAGGGGACACGTGTTGATGTAGAAGAGACATGAAGAAGAGGGGACACATGTTGATGTAGAAGAGACATGAAGAAGAGGGGACACGTGTTGATGTAGAAGAGACATGAAAAAGAGGGGACACATGTTGATGTAGAAGAGACATGAAGAAGAGGGGACACGTGTTGATGTAGAAGAGACATGAAAAAGAGGGGACACATGTTGATGTAGAAGAGACATGGAGAAGAGGGGACACATGTTGATGTAGAGAAGACATGAAGAAGAGGGGACACATTTTGATGTAGAAGAGACGTGAGGAAGAGGATTTTCCATAAGAGGTGACCTTTAATAAAGAGAAGTGCAACATAAAAAATATATATACATATTGACCGTATGAAAATGTAGACCTAAGATGGAGATGTCAAGAATATTTGGAGAAAATATTCAAAAACATTTGAGTGTTAAGTTTGAATTTTCTAAAGAGTTGTGTTTGGACTTTAAACGTTGCTCTAAATCCTGTTTACTGTACATATTATAAATATTATTTTACATTTGACAATCATAACATTCAACTGCTCTCAACTGTTTACTTATAGGAGGTTAGAAATAGGTCTTAAAAATTACAAATGTATTCCTGTGAAATGTTTCCATGACAACTAATTTCTCATAAAATTCAGACTTTATTCTCAAAAACATGAATCTTTATTCCCCCTCAAACTATTTCACCAAGCTTTCACGATATGAAGATACTGTACATGACTTTATTTGACCTCACTGTGATACTGGAGCACTAAGGAGACTAAAAACTGAACTGAGTCTGTAAACGTGTTAATGCTGCTTCACAGACCACAGCTGGTGTGTCTGTGCAGCAGCAAACAGTTCACTGTGTGTGACAGACCACAGACAGACACACAGGAGTCTGTGTGTGTGTGTGTGTGCATGTGTGTGTGTGAGAGGACAGAGTGACGCTGCTGACAGTCATAAACAACTGATGTCACTTCCTGTTTAGCTGCTACTCCTCTAGCTTCTGTCAGTCAAAACAATATCGCTTTGGTATCAAAATAATTTGTGTCCATGTGGTTTAATGTCGATATTCAATGAAAAAATATAATATTTAAATATGAAAACATCCTGATTTTAACAAAGGACTTGCTAAATAGCATTAAAAAAGTGCAGTGCAATTAAATACGCACAATTTTCACAGTTTAGTCCATAATCTCTGCTGTGTTAAATCACATATCTAAAAATGTGCATAACAACATGAATGGATGGGACACAACCACAATTTGAAATGTATGAAGGGAAAACAAATTGATTATATTTTTGTGTTTAATAATCTTACATAAGCAACAGAAGTGAAGTGTCCATGTTCGTCTGATTTTAGGAACATGTGTGATATTTATCTAACCCCTAATTAAATATATCAGAGCGTAAAAAGCATGATATAGTGTTTTATAAGTGCAGGTAAATCAGAGATGTTAGATCATTATTTTATGTCCAGATACATGGAGTAATTGTTGCGGTGAAGCCTTTTTTATTCATATTTTATTAAGATGTAAGTACGTGTTTTGGAACTAAATGAAAGGATAGTCTACACTTAAATTAGATAATAAAAACAAGTGAGGAAAATGTTAAATAGAGAGGCGAAGTCCGCCCATCTACTTCCGACCCATGGGACCTTATTTCGGAAAAATCATGTATTGAAGTCTATGGGGAGAGAAAGATTATCTTCGATCCCGTTTGAATTGTGCCACGAATTACACATATGATGTTTGTCAATCTTAAAAAATAATTTCCATGTCAAAAAAGTCACAGTTTGTCGTAAAACTGTTGAAATATAAGACTATGAAAAATACGCAACTAGAAAGACTACAAATCCCAGAATCCCGGTCCCGCATGCTGGCTCTTACGGAACCGACTCACTCCCCTTGTGTGTATGTACAGCTCTCAACATGCCCAGACTTGGAGTGATTTTCACCTCTTTTAATACTTTTCGCCTCATTCTGAAAGAAAGAAGTGACATGTGTCAACGTGACGGCCGTCTTGGTGTGTGGTGCGAGACGGGAGATGTAGTTCATAGAGCGGTTTCACGCAAAAAAAAGTGTTACTTCACAGTTTTACGACACATTTGTATTTTTTTGACTTTCAAAATGATCTTTTAAATTGACAAACATCATATGTGTAATTCGTGGCACAATTCAAATGGGATCGAAAGATAATCTTTCTCTCGCCATTGACTTCAATACATACTTTTTCCGAAATAAGGTCCCATGGAGCTCCCCCGGAAAGGGAGGGACTTCGCCTCTCTATGATGCTGACAGTTGGAGATCAGTATATATCATTCATGTCATCATGTAGGTCATCTCCTCAAACAAAGAGCTGCTGCTGCTAAGAGGATTAAACTCAACAAACACATCGTTTACAATAAAAAGCTTTAAAAAAACGCTAACCTGCTGCTAACGTTCACATATTTGACATCTCAGTGGATTTAAAACATGTCAATATTGTTGACTTCCGCTCAACTTCAAGAACACCGGGATTACATACACATGTTAAACTACACTGCATGGACACAAGTATGTGGAACGCTGAAGCTCAGTCATTCAAAATCCATTCTTTCTGAAACTGGCTGCAAGGATTCGTCACCATTTTGCCACAAAAGCAGCAAAATGGTCCTAAACTGACGGTCTACAGAGCTAAGAATGGATCCAGTCCTTCCTACAACCAGGACTTGGTTAAACCATGTGCTCTAGCACGGCCACTTAGCGCTGCATCGGCCAATCAGCTCGCTCCCTCACTGTTAGTGGGAATCAGGTAACCCTCCGATCATCCATTACTCACACCAGGTGCTTTCTATCATGCTTTTAATTATTATTTAATTATTTCACTCCCATTGTGTTATTTTATATTGTATTTATTGCCTGTACAGCACTTTGGTCAACTGAGGTTGTTTTACATGAGCTATATAAATAAATAACGATTGAGATTGAGATTGAACCCTCAACAAAAACACACCCGTTGGCTATGCAGGGTCAAAAATAGTGGAACGAGCTCCACATTGATATCAGGACAGCAGAGAGTCTGAAAACCAAGCTGTTTCAACTGCACTGTGGTCCTTAAAATGCAAACAAAATCCTTCTAATTTCTGTATCTAGTACTTCAAAAGGTTGAGCTAATTTGAAGGTAATGTACTAAGGCTCCGTTTAATAAAAGGTTATGTGGTGTAATGGCGTTTATGTCTCTCTGATGGTTGGTTCCAGTTTACCTCAAACATGTTGGAGAGCGTTGAGGAGCGCAGACAAGTGAAGTTCTTCGGCACCAAACAGAACAACTATTATTTTTGGAGTTGGCTTTGTGCAGAAACTCCCTTAACGTTTTAAGTATATAATATTATGTCATCCTGCAGCTTTAAGATTTCTTAAGTGAGAATAAACGGACAGATTGATGTCGAACCAAAAGAAGATCTGAACTATGAACGTCCAAATATATCCAGATCTGAACGTAGAGGAGGGGTCGCTGTCTGATCTCAGTCTGAGACACTCTTCATTAATCCTGATCTCCTCTCTGATTGGAGGGCAGGATGTTCAGCAGGTGTCGTGTTGTTGATCAGATTAAAAGACATAAGGGCGACATTAAACCTGACTAAACCCTGAGTGCAGTCTGGAGACACTCTTTGAAGTCTAATCAACCTCATGTTGTTTCCACATTACCAACTAAAGCTCATGAACACATCGAGGTCCGAAGAACGACTCCCAAAATCTGGAAACGGGAATGTCGGAGGAGCAGGAAATGGATCATCGTCTGAGTGCCACTCTAGTTATCACAGTATAATTAAATCAGTTAGTTTTAAACCACAAAAACGTTTAATGATCTATTTCAGACATTCAGAAATGTTAAATATTGTCTTATTATCAATCTGCCATTTTGTTTGTGTTTGAATTATCCAAGAACTAAATTGTTTCCAAGTTCCAATCACGCAGAAGGAGTTCAATGCCAACAAGACACTATATTTTGTAATACTTGATGTAATACTGAACAATTCTATCTGAAAAAGGATGTTTTATAAGACTGTTAATGACTGTTTAACATCACCATACATGTTTTATATCAGTAGGCCTGGGCGATAGAAAATCATATATTACGATATTTTTTGATCAATTATTTCAGACTGTGTTCTAGGGTTGACTATTGGATTCATACAATGAGATAATTGAAAAAAGCAACTATAACCAGGGGTGCACATAACTTTTTGAGTGAGTTACTCAGATGAGTACCAGGAGACAGCGTTTGGTACTCACCCCACACGAAGCGTGGTCCTCCTCAGTGTCTCCTTCACTGTCCTCTATTTACACTTCTTGCATGATAGATGATGAAGATGAAGAAGATGCACCTCCCTGTCTCTTTTTAAGCCTCGATTTGCTTTCTCCAAAACTTGTTGCCAAAACTGTGAAGTCCTTGCATTTCCTGAGGCCAAGTTGAAGGATCAAATACTAAGAAATTATCACATGACTTGAAGTCATATCTGATTTCAGATGTGGGAAGTTACTTAGTACGCTTATTCAAGTACTGTACTTAAATACAATTTTGAGATATTTGTACTTTACTTGACTTTGATCTACTTTGTAAAATTAGCTGCACCTTTACCAGCTTTGAGAACACTTTAATGATCAATCATTACAAAATATATCATGTATATTATTCTGAATGGACCAATCTGCACAATGACTACTTTTACTTTTGGTACTTTAACTATATTTTGATGATAATACTTTTCTAATTTTACTTGAGGAACATTTTGAATGCAGGACTTTTACTGTAACAGAGTACTCCAACACTCTGGTACTTCTACTTTTACTCAAGTACAAGATCTGAGTACTTCTGCTTTTACTCAAGTACAAGATCTGAGTACTTCTTCCACCTCTGTCTGATTTCAAACTCTTCCATTAACACCCTGAGTAAGTTTGCAGCTGTGTGTTTCACTCCACTTTGGTGTAAATAAAACTGCAGCAGCTTGACCACAGAGCGTGAACGTTGTGATCAGCTGATTTTGCGCAGTTCTCCAGTGTGTGTGCGTGGGGCACAGAATGTGCACAGGGGACTCTCCCAAAGCAGCCAGTTGGCAGAGTTTTGGAACAATTCTGTTGTTCATACCGAGGTTAACCCTGTCTGTGCACACGGTGAACAACTCTGTCGTCCAGTGATCTAAGCCTCTGCCTCCTGCAAAGCTTCACAGGTCCGTCGGTTATGTCCTGGGCGGCTCGGCCAGCGCCCAGTTCAATCAGTCATAGAAAGTCCGAAGATTTTTTGCAGGGAGCGAAACGGCAACGTAGCTGCTTAATGTCTTTTTTTTTTTTACATGTCTCGTAGTTTACTCCATTGAGTGTTGACAAGAAACACGTGTAGACGAAATATTGTTTTTGTTTTGATGTTTTGAGGTACGCAAAGGCGCGTAGTGACACAAGTGACGTTACGCAATTCAGATTTGTGCCGCGCATGCGTACCTGCGTACCAGTTATGTGCACCCCTGACTATAACAGTCTGGTGAATGTAGAAAATGATTCCTTAATGCAGCCTTAAAACCACCTATGTGATTTTACAATATCCAACACTACGAGGATATCTCATCTTATATCACAATATCAAAATAATATCGATATTGTCCAACTGTATCTAAAAAAACTCACCAACAAGTAAACTAACATCTAATTCACGAAGAGCAGAGATGGCAAAAGTACTCACATCTTTTACTCAAGTAGAAGTACAGATACTCGTGTTTAAAAATACTCTGGTGAAAGTAGAAGTACTGACTAAACTTCTTTACTCAAGTCAAAGTAAAGAGGGCTTTGAAATGTACTTCAGTAAAAAGTACCCATAACTACCAGCTGTTTTAAAGAGTACCTGACCTCCCTTTATATTAATAGAACAATAATGTCATTGTTAGCTAATGAATGTTTCCATGCTGAACAACGGCAACATGACAACGTTTTCATTGGTCCCTCTTCTTTAGAGAAGACCAGGAAATGATGGATACACGGATCGTGTTCAAATCAATAGGCACGCAATGACTCTAAATAATAATGATCACGCCACCAAACACACATTCAAACTAAAGTAACCAGCCTGTTTGGAAAATGTAAGAAGTAGAAAGTACAGGTATTTGGGTTCAAAATGTAAGAAGTAGAAAGTTCAGGTATTTGTGCTCAAAATGTAAGAAGTAGAAAGTTCAGGTATTTGTGTTCAAAAATGTAAGAAGTAGAAAGTACAGGTATTTGTGTTCAAAATGTAAGAAGTCAAAGAAAAAGTCGTCAGAAAAATAAGTAGTGGAGTAAAGTAGGCTACTGATACAAGAAACATAAGTACAGTAACGAAGTATTTGTATTCCACTACTTCCCACCTCTGAGGAAGAGTCAGTCACTTCCGGTTTGAACCCCCCCCAACCCCTCTTTTATCTCACCTCCAGGTAGGGGATGATCCTGCACGAGAGCTCCCCCAGCAGCCAGTTCTTGGTGAGCTCGTGGAAGAGCACGAGCGGCAGGCAGAAGAAGATGATGATGAAGTCCCAGAGCGCGAGGTTGGCCAGCAGCGAGTTGGAGATGCTCCTCATGTAGTAGTTGTGACACACGATGCACATCAGAGACACGTTCCCGATGATGCCCACGCTGAAGATGAGCGCGGAGAAGATCAGGATCGCGTACGCGCCACACGCCTCCGCGGTCACCGGGTAGAAAGGGTTCTTCAGCTGCTTCCGGCGCGTGCGTGGGATCCCCGGAGTGGTGTCGGGATAGTCCGGCACAGAATACTCTTCCTCCTCTTCCTCCACCTCATAGTCCGTGGAGTTTAAGGGGGGTTCGGCCTCTTGTTCCTGCGCCATGGAGGCTTCGTCTGCGTCACTTCGCTTCCTTCTGCCACGTTTCGCGCTTCGCTTCTGCCGAGTGTGTCCATGTTGGGTTTTTTCAAGCACTTCTCCCGGTTTGCAACCATTACTCACATCAGGCGTCTTTACAGCCGTGTGTAAAGCTTCCCGTTCGCGTAGGATGTGCTGCGATCCGTGTTGCGCGTCGCTTTTACGCACCTGTGATCCAAACGGCACAGAGGGTGACCGCCTGTGCCGCCCAATCCTTGTCAAGTTACAAGTGCTTCCATGTTTTTTTCCAATCACTTCTCCCTGTTTGCACCCACTACTCTCTCTGGGTTTGTTTATATCCGTGCGTAAAGCTTCGTGAACACGCTCTCCGTTTTGCGCGTCGCTTTTACGCGCAGCGCGCCCGGGTCTCGGTGTCCCCAGCAGCTCAGAGGGTGACAGATTTACAGTCTCCAGCCCCGAGGGCTCTGCACCGCCCGTCCTCTCATTGTCCTCCCCGGTTACTGTGCGCCATCTCCGGCTCTGCGCACTCCTCTCAGCGGCTGTGGATTCAAAGTGAGGGCTGAAAGTCGCCTTTGTTTTGTGGATCTGAGTCGCGAAGGCCTCGCTGTACAGCCACAAACACAGAAACCCCGAAAATGGAAGCAGCATCGTGTGATTCTGTCTAACCCGTAACATCAAACTGGTTCCAAAATGATCGATCCATCCCTGTTTTTTGACAAAAAAGCGAAAATATCAACTTTAACTGCGATCAGTTTTCCTTCATCTTTGCGCGTAAAAAGCTTCCACTAACTCTTTGGTGGTGTATCAGAGGTGCACCTGTTTGGTTTGGGTGCGTCCCGGAGCAGCTCAAGTCTGGAGGCATCACCAAAGAGACCAGAGCGGAATCGTTTCCTCAAACTGGGTGGGAAAAAAGTGAACTGACCGTTCAGGTCCTCCGTAGCTAAAAGGTGTTTGAACCCGGGGAAAGTCCACCTTCGTCCCGGGAGGATTCTGTGAGAACAGCCGCTCCTGAGCCCTCAGAGGCCGGGGAGAGAGGGGAAATGCGGCCAGTGGAGACCCCGAGCTCCGTGTGAGAGAAAAGAGGAACAGAGAGAGGAGGAGGAGAAAAAGGGGGGGAGGGAGGGCGAGGGGGAGGAAGAGAAGGAGGAGGGGGTCATCTGTCAAACCTCTGATCCGATTATAAACTGTTCAAATAACACACTGATATTAATCTGGGATATCATGTGGGAATTACACTTTCAAAATCAGCATTATTATTTGTTTTATGTCAAAGATAAGTTATTTTGGGCAATTTTGATAAAGTCACACTGATATCAATTAGCAGTGTGAAACACATATATTACAATTTACCATTTTAAGACAATACATTTTGTAGTGTTTAGTATCTTCATCATGCAGCATTATTACCTTTACTAAGCACTGATCAGGAACTTAGAAACACCTGCTGATCTAACGCTTTTAAATAATACATAACAAACAAAAAGACAAATAAATAAATATATTTCTCTCAGATAAACTTTTGTTCAACTTGCATTGTCATACAATAACTAATAAACACAGGCAACATCAGTTATCGATACTTAAGGAAGTACAATACTACTTTCTATTATTGGACAGACAACGAACACAAAAGTTCTAAATAACTGTGAAGCACTAAATTGTGATCTTTGTAAAGAAAAAAACTGCTTTTAGTTAAGTGAAAAGTTGTAGTAATACGTAAAAAAGTTCCAGTGATGAAATGTTATTTGGGTTTCTCTTGTGTTTAAAGGCAAGATCATTGAATTCACTGAGTGTAAATACTTAGAGGCTTTGGCGCGATCTAGCGTAAACTCTGGGTATTACACCAGCTCTCCTGAGAAACTCATGAAAAGTGAACTAGATATCCGTGGTTCCTCACAGGACAAAGCTACGAATGTTATGCATAACTGTAAATTAAACTAGCCGACAGTATGTTAAGCACGAGCAACAACTTAAAGCAGGAGAAAAATGCTGAATAAATTGTAAAACATTTATGAAAAATATGCCAATAAAGTCTGGAAATGATCTGAAAATTATACGAAAAAAACTGAAAGTATATGAAATATCTTTCTGAAAACTTTCTCAGATCAGAAAAACATTCCAGAAATCTGTGAAAAATAACCAAAGGAGTACAAAGAATTAAAAAAAAAGAAAAATGCCTGATTTTATAGAGCACGATGCTGTAGAGAGTAAACCAGCCAACTGTAGTAAAATGCAGCAGTAATACTAGGGATGGGTACCGAGCCCCGGTACTAAAGGGGCCCCGGGGCTGAATGATTAAAGACCGTGGTACCGTTAAACTCCGACGTTATCGGTCTTTTTATCGGTACTGGAGAATTTAAAACATTATCATATATGTCATATGTATTATTGCTACATAAACATTATATTGCGGTCTTAGTGTCGCCACTCCGTTTCTAATATGCAAAAAGACAAAAAAAATGCGTATGATGTATTTTCGATCTTTCCAATCCAGACGAGAGATCTCTCTCCCCCGTCTGTGTGCGAGGGGGCGGCGCAGTTTACACACACACACACAAGCTGCTACATGCATGCAACACACACACACGCTCTGCTACGTGCACACACACACACACACACACACACACACACACACACACACACACACACACACACACACACACACACACACACACACACACACACACACACACACACACACACACACACACACACACACACACACACACACACACGGCGGAGAGAACTAAGCGCTCCAAGGTGTGGTTAAACTTTACCCGTCTCGATGTGGACAATGCTCGTTACCAAAAGTGCAATAAGAGTTCAGCATGTAAGGGCGGTAACACGAGCGATTTGTCTAAACATTTAGCAAAAGTGCACCACATTCAGAGGGAGGAATGCACCGGGTTCGACTTCTTTCTAGTAGCGCTGTAGCCCCATCCACGAGTAACGTTTCCACGTCAGGTATTATGTATGCTAGCAGCCAGCAACACACGGAGTTAACAAAATTATACAAAAATGGGTTAATGATTAGAGGTAACACTAACCCAGAATCATCAGATATCATATTAAAACACTGCAGAATTACTACATTTACTTATATTTAAATACATTTTGTTGATAATACTTACGCAGTTTGACTTGTAGTGAATTCCTTTTCTTTCACCTCTGCATAACATGAAAAACAAAAAGGGAAATGTGACAGCAGAACCAGAAAAAACTAAATCTGCTCGATACAGTTTGTATTTTTGTACTTACCATCATGTGATTGCCCTCTGCAGAATATATATATTAAGATAAAAACAAGTGTTAAATAAATAATGCGTCATGTGGTCAGCTGAGCAGCAGAGGGCGCTGTGACTCCACAAAACAGATTGTTGTAAAAGCAAATTACTCTTTATTGAAAAACTTTATTAAAAAATAGTCAGATGTCAGTTTTACACATTTTTGCAGCAACATTTATGTACAGTTTAATCCAATAAATACAAATAAACAGCACAGATAATGTAAAATACACAAAGATTAAAACAGGAACAGTTTTTTTTTTCCTGCAGGTTTTAACGACGGCCTTTAAATCAGGCGGGGTTGGGGTTGGGAGGCGCTGACGTTCGGTTGAAGGTGCTGTGGCTGATCTGGTAGCAGATTTGGTTCAGACCATCGTCATCCACACTTTGGTACTTTGTCAGACAAAGATCCATCCATGGACGCTCAGCTGAGGGAACAGAACATCGATATGAAACACCTGGACTCACTACTTTGGTTACTGTAACCCTTTGTGAACACAGTCAGAAATACACTGCAATTATACAGCTTTTCGACTGTAAGTGTAAATATGCACATTGACAATTTTATCTCGTTGCACTGTCATCGCTACTACCTCTGCTTTTACCACTCTTATTTATTTGTGTCTATTTTTTACTGCAGTGAGAGTTGCCAAAGAAATGTCGTAGTACTTTGTATGATGACAATAAAGATATCTTCTATTCTACTACAGAAAAACTGATTTATGCTCGTGATGGGGAAAGAGGTTCAACCAACGATTGACTTTTACTCCTTTAAAAAGGTACAAGAAACTCAAAACGGTGCATGTGTTGCTTCATGGGAAACTTTACCTACAAGGTTCACGTTTGTAAATCAATAATGACTCTGTGTTAAATTGCATTATTAAAGAAAGTGTCTTTTTTTCTCAAATATCGGGAAATTATAGGAAAAATATCGGGAAATTATATTATATGAAAAGGAGGAAAGCCCATAAGCATAACGTCACATGAAATTTTTTATTTTCTTATTTTAGGAGAGAACCAAACCAGTTGCTTATCCAGCTGGCTCTGGTTTATACTTTGATTATGTTTACGATGCATTTCCTATCATATGTATTCCTCCCTAATCCACGAAAGGCTGATCTGTGTATCTACTTGTTCGAAATAAGCAGATGTATCAGCCAGTTAGTAACTCGTGTATAATGTCAGTGAAGTGGCTGCAGGACTTGAATCTCTTTTCTCCAGCTGTTTGAATGAATGTAATGTATGGGTTCTTCTCAGTGGCGGCGCCAGGGTATGGCTGGGGTAGGCTACAGCCATACCAAGAAATGGCTTAGCCCCCCCCTTAGCCCCACCATGAAAAATTATGTTAAAGTAAGCAAATTAAATTAAATAATAAGCAAAATGCTAAATGTTGAGAACACGGCTTGGGAAAATATATGGGTCGTGTCCACAACACACAAACTGATCCTGCTGTAACAACAAGTGCACGTTACTGATGCAATATGGATTAGACCATTTGGGCTTATGCTAGAAGAGGGGTGCAAGGAATAGTCTAAGTAGTGGGGGAGTTTTATACACTAAAGGTGTGGAAATTCTCTGGCGTTATAATATCAGCGCGGCCGCGGTCAGATCAAAATGCCTCCGAATGCAATTTGAATAGACCTACAGCCAATCAGAGCAACGAAACGTTGGGTCTGCGTCATGCATTCATGCATCCTTCCGGTTCCGGCGCCGCGCGAGTGGCAGCCTGTTACAGTAGCTCTTACTCACACTGAGTAGTTTTCCTTTTGCAAATTTCCCCTCTGTGGGACTAATAAAGGTATTCTGATATTCTGATTCTGATGCATTACTGATTGAGATCAATCGGAACCGCCATCAGTATCCCCATTGGATCTTCAACGTGTACTATCATACGTCACGTTCACAGTGATCCCTTTTTATTTACTACAAGACAAATGTGCCGTTTTATTTCATACAGCTCCATTTTGATTGAGACAGGGAAATAATCTAAACCTCACGCGTGGCGTTTCACTGTCAAGGGGGGCGATATAGCGTGTATGTAATTACATCGCAAATACTGACTTGAGCCCCACCACTGTATGGGTTAGCCCTACCATAGATTACCCAACAAAAATACTCTGGCGTCGCCACTGGTTCTTCTCATGGATGTATAATAAGAACTGGATACAGCGTGGGAGGCGGGGTCTCGTTCATTCCTATGAGAGTTGCTCATTGGCGCATGAAGACAAAATGGCCCAACTTTTGAGAGAGCGAAACGTCACGAAAGTATTCATATAATCATATAATCCGTTCTTGTTGTGCATCCATGGGTAAAGGTAAAACTCATGTAGTACTGAACACGTCACATGAACGTGCCGGGCGGCGCGGTCCCGTGGGTTAGATCCGCGTTCATAATGCCGAGGAAAATAACTCTCAGAATAACGTTATTAGCACATTTTACAACTTGAGGACCGAATGTTTTTAATAAGGGCTATACAAATGTTCATACTGGTAGTTTTTTAGTTTAAAAAAAGATTATCCACGATTTACAGACGTTTCTTTCCCAATGTTAGTCAATGGGAAAAAGTATTTCCGGGCCCAGCGACTGATACGGAAGTGTAGTACCGCCGTTTGGCCACAACGAATATTTTCCGTCAGAGTCCGGCGCACTTCCTGGGGGCTTTGTTCATACACTTTTTCACCAATGATTTTCAATGACTTTTCCATCCATGACCTTTACCTCATTTTCCATGACCAAAACAAAAATTACTCTTTCTCAGCGGTACCACTGAAAATTGATAATTTTAAGATGGAACAGGAAAATAAGGTCTGCATATGAAACATGTTGTGCATATCTAAAACAAATCAACTAGAGGGCGTGATTGTAAACATCTCTCCCCAGAAAAATACCTCGACAGTTAAATGCCATTTTACGTTTCCTTACTATACGATACAGTATTTATTATCATTATAGTATCACTATTTCGGCGATTAGATCAAATATAAATTATATTTGATGCAACTTTAGTTACATTTCCTTGACTTTTCCAGGTTTTTAATGACCGTACGAACCCTGAATGTAATGTAATAATAACAGATGTACCGGTGCTGCCCCCTGCTGGACAGAGGGAGTCCATTGATTGGCTGATTATGTCCTGAGCCTCCTGATTGGTTGTCACGTCCTCCGCTGACACGCCGAAGAACTCCTCCTGATGAGAGACAAAACATAATCATCATCGTCATCAACATCATCGTCATGTTATCGTCATGTCATCGTCATGTCATCGTCATCATCGTCGTCATCATCATCATCATCACTCATTAAAATATACACAACTCTTTCTGAACAGTTTCAGGTGGTTTCACCGTGTTTTTTTCCCGTTAAGATGTTTATTTGATGTCAGAACTTCAGATCTCTGTGCAGAAGAGTTTAGATTTCATGTATCAAAACGTTCCTTGTTATTTTCACTGATATAAAAGTAGTCTTTGCTGTCAGTCCAAACATATCACTCCACGTATTTAGAGCCGGAGAAAACACACTCCCTCATCATATCAGAGACATCTCATTCCTACAGAATCTTTCTTTATTTGAATGTGTTTTTTATTCACCTTTTTAATTTAACTTCTGTTATTTATACAAATCTTTATTGCACATTTTCAATTTTGTTTATTTTAATATTTATATCCTATTTTCTTTTATTGGCACACTTTTCTTTAACTTATGTTATGTTCATATCAATATTTGTGTTTATTATATCTTTTATTATAATTATTTTGGGTCATGACCGAAAGAACGAGATTGCGGATACAGCGGCCGAGATGGGTTTTCTCCGCAGGGTGGCTGGCGTCTCCCTTAGGGATAAGGTGAGAAGTTCAGTCATCCGGGAGGGACTCGGAGTTGAACCGCTGCTCCTTCGCGTCGAAAGGAGCCAGTTGAGGTGGTTCGGGCACCTAGTAAGGATGCCACCTGGGCGCCTCCCTAGGGAGGTGTTCCAGGCACGTCCAGCTGGGAGGAGACTGAGGGGTAGACCTAGGACCAGGTGGAGGGATGATATCTCTTCGCTGGCCTGGGAGCGCCTTGGGATCCCCCAGTCAGAGCTGGTTGATGTAGCCAGGGAAAGGAACGTTTGGGGCTCTCTGCTGGAACTGCTACCCCCGCGACCCGACCACGGATAAGCGGGAGAAGATGGATGGATGGAGAATTATTTTTTAATTGTTCTTTTTATTTCACATTTTTAATTTAACTTGTGTTTTTGTAAATATTTGTATTCCTTTTTATTTCATTTTATCTTTTATTGTACATTTTTATTAACTTCTTACGTTAACATAAATACTTTAAATTTAATTTATTTAATTTTATTGCACATCTTTACTTCTCATGCATTAAAATATGTTATTCTATTTTACCTGTTACATTTTTCCCATGATAAAAAAAGTATTTATTATCAGAGGAAATGAATTTGGTTGCACACACACGAATAACACACACATGCCATGCAGGTCACAGTAGGTCAATATATATATATACATTAAGACACACAGCAGTAACTTTTTAATCTCTTCTCCTCATGATCTAATCTCCTCTGATCCTGAGTCAGCAGCTTTTTAAACGGGGTGTAACTCACGGCGTTTCTCCACAGGAAGACGTGCAGCGAGTCGGAAACATCCCGCAGCTCGAACTTCATCAGGAGGACGAAACGCAGCGGGACCACGCCCAGAGCTGAGGAACCAGAGGAGACGTTAAAACACACACACACACATCTGTGAGGAGTAATGCTAACAGACCTGAGATCAGCCTAAAACAAACAGCTGAGTCAGGAGAACGACTAAAAGTTTGAGTGAAAGAGCGAGGAGTTCAGAAACTAAAGAAAGATTCAAGTCTTGGCTGAAAATCCTCTCGATTTCCATTACATTTCTCTCTCTCACCCTCTGCGATGATCTTCTCATCGAGTATTTTGCCTTCTCCCGCACACACAGGCTCCCTCACTGCAGCCTCAGAGCATCGCTCACACCTGAAACACACAGGAAACACACAGGAAACATCAAGAGGACCGGAGCTTCTCGGGGCTAATGCTCATTGTAAGAGCCATTTTAATGAGTTCATGTTTGGGTGTTATTCACTGTGTGTGCCATAGGGTGTCGCTGTCCGATTCCCTATGGCACAGGCATTTAAGGTGTCTGTTGGCATAGGCATTTAAAGGTCACCTATTATGCAAAATCCTCTTCTTCATGTCTCTTCTACATCAACATGTGTCCCCTCTTCTTCATGTCTCTTCTACATCAACATGTGTCCCCTCTGTGTAAAGAGACTCTGAAAGTTTCAGGAACAAAGATTCTCTCTTTTTTTGTCCGGATCCATTTCTATAAAAACCTGTCTGAAAATGAGCTGATCAGATTTTGGCCACTTTATGATGTCATAACGATGTTTTGGCTTGTGTAACCATTAGCCAATCACCAACCAAGGTAACCCCCCCCCCACCTTATCACCTGAAGACCTATGATATATTGATGAAAAACAGTATAATAAGTGAACTGTACCCGTAGTATGTCCTCGTGCCTCTGAACAGGAACGGGGCAGACGGGTGGAGCAGAGTCAGCTGACCTCCAGACGACCTCACAGGGACGATGTTCTGGTAACCGGACGAGAGGAGACACGTTTCCTCCAGAGAGGAACCTGCAACAACAAAACCTCCGTCAACAAGGGTCTGATACACAGAGAAAAACTTGAAGAGGCCCTACTATGCTTTTTGGGGGTTGAACATCAGCAGGAGAGGACTCTTTAAAGTAGAGACACTACATACTGATATATACCTGAACATCAGCAGGAGAGGACTCTTTAAAGTAGAGACACGACATACTGATATACACCTGAACATCAGCAGGAGAGGACTCTTTAAAGTAGAGACATTACATACTGATATACACCTGAACATCAGCAGGAGAGGACTCTTTAAAGTAGAGACACTACATACTGATATACACCTGAACATCAGCAGGAGAGGACTCTTTAAAGTAGAGACACTACATACTGATATACACCTGAACATCAGGAGAAGAGGATTCTTTAAAGTAGAGACACGACATACTGATATACACCTGAACATCAGCAGGAGAGGACTCTTTAAAGTAGAGACACTACATACTTTAAATCTTGAATATAACATTTTAACTGTTGGTTGTGTTACCCATGAGGAAGAGGAGCTGCTTGGACATGAACTCTGTGGACAGGTGGACTCCCAGAGTTCGTGTCTTCGATCCCGGGGGGTTTCCGGGGACGTTGACCTGCCCAGAGACCGCCCAGGCGGGGTGGCTGAAGGGGCCGGAGTCTCGTGACGCCTCGGAGAAGAGACCCTCCAACATCTCGTCATCTGGGACTTCCTGCCTGAGACCAGAGGGGCAATATTTAATTTAACAGTTAGTTTAACTTGTTGTTAGTGTGAGTGGTGTGTGTGTGTGTGTGTGTGTGTGTGTGTGTGTGTGTGTGTGAGTTCCTACAGAGTAGAGCACTTGCTGCAGTACAGCTTCAGAGACTGGTGGAGTCTCTGAGGCTCGTAGGATCTCAGCTGGACTCTGACGTGATGAACTCCAGCCGGACCGGAGCGCTTCACCTCCGAGAGAGACACCGAGTGTGTGTCGTGATCACAGCGTCTCTCTGACACACACACACACACACACACACACACACACACACACACACACACACACACACACACACACACACACACACACACACACACACACACACACACACACACACACACACACACACACACACACACACACACACACACACACACACACACACACACAATTTAAAGGGCTGTAAGAAATGTTTTATGTTTAAGAAAATGTATAAAGAAAGCGTAACTAGACAGTATGAAGTACTTGATTGTGTTCTGGTTTTATGTTTCAGTATTTGTAAGCAACTGTGACTGAAAGAATATTGCTTTTATTTATTCTTTTAAGAAGGGGCACATAAAATAAGATTTTCTTCTCCCTGCTCCTTTCCACCATGCGCTATACAAATAAATACTAAATAAATAAACCAGTATCAGGGTACAGGTTTTGTAAAGTGTAGGGTGGTCCTTAGTGCCATGTACATTTTCAAATTCATTTATTTGATGCTCCAACCACCGGAATTCGTTATATTAGTCAAGAAGACTCTCCTGGTGAATGTGTTCCTCAATCTGACAACATGTACCCCCCCTCATCAACCTGGAAGTTTGGACTCACGTACAGTAGGGTGCTCCTTAACATTGAAAGTGGGAAAGTCTAAGCTCCAACCCCCAGAATTCATTCTATTAGTCAAGAAGACTCTCCTGGTGAATGTGTTCCTCAATCTGACAACATGTACCCCCCCCCTCAACATGTACCCCCCCCCTCAACATGTACCCCCTCCCTCAACATGTACCCCCCCCCTCAACATGTACCCCCTCCCTCAACATGTACCCCCTCCCTCAACATGTACCCCCCCCCTCAACATGTACCCCCCCCCTCAACATGTACCCCCTCCCTCAACATGTACCCCTCCCTCAACATGTACCCCTCCCTCAACATGTACCCCTCCCCTCAACATGTACCCCTCCCTCAACATGTACCCCCTCCCTCAACATGTACCCCCCCCTCAACATATACCCCTCCCTCAACATGTACCCCCCCCTCAACATGTACCCCCTCCCTCAACATGTACCCCCTCCCTCAACATGTACCCCTCCCTCAACATGTACCCCCTCCCTCAACATGTACCCCTCCCTCAACATGTACCCCTCCCTCAACATGTACCCCCTCCCTCAACATGTACCCCTCCCTCAACATGTACCCCTCCCTCAACATGTATCCCTCCCTCAACATGTACCCCCTCCCTCAACATGTACCCCTCCCTCAACATGTACCCTCCCTCAACATGTACCCCCCTCCCTCAACATGTACCCCTCCCTCAACATGTATCCCTCCCTCAACATGTACCCCTCCCTCAACATGTACCCCCTCCCTCAACATGTACCCCTCCCTCAACATGTACCCCCCCCTCAACATGTACCCCCTCCCTCAACATGTACCCCCTCCCTCAACATGTACCCCCTCCCTCAACATGTACCCCCTCCCTCAACATGTACCCCTCCCTCAACATGTATCCCTCCCTCAACATGTACCCCTCCCTCAACATGTACCCCCTCCTTCAACATGTACCCCTCCCTCATCCACCTGGGCTGCCACACCAGCAGCTGCAACTGAGGCTACACTTCCAGGTCGATGAGGGAGGGGTACATGTTGTCAGATTGAGGAACACATTCACCAGGAGAGTCTTCTTGACTAATAGAATGAATTCTGGGGGTTGGAGCTTAGACTTTCCCACTTTCAATGTTAAGCAGCACCCTACTGTACGTGTTAAAATAACTGCCACGTGTGGAATGAATACATACATAACTAAACACTAAGAAAGGAATATAAAGTGCTTTGCTTGCAGACCTGTGGAGCTGCTGCAGTTTGTGTTGATGCTCTCTGATGTTTCAGCATCTACAAACAGAAACAGAGGAAACACCAGGGACTGAAACAGACTTGGTTCAAAACATATTTAGTTTTTTAATTAAAAAGTTCTTTAGATCTTCTTTTTTATTCTCCAAAATGAGAGAGCAGCAGTTTCAAGAAAATATCTAAAATATCTTAAAAAAAGCTAAAAAAAACATTTGAATTTCCCGTTTCTACGAGAACATATTTCATCTATTGAAAAGGATCAGTTATATCACAGCAAGTAAAAGCAACACAAGCGTTATAGATTATTAGAACATATATCTATATATATATTTCATTCATCATAAATTGGGAAACCTTTTTCATTAAAGCAGCATTAAAATAGACGTTGCACATAAATACAAATAAATAAATAAACGTACACAATTATAAAAAGAGAAACAGAAATAATAATAATTTAGAAAACACTATGAGAAACTAACCTACTTCTTAATAAAATATAAACACAGGGTAATTACATTAAAAAGAGTGCGTAGTTTGGAATACAACATTAAATGAAATGAGGTCAAGATTGATGTATAATAGCAAAGGAAACAAATGGACTCAACCCTTGTGTTGTGTTCGAAAGCTGTTACCGTTCAGGGTGTTCGCGGGTCAACACTCAAAAAATAATGACTATCATCCAATATTGTTTTAACTACATCATAACTAACTTATAATGCATTCATAACCGTACAAACCTGTTGTAATTTAATGTTATGGCCCCAAAACACATTACACCACATATTGCACACGTGCATGTGTGTGTTCAGGTTCAAGTGTTAGTGTACATATTCTTAGAGAAAGGTGGAGTTCCCGTGGGGGGAGGGGGGCAGAGGGAGGGGAGACCAGGTGCATGTTGCGAAAAAATATTGTTACAGTGTATGAAGGGGGTGGGGGGGAGGGGTGTCTAAAGTCAAAGATGAATCTTGATTGGGCCAAATTTGACCTTGAGTCACCCAAAACAATTCTGCTGGGTCTCCCCAGACCCCAACACCAAATTATACACTTTCTTTTTTAGAGACCTTCAGACTTGGCTAAAATTGTCAAAATCAGTTTTGTAGTGTTTATATAGCTGTGGTGGAGGATATCATGAAGGCTCGTTCCGATAAAAGAAACTAGAGCGTAGATGTTATATAATTTGAACTTGAAACGGGTCACAGGAGACCCCAACACAACATAAGGGTTCAGTGTTAAAACTATACTTTGAATTTGCTTTTACTTATTTTAAGGTAGCCTATATTTGTAATATCAGTAGCTTTAAGTAATTCATTGAATATCCTTTGTACCTTCTCCTCGTGCAGACTCTGGTATCTGTGCCCTTAAAAGACTTGGCTCTGATAAAAAAACAAAAACAGAAAGAGTGACTTCAGTCCGTGCACATTGTTGATAAAGAAGTCACTTTTAGAAAGACTGTTTGTTTTTGCTCCTGTAAAGAAACTGCGGCACAAATATTTTACGAGTTGCACAACAGAAATCATGCCTGCAGCTCTGCACACAGCTGCAGCTCTAAAAGAGCCGCTCAGCACTCACAAAGCTGTGTGTGTGTGTGTGTAAACCTTTAGGTCACTGTCAAAGTTTGGACTTTCTATTTCATCCCCACTGAAGCGTGGGCTTTTAGACGCCCCTCTAATGGAGGCATCTCCTGCAGCTTCAGTCCAGCCTCTCTCCTCTTCCTCCTCTTCCTCCGTCTAAAAATCTCTCCGTGTGAGCCGTCAGGAAGTTCAGATTTACGCTCCTAGCAGACGTTATCTAATCAAAGAGCAGCGGGCGGGCAGCACTTACAGCACTCTGTCTTCTTGAGATTTCAGTCACGCAATACAAATATTTGGGATTTTGGAGTTTTTTGGAAAAACACAAAAGAGGATGACGTTACATTTTCAATTTCCAACGACGAGTGATAAAGTGGACTTCTCCTTGAATATGGAGGGAACAGGGAGGCTGTGGCTCAGTGAATAGTGTGCTGGACTTTGAATCAGGGGATAGCAAGTTCGAGTCCCACTGCAGTCAGCATGTCGTTGTGTCCCTGAGACACTTCACCCCAAATTGCTCCTGTGGGGATTGTCCACAGTACTGAATGTATGTTAGTCGCTTTGGATAAAAGCGTCTAACATGTAACATGTAATGTAATGTAATGTAATGTAATGTAATAGGCGTCGACTTTTGTATATTTAGGTCATTTTAGGTAGACTACAGTATATGAAGGTTTAACAATTATTTAATCACTTAAGGTTTTGACTTTTTACTAGTGTTTAATATGGTAGCCAACAGATGCAAACACGTCCCAAAACATTTCCATTAGGAGAAACGCACTTAAGTTTAAAAACGATGCAAATAAAAAAACTAGACATTTCAGTCACGCAATGAAAATGTTTGGGATTTTATTTCTTAAATCTATAATTTAGATTTTTCCTTCCCAAGTCATGTTTAATAGAAAAACACATAACAATAAAACATCATTTCCCATATGGAAGAAACATAAATAATAATGACATAACATTTGCTGTCGTTTAACCTTTTCAACTTTTACATTTCTAATGTCGTCACGGGGGGAAAACCCCTCTATTGGCTGCACGGAAGCTGGTGCTCGGCCCCGTTGGATCGCTGGCTCTCTGCTGCTGAGAGCAGCGCAAGGAAGTGTAAACAGAACGCCGGCAGGCGCTGACACTTCCGGGCTGGGAGTATAGTCAGGGAAGACGGCATAAAGACCCGGCCTGGACTTTCTACTCAGACCGGACTACACGAAGCAGGGTAATCTGTATTTATTTAAAGTGTCGTGTGGGAGGATGGGGAAGTTAAACGAAGATTTGTTTTCTGTGGTTGGTGAACTGAACTGAAACTAATACGATATGTGGATTATTGTTTTGGAATAACCGGGAACTGTACAAAGAAAACCTGGAACGGAGTTTTGTGGATCATATTATTTTTGTTGGACTATTTTTCATGAACTACATTGATTACTCTTTTTTCACTCACATGGGTCTCACTGTTCTTGAACTATTGAATATTTTATTTGTCTGCATTTAAAGAGATGTGTTGTGTGTTTTTGTTCAAAGGTATTAATTTACTATTGAAAATACAGAAATATTGTACTGGTTAAGAGGGGCATGTGCTGTATGTTCTTCCCGTCTGTAACATGTACCCTTTGTAGGGTTTGACTCCATCTTAACTCTAAATTGTCAGGCCTGACCTGACTGGCACCCAGCAACTATAGTCGAACCGATACAATCTAGGGCTATGGTAGATAACTAATATGGAGTCACACTATTCTTTCTTCTTTGGATTTTAGTCACGCAATGAAAATATTTTTGGTTTTTGGGGATATGGGCTAATAGAGGAGATGATAACCTAAAATTGGTTGTTGTTCAACCTTTTCAATTTCCAACACAGAGTGATAAAGTGGAGGCCAATTTCTCCTTGAATATGGAGGAATTGGCATCCACTTTTGTATATTTAAGTCATTTTAGGCAGACTATATGAAGGAGGTTTGCTGGAAAAACAAGACCAACAATGATCCAATCTGTATTTCAGTTCAGTTTAGATGTTTTCCTAGTGTTTAATACAGTGGCTGACAGATGCAAACGCGCCTCAAAACATTTCCATAGGAGAAACGCACTTACATTTACAAAACGATCAAATATAAAAACACAAATGTGTCAAAACACATTCAAAGGAAGAAACATCTTCACCAACAGATTTCCCCTTCAATATGGAGAGGAAAGCTCAATTTCAGACGGATAAAATACATTCTTAATAAGTGAAGTTATTGTACATCAGGACTTTGTCTCTCTGTAATCAAAAGATAAATCGATCTCTCCATAAACAATAGATATCCGACATTAAGAGTCTACAGAAACTGAGCATAGGGACAGTAGTGCTGTGAGCTGAATGCTACGTAACATGAGTTTCTCCTCTGTTATAGTCGATGGTTTAGTGGAAAGACTGATAAATTATAGATCTATCCAACATAGATTCATACCGATGGACTCAGGTGGCGTGCTCCAGATCTCCATCAACTCTGAGTCGTTCAGATCGGAGAAATCGTCTTCATCATCATCTGGACAGGCCTCCATGACTCTACAGATACAGACAAGGAGACGCAAGATAAGTCACACACACAGAAATACAGTTAGAAGAATCGAAGGAGGATTGAATGATATTTACAAATGTAATTTAATGCTGGAATATTTTATACCAAAGCGCAGTTCAAAATCCTTTGAGTTCTCTTTTAAACATTTGTCTTTAAATCAAAACAAACGAATGGCAGCCGCTGTAGAAGTCAGACACACGTTCTTACATTTAATTTAGCTGATGCTTTGATCCAACGCGTCTTTAAAAAGTGCAATCAACCATGAAGATGCTTCAAGTCCATTAGCTTTCACAAACTAAAATCAATTTGAAGTGCTACAGACAAAAAGGAGAAGTGTTTCTTTTAAAGATTTCAGTCTTTGACGGATGATGTGTAGACTTTCTTGTGTCTTGATATCAATTATACAACTGCTTTGGTCTTTTTAAATTGTGAATCAGAGCAAAAACCAGAGTACATAAAGCACATTCACCACTATTCCTTTTAATCCCCACAGGCCATAAGACTGTTAAACACCTGCACTTTTGAAAGAACATCCATAACATTCATCTGTTTACAACTTACAAATATCAATATTCCAATTACTGTATATAGACTATTCTGCACTATTTCTATTATATTCTATTTTATTTTATTTACCTGTACTATTTTTTCTGTTTTATTGTGTTGCACTGTTGGAGGAGCCTGTGACCTAAGATTTTCATTGTCATAACTACCCTGTAGCTATGAACACATGACAATAAAAGCCTTGAAACCTTGAAACTTGAATTCAACCCATAGTTATCTAATGGCGCATTTCCACTGCAGGGCCTCGCACGGCTTAGTACGGTATAGTTAGGCCTTGGTAGGCCAGGCTCACTTTTGCTGCGTTTCCATTACAGTTTAGGAACTGGGGCAGTAACTATAGTAACGCAGTGTAGGCGGAGCCGTGACGTCATCTTCAATGCGAACCACAAAACCAAACATCAGCCGTTAGCTGTTAGCCCTCAGAGCTCACAGCTCCTCATATCTGTTCAGAAACTAGACAAAAGTTAAACAAGTACAAACCACAGACTGTCTGTGTCATGGCGAATACAGTCGCTGCTTTATTTATGTCTGTAGGCCGTTGTTGTGAGTGTGGACGGTCGGAGCATATACTGCGTTAGCTTAGCCGATCTCCATTCAGAAAACACGCATTTTAAAAGGTTTTTCGCCTGCCGTCTGTCTGCAGACTTTTCAAAGCATTAATTTATGATTTTTACTAACCGGTATCAGTATGTTGTTACTTCGGCATCATTTTGAAACGTGTATTACAATTAAATCACGGTCAAATATGTTCATTTTGATGTAGTTCCCTTGCCAGCGATTCTCTCTCTCTAGTTTAGCATACTCAGCCCGACTCAGCCCGGTTGTTGGCCCGCTAAGAACCTCGATTTTGGAGAGCCAGAAAAACTGTGAAACAGTACCCGTTAGCCGGAACTACCCCTAGTGGAAACGCAACAAAAAACGGGCCGGGTTTGGCACGGCACGCTTAAACCGTGCTACGCGCTGCAGTGGAAATGCGCCATAAGTATACATTTGTCCCTCGTCTCCTGCCGTACCTCTTCATCTCCTGCACGTCGGGGCAGTCTTCTGGAAGCACCCTGATGCCCCTCCCGAAGGCGTTTCCTCCATGCAGGTGGAAGGCCAGGTGGTCCAGCTCCTTCTGGCTGCTGGTGAGGCCCGGCACCTTGCTGGATCCTGGGATCGCTCGCAGGTTGTAGATCCGCAGGAACTCCCCTGGCTGAGGAGCAGACAAACGGGACAAAGAGAACATCAGAAAAAGCATAAAAAATAAGAAATTATTATTAAAGGTCACCTATTATGCAGAATCCACTTTTTCATGTCTCCTCTACATCAACATGTGTCCCCTCTGTGTAAAGAGATTCTGAAAGTTTCAGGAACAAAGATTCTCTCTCTTTTTGTCCTGATCCATTTATATAAAAACCTGTCTGAAAATGAGCTGATCAGATTTTGGCCACTTTATGATGTCATAATGATTTTTTGGCTTGTGTAACCATTAGCCAATCACCAACCAAGGTAACCCCCCCCCCAACTTATCACCTGAATCTCCTCCTAGAGCACCATTGTGTTCTTTGTAACCAAATATCTCTCAGAGGGGCGTGGGGAGGGGCTCCTTATTTTCATCTAAAGTAACAGACAGAGAATCAGCACTTTTGAAACAGGGAGTAGACAAAGAGTACACTTCTGATACTACCACAAGCGGACATGTTTTCTCAACCATTTATCTCATCTTTGATCACACTGTTCACACTGTGGAGGTGTCAGTTTAGCCTTCACCAGGTTTTATCAACAGCAGATGGCGCTGTTGCACCAACTTAGTGATACAAGTGACAGTGTTTCAGAGGAAGCTCAAAGGACTTGGTTTGGAGGTTTGTCATTTTTAGTTTTTTCTCCCCGTCACAACGAGCCTGCAGTCAACAGAAATCTTTCCTCCCTCTCTTCAGTGAGCGCTTCAGTGATCTAGTGTCAGACGTATTCACTCTTTAAACTGTTTTTACGTGACAGGGTCTCGTCAATTTAAGACCTAGATACTCCCATATATACAGTATGTTATCTTTAATTGCTTTATAGCCTGGGAGCAGAAGAATGACTCCGAAAGTGAATCGTCTATAAGCTTCCTTTAAATCCATTTCCTCCGTACAGTGAGTGAAGTCAGAGTCAGTGTCAGGGTGGATTAGCAGCTTCTCTCAAGGGGCCTCTCCCCCTCTGGAGATACTCATGAAGAGCTGACAGTTTAACTGGGAGGACTGGCAACTTTCCCTCACAGTGATGGATGTATTATTCTCAAACTATATATACTCGTCTAGAATTATGTCATCATAGCCGGATGTTACTGTGAAACTGACAAATGGGAAATCCGAAAAATGTCCCCATGCAATTAACAACTTAGGCTCGATTTGGAATCTTTTTCAAATGTGAAGTTGAGATCAAAATGAAGACTGCGTTCAAAATTATCAAGGGAACCAGAAGTCAGAGGATAGGAAACGAGGAAAGCTCCATTGGTTGTACGCCCATGCCCAAATTTGACGTAGCAGCTCGTGAGACACTACAAAACGGTCTTTGTTTTTGAGATATAGGGACTCATATTCTCTCACAGATGTCACCCACTTGTGTTCTTAAAGGTAAATTCAGAAAGCAAAGTCAATATTGAAAAAATTGCTCCGACTTCATGTAAAGTCATTGGAAAGATGCAAGTGTACGGAAGAGGATTAGGGCAATATTTGAAACGTTTTTGACCAAAAGTGTTTTTTTTTTGTTATGGATTGTGACTCTGAATCAGAACTCACATGTGGTCCTAATACTATAGTACAAGTGAGTGTGAACAGACACAAATTGTCACAAGACATGCTTGAAAGTTTTTCTAACTGAAGTTAAAAAAAAATCACGCTAATCCATAAAAGAGCCTATTCCAAAAAAAAGGAAACAGGAAAAATAAAGTCTATTCTAACAGACGTGTGGATGTATTATCTGGAACTATATATACTCGTCTAGAATTATGTCATCATAACCGGATGTTACTGTGAAACTGACGGGAAATCCAGAAAATAAATTCACAAGCGGCCATTTAACCCATCCAATTTACAATTTAGGCTTTTTGGAATCTTTTTCACATGTGAAGTTGAGATTAAAATGAAGACTGCGTTCAAAATGAGGTGTGGTCCAAGCAAGGAGACCAGAAGTCTGAGGATAGGAAGCGAGGAAAGCTCTATTGGTTGACGCCCATGCCCAAATTTGAAGTACTAGCTCGTGAGACACTATTTCAAGACGGTTTCTAGTTTCATTAGGTAGACAATTAAGTTTAGGATGTCAATGGCTAACTTGAGTGGATTCTGTACACTTTGTATGTGTTGCGGACACAAATGATATACAGTCTTTGGTTTTGAGATATAAGGACTTGCAGATTCACACACTTGTTCTTAATGATTTCAATATTGAAAAAATTGCTCCGAATTCATGTAAAGTCATTGGAAATATGCAAGTGTACGGAAGAGGATTAGGGCAATTTTTGACCAAAAGTTTTTTTGTGGATTCTGACTTTAAACTCAGAACTCAACAATAAATTCACATGTGGTCCTCATACTAGTCTAGTGTAAGTGAGTGTGAACAGACACACATTCTCACAAGACATGCTTGAACGTTTTATAACTCAAGTTAAAAAAATCACGCTAATCCATAAAACAGGAGAAACAAAAGTCTATTCTAACAGACGTGAATTATCTTAGCATTAGATGGAAACATAGACTACTAAAATGCATAGTTAGAAAATACTTAATCCCATCGAGAGACTGGATGATTTTCTACTACAAGATAAAAAAAAAAATATTCAAGTGTTTTGCTCAAAATACCAAACAGATCACCCATTCTAGCCATGCCTCATATCCCTCTATTTCACTTCCTGTTTCAAAAGTGCTGATTTTGGCGTTTGATGATGAAACGCCATATCATGGATTATCGAGGATTATTTCTGAAACAGTATGGAGCTCAAAGGCTTTCTCTCTTGCCGGTTATACCACAAGGTGAGTTCCTTTTTATTTCCTGCTTCTTCACACACATGCTCTCCAGTACAGGTTAGCTCTGAGTGTTAGCGATGCTAATGTAAACACCGACCATATTACGTCCAAAACAGTCGGGCATTGTTTCTGATAGCAACTTTCTGATAGGGCCGTGGGTCCACATTTCAGATATTACGTCAGATCGGCCGCAAATCTGGATCAGCTCCGTTGTTCCCCCGTTTTTAGAGATTTGGGTACGGAGGAAAAGAGAGAGGGTTTTATTTTCTGACGCTGCGTGAGTTCCTTCACACACCGGGGACACATATTTATGTATAAAAGACATCAAAAAGTGCATTTTGCATGATAGGTCCCCTTAAATAAAAATGTGTTTACATAAAGAAAGTGCAATAAAAGCACAGAAGAAGCACTCTTTTCTTCAGTTTACTCAGCAGCACTTTCTAAGTATGAAAGAGAACATGCTATATGAGCACGGATCATTTTAAAGACCATATGAATCCCACTGTGGCAGGAAGCAAACAAAGACACCAAACACAGTATTTTACTTTGCAGAAGCGCAGACTTTGCTCAGGTTTTTCTTTCCCCGGAGACTGGATGTTTAGCCGAAAGAGACAAAGAAAACAACTTTAAATTCTGCGGAGTCTGTCTGTGTTTTCTCGGGGACTATAGCAGCATTTACCACAGTTTGTGTTTGCAAACAGGTGTAGGGAGAGAGCTCAGCGAGTGACTAATGCAGGGAGAAAAAGCAACAGAAGACAGACGAGTGGAGGCGGTGCCATGTGGCGGAGCGTCCTGCCTGTAGCCACAAATTAAATCCTGTGCAGTGGTCCTGTGAGACCAGGTGTGAGAATAATGAGCAGACTTTCAGCTGAGAGAAGGAGCACTAAGTTTAGACCAGAACATGACTCATCTGATCAGAGGACTACGGTCACAGTATGTCCAAAAAGTACCGTAGCGGCTTACCGAGACAATTTTTTTGATGAAAGTTGAGAGAGGAAGTTCTTCTTTGGTTCCTCCCTTTCTTTTAATTTTCTGTATCCTGATTGATGTAGGCAAAGGAGATCCATTAGGAAAGCCCAATTCAACACCTCTTAGATCGTGCGATATTGACCTCATCACCGACACTTATTAACAGTGTTTTTTAACCTTACAAAGTCCCGCTCAATATCGAGAAAGTACATATACAGTTATCCCAAAATGTTGCTGCTAATATAATCATATGCTTGTCAACTTTAACTGAACAGAAAAAAAGTCTGAAAAAATACATGAATTATCTATGAAATTGCAATATTGACTCATGTCCCCCAGTTTGTTTCACCCCGCACGCCATACCATTTACTCTCCTATTAAAATAATGGATCAGTCCATGTGACATCTACATTGAGGGAGTGACATGACAAAAGTCTTCTGAAGAAAAGGTGGCAAAGAAAAACCAAGTGTCAGTATCTTCTCTTACCAATATTTCTTTTTATTTTATTGTCAGATTAAGATTGTCAAGCTCAACATTTTAACTGTTATATGAATTAATAATAGTAAACAATTGTTTAGTAAAAAATAAACAATAGTTTTGCAAAATATTATAATTTTGTAATGTCCTTAACTTCCATGTGGTGCCATATCTTAGCTAAACAAGGTCTCATGTCTACTTTTTGTCAAAAACTTCAACCCCGTCACATTCAACCCTGACACATTTTTTAGCATAACAGAGTTGAACTGTAGTGACAGGGTTGAATGTTTGACTTTTCTAAGATGACTAAATGTTTACAGTCTGTAATCATTCTTACAAGAGACATCTGATTATTAAGGTTCAACAAGAATTCACTTGAATATCTTTTCGAATCATATTCACACAGAGAATCACCCTTGTAATGTATATACCTGCCAATGCATCCTCTTCAGATGTTTTAACTCCACTACTGTTGAGGCTCTAAGAATAGCTAACCCAACATGGATGATAGGAGAACATTTCATTTGAAGGAATTCTTGTTCTCATGTTTTATTGACCTTACAACCTTGAAAAAAAGTCAACTTTCAACATAGAAAAGTGCTCAAATTGACCAATCTGTTGGAGAACATTACGGGATATGGTTAAAAGCTCAAGAACAGCTTTGTGGTGATATTGTTATCAGTCACATAACGTACACATTGGTTTCAGAAGCACCAGCATGATCTTTGTTCCGTCCAATACTGTGATATCGTGGCTGAAATGACCACTCTTACTTTTCTTCTGATCACAGACAAAATCCTTTCAATGATTTTCAAAGTATAGCCAACGATATGTCAAACAACACATCACACAGACAAGATGAACTATACAAAAGAGTCAGATGGTCATCACTTTTTTAGCATGTATGTGTTTTACTTAAAGGTCACCTATCATGCTATTTTTAGGCAATAGCATAGGTCTCAGATATATACAAATATATAAAAAACATGTCTATGAAGTGTTTTGCTCAAAAACCAAACAGATCACCCATTCTAGCCATGCCTCATATCCCTCTATTTCACTTCCTGTTTCAAAAGTGCTGATTCTGGGTATAAACAGGTCTCTCTTGAGAATGAGACCCTTTGTCTCAATGATATTTTCACCTGTATAAATAAAGGCAAAAAATAAATAAGAGGGGGCGGAGCTTATGCCGGCTCATGCGGGACCTGGCAGATACTGTGTAAAATGATGCGGTGATGAAACAAGGATTATTAGATCAAGGATTATTTCTGAAACAGTATGGAGCTCAAAGGCTTTCTCTCTTGCCGGTTATACCACAAGGTGAGTTCCTTTTTATTTCCTGCTTCTTCACACACATGCTCTCCAGTACAGGTTAGCTCTGAGTGTTAGCGATGCTAATGTAAACACCGACCATATTACGTCCAAAACAGTCAGGCATTGTTTCTGATAGCAACTTTCTGATAGTGTTGTGGGTCCGCCGCCGATTTGACGTCATATCGGCGGCAAATCTGGATCAGCTCCGTTGTACCCCCGTTTTTAGAGATTTGGGTACGGAGGAAAAGAGAGAGGGTTTTATTTTCTGACGCTGCGTGAGTTCCCCGACACACCGGGGACACATATTGATGTATAAAAGACATCAAAAAGTGCATTTTGCATGATAGGTCCCCTTTAAGCCTTATATATATGTTGTAGAGATATTTATCAATCGTAGTGCAAAGTGAACAATGAAACTAAACCAGAAGGTCAACAATATTGGTGGTGAACTATTGCTTGGTTGGTTGAACGGGAGAAAATCCTGAAGCAAGATTTACCATTGGGTGAAATACCATAAAGAATACACCTCCAGGTAAAATACACCTCTATATATTAAGCAGATCATAAAGTGTTTATTTTAGAATGTAATCCCTTTCAAATAATACTTAATATATTGTCGTATGCTTATTAAATCAGGGTTAGGGATGACTGATTTAAACCACATTTGGGCCAGTTTTAGGGTGTATTTAATCCATGTATGCTTATCTTTCCTGCTGATAGTATTCAAAGCATCAACTGGTGGCTAGAATTTATATTTCTAATAATGTAGTTTTATTAAAAGAGTATTTATGTGGCACTGATAGGCATCTTTTGCATCTGCAGGACCCAGAGAAATGGTAGATTTAAATATCAAAGATAGATGCTATAGATGCAGTTAATAAAAAAAGACGTACATAAACTACATTAGAGCTGTTTGCATTACCAAGAGAGAGTTTCTCATCTTTCTTTGGCGGTTCCAAAGAGTTAAGGTCTTAATAAAAACAACATTACCTGAGAATATTTATTATTTAAAGGATAATAAAAGTGCAGATAAAAGAGAAAAATCACCCCGCAGTTTTACCCAACGACAACAGTTGGTATAGCAACCAGCAGCAGTGGAATCAGAGGTATCGTTAGATCCTTGTGAACACCTTTTTCTGTTTTTAGACCAATCAGATCATTTCTGCTGGGGCCACATTTGGGATAATGGGCACATTATCACCATCAGCATGTGCACAGGGGGTGCGTTCAGGGACCGTAGGACACGCTGGTCCGCAGCTCTGAGAATGATCAGCCTGTCTGACAGAAAATGGCTCCCAGCTGCTTTGCCTGCAAACAAACCATTTTCTTTTTCTTTTGTGTATGGGAGTGGAGCAGCCTGTGGTGGATTCTGTAAGTACTTGATCTGTATAAAAAACTAAACACTCCACCGTCCGCCCACCGCCCGCCAGCCAGGACGCGCTGCCGCTGTCTCATGGTGTTAGTGCTGCACGGCTGCTCAGAAAAAAGGGATTCCTTAAAATTCAAAAAGACTGCTTTGGGCTTCCACTCGTCAAGCTGAGACCCCGATAAAAGCAGCCAATAAACTTGTGCCCTCGCTGAGAAGGAGAAACCGTTCATTTCACACTGGGTTCTTTATGGAGCGGCAGGAAATGGGCTTTAAAAGCCCGACAGAGAGAGACTAACTCGACAGCGGGGCTCTTTGTGCTGGAAAATCAACTCCACGGGGAACAGGAGACATGACCGACTGAAGAAAAGCTCATTTTAGATTAGAGCACTCTGAATCTTAAATAAAACAATCAATTATTTGGCCCTTGGTGAAGTACTTTTTAATATGAAATGGAGCAAGGGGAGTATACTATAATGATCTTATGAGAACATATCCTAGGTCTCTTAATATTTAACCGTCTTGAATCAGCTTAAATCAAACTCTTAACCGGTTATTGTTTTGTGTTATTGCCCTAATATGATTACCATTACATAAAGGTAATCAGTAACTAACCCACTGATGAATGTCCGAAGCTTCAGAGTAGCAAAAAACAGCGTTTGCTAACAAGTGTCTAAATGAGACGACTAAACTTCATCACGCCCAACATTACCAGAACCTCTCGCCACCTGAACAGTTTCTTCCCCTCCGCTACCGGCCTCTTAAACAAGGCCCGCCCCCCCCCCCCCGCTGACACTTTACCTCTGCCACATCATAGACTATATGCATTACATTAATGCACACAATGTTCATACTCCTTACTGCACATATTCTGAGTTCACATTTCATAGTTTATATGCAAAAATTCATTCATAGCATTCTATTTCCATGTTAATTACTGCTTTATTTAATTTGTACTGCTATTTAACTGTATTTTATTACGGTGTAAAAGATTTTGTGTTTTTATATTAGATTTCTTGTTTTTTATATTTTATGTATGCACCATGACATCAAGTCAAATTCCTAGTATGTGCGAACCTACCTGGCAATAAACCTGATTCTGATTCTGATTCTGATTAGCCGCCTTTAGCTTAGCGGTGGTATCGTGAAGTCATGTGACCGTGCTGTAGTTCCTTTATAGCCTAATGTTAGCTTTTTACTTCAAAAATCATAAAGTGGGGCTAATATGTAGAGATTATCCTGCTGAACAAAACGTGCAAGTATGAAGTATGAAAACCATGTGTTTGCCTTGGATCTAATTTTCTGCAATATTTCAAAATCTAATGGAAAACCCTATGATGCTATCCTCTGATAATAACAAAAACACATCATCACTTCACCACTATATAGTCTTCCCGAATGAATAAAGGTTGAATAACTTATTAGAAAGAGGTCCCTTTAATGCTAAGACAATACAGCTGTTTGTTCATCACTACTCAACATGACTGAAGCACTAAACAAACCACTAGTTTACTTACTGCTCTCTCTGCAAGAGGATCTTCTCTGGGTCCTTATCTCTTCTCATGAATAATAGATGAAGGACGACCTCGAGGGCACCACTGAAGCCCTGTCCCTCACAACGTTTAAAAAACCTTCAGCGGAACAATATATTACTCCCACTGGTGAGCAAATATGGGTCATTTTGCCCTTAGTACATTAATACAGTATTGCCAGAACAAGTAAGACAATGTGACAAAAGAAAAGCATTTTGGAAACTGTTCTCTTAGAGTAACTATCACACCCACTCACACACACTCAGATAAAGCTGTCCAAAGCTGTAATATCTAAATAAATGATCTGTACACGACACACACACACTGGAGCTGTGTAATGAAGCGTGTGTGTGAACGTGGATCTGATTTCTCGGCTGTTTGAGCGATGCTTGGCTCACTCCTCGAGGGTCAGAGGAAGAAGCAGCCTTTCTGTTGCGGTCGGTGGTTTCTTTGAGGAGATTTGAGCCCGCGGGCCAACATAAAATCTCATTTTCCTCAGAGCTGTGTTCACTAAACAGGAAACTGCGTGGGAGTAAAAAAGCACTGCATTTGCACCCCTCCAAAAAACATCCAATGACATGGAAATGTGCACTCGGCCGACCGTGAGTGCTAAAAATGAGATAATGAGCAGAAGCTGTCGCGCGGAGGAGGTCACGGTGACAATGTGAACAAAACAATCAAAGGCTCAATACTTCTCCACAACATTTCAGGATGTGGCCACTAAAGAAAACAAAAATAAGTAGTTATTAAATACAAAGTCTGGACATAAAAGCCCCTCCTTGCAATTATTATTTGGAGTGTTTTTAATTAAGGAACCACTGTCACTATATTATTCAACGTCTCAGAACAATCCATCCAATATTTGTCAAGACATTTCACCCAATAAACCAAAAGTGAGAACCTCTAGGTGGCGCTGTAGTAGAAATAGAACAAATTATGATAATCAATAAGAGTCATCCTCTGGGAACCATGAATGTCCAAGCACAACAATCAAACTCTTAAACCTTCTCCACAATAATTCAGGATGTGGCCATTAAAGAAAGCAAAATAGGTAGTTAATAAATACAAAAGATGGACATAAAAGTCCCTCCTTCTGGACTTCAATCATTAAATCAATTCCACGAGGATTGACCTTGTTTTTTGGAGTGTTAAAAACACTCCAAAAAATAAGGTCAATCGTCAAAGGAACCACTGTCACTAGAAAGTACCCTCTGGAAACGTTGAATATCTTTAGGCCGTTTCAGAAGGATGTGGCCATTAAAGAAAACAAAATTAGGTAGATATGAAATACAAAGCCTGGACATAAAAGCCCCTCCTTCTGGACTTCAATCATTAAATCAATTCCTCAAGTATTGATATTTTTTTTTGGAGTGTTTTTAATTTAGCCACCACTGTCACTAAGTATCCTCTGGAGATGTCGAATATCTGTAGGCCGTCTCAGAACCATCCAATCAATATTAGTCAAGACATTTCAACCAATAAACCAAATGTGTGAACCTCATGGTGGCGCTGTAGTAGAAGTCAGAAGGATTATGATAATCATTAAAGGTCATCCTCTGGGAACCATGAATGTCCAAGCACAACAATCAAACTCTTAAACCTTCTCCACAATAATTCAGGATGTGGCCATTAAAGAAAACACAAATCGGTAGTTATTAAATACAAAGCCTGGACATAAAAGCCCCTCCTTCTGGACTTCAATCATTAAATCAATTCCACAAGTATTGACATTATTATCTCTGGAGATCTTGAATATCTGTAGGAAGTTTCAGAACAACCCATCCAATATAAGCGTCTTTGAGCATTAGGAAGAGCGCTATACAAATCCCATCCATTATTAATATTTGTCAAGACATTTTAAACAAAACAAACTAAGGTGTGAACCTCACGGTGGCGCTAGAGGACAAGTCAGAGGATCCTTAATGTCATTAATGGCGCGTTTCCACTACAGCGCGGAGCCCGGTTTAAGAGGGCTGTGACGTCAGCGGCCCGACTTTGGTTGCGTTTCCACTTGGCCTAGTACCGGCCGGCGGGTCCTAATTCACAGTTTTTCTGGCCTCATAAAATCGTGGTTCTAGGGCCAGGAACAACCAGGCTGAGTTGTGACGTCAACACTCTCGACTGCTGATTGGTCAGAGAGAATCGTCACAATCGGCGCGCGAGATAATCCCTAGCGTCGCATATATATATAGCGAAGCTTGCAGCATTTTTATAAACAGCATTTTTGTCAACAGAGGAGCTAAAATGGCAAAGAAAAGCACGCCGTGGTTGGTCGAGGAAGTGACGACGTTCCTACATTACATTGCAGATGATAAGATCCAGCGGGAGCTCGACGGGACAACTCGCAATATTAAAGTATTTCAGGAGGTCTCTACACAGATGTCCACAAGCGGCTACTCGAGGACTGTCGTGCAGTGTAGGAAAAAACTCAAAAAGATGAAGAGTGAATATCGCTTGGTCAAAGATAATAACAACACGAGTGGTGCCAGTAGGAAAAACTGGAAGTGGTTTGAGCTAATGGACACCATTTACGGCCATAGACCGGCTAGCGTTGGGAGGGATGGAGGCCTGGACTCTGCAACGGCGTTACTGGAGTCTCTGCATGGTACGTTTTTTCTAACGCTCTGTTATTTGCTTGAAAGCTTTGTGTCCCTGTCTGTTCTAAAGGTCACTTCTAACAAATAAGTCGTCACGGCAGTTTTAAGCAGCGTGACTCCGCCCACCAAAAAGCCGATCGCTCCGCCTACACTGCGTTACTATAGTTACTGCCCCAGTTCCTAAACTGTAATGGAAACGCGCCATCAAGTGAGCTGGTCCTAACAAGGCCTAACGAGGCCGAGCGAGGCCGAGCGAGGCCGGGCTCCGCGCTGTAGTGGAAACGCGCCATAAGAGTCCTCTTCTAGGAACAACGAATACCTGAAGACGTTAATTAATAGCTCAAACTTTCTACCGCAATATCAGAATGTGGCCATTAAAGGAAACAAAATTACTTATTATTAAATACAAAGGCTAGATAAATAATACTTTAAAGTGGTGGCTCAGTATTTTGTTTTGGCTAAGCTAAAGTGAAAGGATGACCATCATCACTGGAACTCTAAAGACCTTGAATCTCTTTAGTTTGTGTTAACCACAAACCTTATTCATGGCATATAACCAGAAACACATGGACCAGTGAACCCAGAAGTGCTTATTTGTAATATGGTTTGGAGCATTTCTCAATGAGAGCTACTGAGAATGCTGACATTAGCATTTAGCACCATTGTGAACAACATTTGATCCAATTCTCTTTCATCAAAACATTACTAGTCTGTTTATACCGGATCACATTGAGATCACATGTGTCAACTCATAAAGTTACAGAAACTAATTTGGAGTTTCTGTGCTGATTAACATCAGACTTTTTGGAGTCATTTCAGTACAGATATCAGTTTGCTTCTCAAAATGTGACTTGGCAGAGCTGAGTGACAGCTGGAGCTGAAGAAAACCATCCCTAAGTTTGAGGGTTGAAAAACACAGTGCAGGGAGCAAAGCCAAAGCACTGGTGGACCATAATAAGTTTAATCTGCACGTCATTACATTTGGGATCTCTATATGGCATCTGCATGACTCCAAAAGACAATAAATAATTTAGGGAGTCTGGAGCATCGTACAAATGCAGATACTAAAATGTAAGATATCTGCTAGGGTTGCACGTATTTTAAAAATGGTATAAAAATAGCAAAAATGAACAGGTGCAGTATTCAAATAGCACAATAAGCACAATAATTGCTAATTAAGTCTTAAATACAATTTTCATGAAGTACTGTGGAGCTGCAGAGATATCCCAGCCTACAAACAGTATTCTACAGATTTAATAAAACCTATTTGTTTAGGACAGATCCTCTTAAAAAAAAATCATGCCATCACTTTGATAGATTTTTCAATGATGATAAGATTTGTGGCAAAAAGGATCAATCCCTCCAATATTGTAATCTCAAAAGTAGTCAAAAATAATCAGAATTAGTCATTTGCAGGCATAATTTCTCTTCAAAATGTGTAAAAGTAAATCCAACTTCATCAGGTTTTTACTCCATATCAGCATCTCATTTCTCTCATTTGATATTGTTAATTAGAAAACTATAATATGTAAAATGCTATAAGGGAAACAAGGTATGTTGGTGTAGAAACAGCGCACTATAATCTACACACTCTTCATGTCTTAGTGTACAGATGTAGGAGTGTCTCTGCTGATTAAGGTGGCGTAGGAGGAGTGACAGTTAAGTGTGACATTTTGCAGCCTTTCTTAAACAAGTACCATTGAAATAAATGTTCAATCAACTGTATGTGTGTGTGTGTGTGTGTGTGTGTGTGTGTGTGTTTGTGAGAAAATAAGGGATTGAGGAGGCGACTGCAGCACTCCTCCTCTTCCTCCTCACCACTCTTGTTCTCAGCCTATCTTTTTATCGTGATGGCCTCCTTTCTCTCCTAATGGCCTTCTCAAAGAGACGCCTGAGTCAATGTTGCACAATACTGCCGATGATTCACCAGAGGAGGCTGGTAATTGGGGGGAATATTCCTGTTCAAACACTTCTTTAGTGGAAGAGCTCTCAGTTTGTGTCACACACTTGAGAGTTGATTGACGATATTAAGAATCAGCCGTTAAGAGAAAATCCAAACAAAGGGACATTTTATCCATGATACATCATTCTGAGCTGCACTTAATGTGTATTTTTACAATGAATTCACCATTTACAGTTCAGATTAGGGTTTGTGCGGATCTGCTGTCAGTCAAATGTGGTCACAATCACTAAATCAGCTGTCATATTCATGTTTTCTTCTGTCTTTCAACAACGACTAATCTAACAGACGTTAAAACGGTACAATTCAGACACCGATGTATTTATCCATTTGAAATTGTTTTGTTTTTGCCCCAAAGTATGAATTCAGTGACTTAAACTACCATTTAGAGCAGCGGTTCCCAACCTTTTTCAACTCAGGGCCGACGTAAGAATCTATTTTTTTTTCTCGCATCAACCATAAACAATACGGAGGCTAAATAAAGTTCTGATTGGTCAATTCAGAACATGTGACACGTTGTAAATCCAGTAGAACAGACCGCTGTCAAGGACTGTAATGACCGCTGTCAAGGACTGTGATGACCGTTGCTAAGGAGGATAAATAAAGAGAAAGGAAAAGAGGTTCAAATAAAAAAGAAATCTTAATAATGAAAATGTTTCCACACAAATCATAATGTTTTGCAAATTATTTGGCGGCAAATATTGAATTTACATTTACACCCTTTCATATTTTATTTGGGCTTTTAGATGAAGACCGCACACAGTTAATAAATACAACTATTCTTCTGGCTAAAATACATATTTTTAAAAGTCAATCAAGGAGTAATCTTAATTTAAGGTGTTTGAAGAGTAGATTAAAAATACAATTTATTTTGGAAAAAATGATTGCCACAAAAAATCAAAGGGTTAACACGCCATGAAATGGGAAATAATTAGCTCTAACGAAGAGTGGGATTAAAGGAACAATAAATATGCTTGTCATGTTGTTTTTTTTGTGGGATTTGGTCGTCAACCTATTTTTGTTTGTGAAATGTTGAAGTGGTCCGACTGACTATCTTTATTTCTTGTTTTAGTTGTGTTGTTGTCTGAGATGGGAATGTCATCTCCTATATGTTATTGTTATGTCCTTGTTTCTGTCTTAAGCCTGTACAAAATAAAATACAAATATTTGGCGGCCCACTTGCAATGCCTTCGCGGACCACTAGGGGGCCGCGGCCCACAGGTTGGGAACCGCTGATTTAGAGGATGCCCCCACAGTGTTGCCTGAGATAACTGAGATTTGTTTTCCATTAATATCTTTATTTTTAGCGTAAAGGTTTTAATAAAATAAAGATATATTCTGATACGAAACCACATTTCCCTGAGCGATAAATAAAGTATTCTGATTCTGACATTGAATCCAAACACTACAATTCAATGTGTTATACGTTTGTTTTTGATGCTCAACAGCTGGGAGATGGAGTCTGTTTTCATCCTGATGATGAAGACAGGACGTTGAGTTTGAACAGTGTTGGTGGTCGGATTGTAATGCTTTTATTTGTTTTCAGGGACACTACCTCTCTCCTGTCATTCATCAGATTCTGATTGCCTTTGTTGTTACAGTGACCTCGGCCCGATGACTCAGATCATTCAACACGTGGACGATGGAGGCGGAGAAACAAAGACGAGCTGCTGCCTCGCTATCTGCCTCTTCAAAACCAATTTCATCTGTCGAACCCTAAAATCTCACAATCAGGTTTTTTATCTCGCACCGACTGATGCATTTTGTTTCAACAAAAACTCAAGGACGAACAACCTCCTTGGCTTTGTGGGACTTACAAGTTAACAAGTGGGTCTTAAATGTGTACCTGTATAGAATGGTGCAGGAATGAGTCCTAAAACCAGAAATTAGTTGGCATTTTAGATTTCCAGGGATATAAAAATAGAGAGGAAAAACAGGAGTGGTGCAGGAATGAGTGCTAAACCCGGACATGAGTTAGCTTTTTAGCACTTCTTGATTCCCTTGTTTCAAAGTCAACGTTTTTTTTAAATGTTTTTTTGGTTAGCTGCCTGAAATAAGGTCTGTGGTTAACACAAACTGAAGAGATTTTAACTTCTGGTCTATGAAAACGTCACTAAATACCCCACTGGGAAATGTAAAAACGGAGGTTGCTAACAAGTGTCTATCACGCCCAACATTAGCCACCTTTAGCTTAGCAGTGGTGACGTGAAGTCATGTGACCGTGCTGTAGTTCCTTTATAGCCCAACAGTCGCCGCCTTTAGCTTAGCGGTGGTGACGTGAAGTCATGTGACCGTGCTGTAGTTCCTTTATAGCCCAACATTAGCCACCTTTAGCTTAGCGGTGGTGACGTGAAGTCATGTGACCGTGCTGTAGTTCCTTTATAGCCCAACATTAGCCTCCTTTAGCTTAGCGGTGGTGACGTGAAGTCATGTGACCGTGCTGTAGTTCCTTTATAGCCTAACGTTAGGCTATAACGTAAAATCCCATTACTTTTAGTCAAAGGACCGCTTGCTGTGCTAACTTCCTGTTCGGCCTACAATAATACGTCATCACTGCACCACTCTATTATATAGATGACTCTATAAGAGCTTAATTTCATGGTCATTTTCTCTGATCTGTACTTAAAGCAGTGACCTCAGCAAACTCTTATCCTACACATAACTTCACAATCATTATCTCCCCTGTTGTTTTAAGGGAAATAATGTGTTGATGCAGTAAATTAACAGCAGTTAGATGTGCTTAAACTGCAATGAGCCGACTGCGTTTGATTGTGAAGAGCACTTTTAAACACCGCCGGGGTCGAGTGTGGATGTGCGTCACAGAAAAAATAAACCCCACTCAGCCTCACACACTCGACATTTAAACGGCTCGATAACAACAAGCGACAAATGATCACTTCATAGAGCCTTAATTAGGAAAAATGAACGAGAAGAAATTAACTTCACTTAGGCGAGGGATTGTTTAATCAAGCAAATATTAATCAGAGATATTCGAGTCATTTTTTGTCAGCATTGAAATAGTCAACCCTAACCCTAAAACTCCATTACTAAACAATTGAATATTTCACCACAGCATTTTTCTTTTTGTTTAGTTAATTTATGAGACAAGCTCAAACAGGGAATAATAATGCCTCTTTATGGTGGATTCTCAAGGTTTCTAGCCGTAAATTAACTCAGATTTTCATAACAAAAGTGGATAATTAGTTAGAAAATCGCATTTATTGTTATATTTAATTACGATTCTTTAGCCTGACTAGCACAGTTTTTCCCATTCAAATACACTAAACAATTTGTATAGATTGTACTCACAGCTACCTCATTGCATTTACATTTCAATTAAAAAAACTGCATACATAAAAACTTATATAGTATCCAATGTTTGTATATTTTTTGATAGTACTATTCTATTCATGTATTGTATTCAATAGATACTCTATATATACAGTACTACATTTGTATAGCCCTTTCTATTCTTTTCATTTAAGAGTCCTCTCCTGCTGATGTTCAGGTGTATATCAGTATGTAGTGTCTCTACTTTAAAGAGTCCTCTCCTGCTGATGTTCAGGTGTATATCAGTATGTAGTGTCTCTACTTTAAAGAGTCCTTTCCTGCTGATGTTCAGGTGTATATCAGTATGTAGTGTCTCTACTTTAAAGAGTCCTCTCCTGCTGATGTTCAGGTGTATATCAGTATGTAGTGTCTCTAATTTAAAGAGTCCTCTCCTGCTGATGTTCAGGTGTATATCAGTATATAGTGTCTCTACTTTAAAGAGTCCTCTCCTGCTGATGTTCAGGTGTATATCAGTATGTAGTGTCTCTACTTTAAAGAGTCCTCTCCTGCTGATGTTCAGGTGTATATCAGTATGTAGTATCTCTAATTTAAAGAGTCCTCTCCTGCTGATGTTCAGGTGTATATCAGTATATAGTGTCTCTACTTTAAAGAGTCCTCTCCTGCTGATGTTCAGGTGTATATCAGTATGTAGTGTCTCTACTTGAAAGAGTCCTCTCCTGCTGATGTTCAGGTGTATATCAGTATGTATAGTCTCTACTTTAAAGAGTCCTCTCCTGCTGATGTTCAGGTGTCTATCAGTATTTAGCAGGGATGCTCCGATCAATCGGCCGCCGATCGATATCGGCCGATACTCACTCTCTGCCGATCGATCGGTGCTCTCTAAAAATGCCGCCGTAAAATACATGACACTTTTCTCAGTGCGCGGCAAAACAAGCTCGCCAAAATGGCTTCACCAGTCTGGCAGTATTTTAAGGTGTCCGAAATTGACAATAAAATAGCGGTATGCAACGTGTGTGAAGCAGAAATCCTGCAGCTCCACCCGCTGTGACGGACCGGTGAGCGAAGCAAAACACACACTGACCCCTAGATTCCACCGGGAGCGTCTGCGCTGCGTTACGGCTACGCCACGCCACGCTGCGACCTCCTCCTGCGTCATAACCCACCGGGCGCGTTTCAAAACGTTGCGGAAGCGGAGCGTCGTGTGTGCAGGCTCGCAGTTGTTGTTGATTTGGGCATATTTCCTGGACATTTATTTGGGGGATGGGCCTGGGCCGGATGAACGTTCCACTTCCTGCCTGCGCTACGGCTGCGCCGCGCTGCGCCGCGTCAAAAATAGGATTCATCCTATATTTTAGAAATTCCTTGCGCCGAGGCGCTTCTGGGACGCTTCAAGCCGCGGCGCAGCGTGGCGCAGCGGGTCTGGTGGAATAGCACCCATTGACTAGAGTGGCCGCGATCGCTAAAAACGCCGCAGCGTGGCGTGGCGTAGCCGTAACGCAGCGCAGACGCTCCCGGTGGAATCTAGGGGTGAGAGTTAGACCTAACACACTTAGCTATTTGATCTACCTCTGGAACTAGCTAAACTAGTTATGCATATATTTATTCTTCACTGTCGGGTCACTCATTACTGGATCAGTGAGCTGCATGAGATACTGACAGGCTGTCAGGGGAGAGAGAGAGGGAGAGAGGGAGAGAGAGAGGTAGAGAGAGAGAGAGAGAGAGAGAGAGAGAGAGAGAGAGAGAGAGGAGAGAGAGAGAGAGAGAGAGAGAGGAAAAGAGAGCGCTTCCGCTCATTTCTCCCGTGTTATTATCCAAAGTTAATGTAAACTTGAATAATGTACTTCATTTGAATGTAATAATTATGTTGGTTGTTGTTTGTGGAAGCTCCAGTGAATGAGCCCCATTAACTGAGTTTTAAACATCACTTAAAATGGAAGATCCCCATAGGACCCGCCCACTCGATCGGATCGGCGATCGGTATCGGCCGATACTGATTCCGGCGATCGGCCCCAAAATTGGCGATCGGAGCATCCCTAATATTTATGTCTCTACTGGGACATGTCTCCATGCTTTAATGTTCAAAAAGCTCTTTATTTTTCTCATACTGCCTGTGCTGCAGCACCTCTTTTCACCCTCTGTCTGAAACCAGAGCCCAGTCTGCTCTGATTGGTTAGCTGGTCGGATCTGTTGTGATTGGTCAACCGCTTAGAGATGTCCCGCCCCTTAGCCTATCCCGTACAATGTGTTGGAGCGCTATCTAATAAAAGCAGTGTGTTATATAATGATGTGACTATGTTCCTGAAGTAAACAAAGGAGTCCAATGGAGGAGGCAGGGGGGAGTGTGTGGGAGAGAAACTCCCTCTGGAGGGAACACAGGGAGTTTAGCCTTTGCAGACCATTTACATGCACTTAAACCTATAGAACAAACTAGAGGAAAGGGAAAACCCCCCAAAAGTACAATAGGGCATCTTTGTGTTAAGCAACACTAATATGAACCTGAGAACTAGCAAATATGTCCTCTTTGAGTAAAAGTAGCAACACAGAAATACTCTATTACAAGTAAAAGTCCTGCATTAACAGTAATAGCATTGTTATTGTGTACCAAAAGCAAAAGTTATCAAGCATAAAGAGAAGAGGAATCTCTCTGAATAAAAGCCTGGCAGCAGTGTTGGGACCCTCCGGTATAGAAGATGTATCAGAGCAAATAAAGAAACAACAGAAAGCGACTGAAAGTACCCAGAGGACAAACTCATACGTCCTCTAACAGATTCCTGTGTGTGAAGTCAAACAGCAGCGGAGGCTGTGTGGGAGGTCAGAGCAGGCTGGTTTCCACAGCTATAATTCACTGATTTATCCTGTTAGAGGAGTTATTTGTGATTATTACAGGGTGGATGTCCTTGGAAGAAATAAAAGGACAAATGAGCTCTCTCCCTGTCGCTCCACAGGCCATGCAATGCTGATTACCAATGTACAAAAACCAAAAGGACAAAGACATCAGGGTGTTGAAACACTAAGAATAACACACAGAAAGAAAGAGAAAGGACATTCATGGCTGTGATTGCAGGAACTGTTCGTACATAATACTCTGTCATTTGAGGAAAGAGAGCTTTTACACAGGAGGGGAACTTTATAAAGATAGTCATTTGATAAGTGCTGCATGTAAGAGAGAAAACGATGTCCTTTTTATGAATGTACTTCCATGAAAAGGTGGTGACTTTGGGAAGCATAACACACCGAACTTTGAAATCATCTAAAAGAAAATTCACATTTACACTTGAGAAAGTAAGTAGACGGACCCCATGGTCTCTATAATGCATTTAAGTAAATAGAGTTTGGTTGCATGCACGTCACTTTAATCTTTTCAAAGACTTGCATCCTTGTTGAAGTTATGGGAGTAGCACATAAAGAACAGCTTACTTTTCTAAGTCTCCAGGAGGTACAAGTCTTTGCAGGTGCAGATGTGACCTGACACATGTAATCACAAGGAGTCACAGTTTGTTAGTTCAGAAAGTGTTTGCTAGGTGCAAATCATTGTGATACAGAAATGTCCCACGACAGAAAATAAAGCTCTAAAGCGGCGGTTTTCAAAGTGTGAGGCGCGCCTCCCCTGGGGGGCGCCAGAGAGCTTCAAGGGAGGCGCGGCCGCCAGAAAAAATAAAGAGAAATAGTGAAATCTAGCTAGTTAACTTCAGCTAAATGTATGCGAGCGGCAAAATATGGATAGATTTTTAGTGAAGTTACCTAAAGTGAGAGAGGAGACAGCGTCTGTCAGAAAACGGAGGAAGTATGACAATGATTATTTGAAGCTAGGATTTTCATGGACCGGTCCTGATGACACTCCACTGCCACAGTGTGTTATCTGCAACAAGGTGCTAGCTAATGACAGTATGAGACCATGTAAACTCCGGCGTCATATTGAGACGAAACACCCATGTTTGGTGACCAAGCCACAGGAGTTTTTTGACCGTAAGCTCAAGGAATTGCAGTCACAGAAAAATGTAATTGACACATTTAGCACTGTGAATACAAAGGCAACCAAAGCATCATACCGAGTGGCGTTACGGATAGCTAAGGCAGGTAAACCTCACAACATTGGTGAAAAGTTACTCCTCCCTGCTGCTAAAGATATGGTTTCGGTAATGATGGGAGAAGCTGCTGCTGCCAAGCTAGATGCAATCCCAATGTCTGACAATACCATCCAGCGCCGCATCTCAGACATGGCATCTGATGTGAAGGAACAGGTGCTGGACGGTATTCGTGAGAGCCCTTTTTTCTCCATTCAGCTGGACGAGTCTACCGACGTCGCTCACTGTGCTCAGCTGATGGCGTATGTGCGCTATATTAAAGAGCTCGGTGTCCAGGAGGAGTTTTTATTTTGTCACCCTCTGCCAGCTCGCACTACAGCAGAAGAAATCTTCAAGGCTTTGAATGGTTTCATGCAGCAGAATCAAATTGATTGGGGCCGCTGTTGTGGAATATGTACAGATGGCGCAAGAGCAATGACAGGTCGCCACAGCGGTCTGGTAAAAAAGGTGCAAGATGTTGCCCCCGCCGCTGTATGGAACCACTGTATCATCCATCGCCAGGCCTTGGCGACCAAGAGGATGCCCAAAGAGCTGCGTGGATGAGGCAGTAAAAATGGTCAACTTAATTAAATCACGTGCCATGAATGCCCGTCTCTTCTCCATCATCTGCAATGAGATGGGCGCTCACTTCCACCAGCTGCTGCTGCACTCCGAGGTCCGGTGGCTGTCCCGGGGCAAGGTCCTCACTCGCTTGTGTGATTTGCGCGAGGAAGTTCTCCTCTTCCATGCCGAAATCAACTCCCCACTGGTCAAGCACATGGAGGACATGAACTGGGTTGCAATGTTGGCCTATCTGTCCAATATCTTTGACCGGATAAACCTGTTGAAAACCTCTCTGCAGGGCAAAGAGTGCAATGTCTTTTTGGCATACGATCAGGTCTCTGCATTCAGGAAAAAGTTGGACCTGTGGTGTGCTCATGTTGAACGGGGCTCGGTGGAAATGTTCCCAACGTTGGCAGATGTTGTGGGGAGGGCAGGACTGCAACTGGACTCCATACAACAGGTGGTCATTGCGCATTTGAAGGGGTTGCGTGAGCAATTTGGAGAGGAGACCTTGGCAAATCAGTGGGTGAGAAATCCATTCTCTTTCCCAGTGACACCTCGTGATGGACTGACCATGCAAGAGGAAGAGGCTGTACTCGAGCTGAACTCGAATATGGACTTGAGACAAAAGATGAGTAAAGTGTCACTTGCTCTCTTTTGGCTGTCTGTGGAGATCGAGTTCCCCGACCTCGCCAAAAAGGCTGTTCAAGTGCTCATTCCCTTCACCTCCACCTACCTGTGTGAATGCGGATTTTCCGCATTGGCATTGATCAAAAACAAGTACCGGTCAAGGCTGCAGCCAGAGGATGATCTGCGTTTGTTTCTGTCTCCATTGCATCCCCGCATCATCCGCCTGTGCGCATCAAAGAAGCAGACTCATTGTTCCCACTGAAGTAGGGGTGAGTGAAATAAGGAGGCAAAGTTGGCTGAACGCCGGGAGCTTAGGATGTATCCACGATGTTAAAAATGTTTAAAAATGTGTTTTGTTAAGGGAAATGTTTGCGTATATCTTCAGTTGTTATATATATATATAGCTGTTACGAAGAAAAACCACAAAGAGATATATCTGATATATATATAGAGAGAGAGAGTATGTCTATTATGTACTGTAGGGACGTAGTATTATTATTGTACCACTGTGGGGCACTGAAGTATTATGTTCTACGTAAGGACGCAGGCTTGCGTCATATGTAAATGAGGGGGTGTTAACCAGATCTGTGTGTGTTGTGTTGCATTCTAAGTTAGCTCGGCTGAGCGAAAGGATGCACCAGTGCGGAGGAAAATAAACCATGCTCAAGGGCTAAACAGTCTCAACTATTTCTCTCCGAGTGCAACGTATGAGGAAGTTGCCATCCTTAACCTCACATGTTTAAAACATAAAGATAAAGAGGTTTAAAAAAGCTATTGTTTAATGTTTTAAGGAGGTGACGCTCAGCCAATCAAAAAAGAGAAAGGTAGCGAAAACAGAGCATTTTATGACATTTTCTCTTACTGGACCTCTTGAAATGCAATTGAATACCCCTGCATTATAGCAACAACAACAATAATAATAGCAATAATAATTGGGAGGGGGGGCGCGGCTGTGATTATGTTCTCTGAAGGGAGGCTCACCTTCCCACACTTTGAAAACCCCGGCTCTGAAGCACTCAGAGACAGCAGCCCTGCTATAGCATCTGTCTTTATGAAGCTCATAATGTTCAGTTTATGACAAGGAGGTTCTGTTCTTGGCTCGCTTTTATTGTCTGAGTGTTTGTCAGCCCCTTAGCACATTGTGTGTGTGCTAAGGGGCAGGACATCTCTAAGCGGTTGACCAATCACAGCAGAGCCGGCCAGCTAACCAATCAGAGCAGACTGGGCTCTGGTTTCAGACAGAGGGTGAAAAGAGCTGCTGCAGCACAGGCAGTATGAGAACAATAAAGAGCTTTTTGAACATTAAAGCATGGAGACATGTCCCAGTAGAGACATACTACATACTGATATACACCTGGACATCAGCAGGAGAGGACTCTTTAAAGTAGAGACACTACATACTGATATACACCTGAACATCAGCAGGAGAGGACTCTTTAAAGTAGAGACACTACATACTGATATACACCTGAACATCAGCAGGAGAGGACTCTTTAAAGTAGAGACACTACATACTGATATACACCCGAACATCAGCAGGAGAGGACTCTTTAAAGTAGACACTACATACTGATATACACCTGAACATCAGCAGGAGAGGACTCTTTAAAGTAGAGACACTACATACTGATATACACCTGAACATCAGCAGGAGAGGAATCTTTCAAGTAGAGACACTACATACTGATATACATCTGAACATCAGCAGGAGAGGACTCTTTAAAGCAGAGACACTACATACTGATATACACCTGAACATCAGCAGGAGGACTCTTAGAAGATAAATAACACCTGATCAGCAGAGGACTCTTTAAAGTAGAGACACTACATACTGATATACACCTGAACATCAGCAGGAGAGGACTCTTTCAAGTAGAGACACTACATACTGATATACATCTGAACATCAGCAGGAGAGGACTCTTTAAAGCAGAGACACTACATACTGATATACACCTGAACATCAGCAGGAGAGGACTCTTTAAAGTAGAGACACTACATACTGATATACACCTGAACATCAGCAGGAGAGGACTCTTTAAAGTAGAGACACTACATACTGATATACACCTGAACATCAGCAGGAGAGGACTCTTTAAAAGTAGAGACACTACATACTGATATACACCTGAACATCAGCAGGAGAGGACTCTTTAAAGTAGAGATACTACATACTGATATACACCTGAACATCAGCAGGAGAGGACTCTTTAAAGTAGAGACACTACATACTGATATACACCTGAACATCAGCAGGAGGACTCTTTAAAGTAGAGACACTACATACTGATATACACCTGAACATCAGCAGGAGAGGACTCTTTAAAGTAGAGACACTACATACTGATATACACCTGAACATCAGCAGGAGAGGACTCTTTAAAGTAGAGACACTACATACTGATATACACCTGAACATCAGCAGGAGAGGACTCTTTAAATTAGAGACACTACATACTGATATACACCTGAACATCAGCAGGAGAGGACTCTTTAAAGTAGAGACACTACATACTGATATACACCTGAACATCAGCAGGAGAGGACTCTTTAAAGTAGAGACACTACATACTGATACACCTGAACATCAGCAGGAGAGGACTCTTTAAATTAGAGACACTACATACTGATATACACCTGAACATGAAAACTGTGCCCAATGTTTTTTATATTCCTCCGAACAGACAGAACAAGCTGAGCTGAAAACATATCCTCTCTTTCCTTTGGTTGAGGTAAAAAAAAAACTCGCTGATAAAAATAAAATAGAAGGGTTCACATGAAGTTTACCTCCCTTTAAGTTTGTGTGGACTGTTAACTGTGACCGAAATGTAATAAGCTTAAGCAAATGCTTTAAAAACTGTTGAATTGTCCTAAAACGATGCATTTAGGGTCTGATGTGTTCAACAGAGCTCAGTAATAAATCCTGTCTGAGATATACAGGACTGGCAACTATACAGCAGTGTGTGTGTGTGTGTGTTTGTCTGTAATTCAATGCGATTCTGCGACAAACATTGTGTGATTTATGTCTTACAGTCCTGATAAAGATAGATGTTTCCTCAATACAGCCACACACACACACACACACACACACACACACACACACACACACACACACACACACACACACACACACACACACAACACACACACACACACACACACACACACCACACAACACACACACACACCACACACACACACACACACACACACACACACAAACACACACACACACACACACACACACACACACACACACACACACACACACACACACACAGCATATTGAAAGAAATCACTCTTGAAAAAGGATTTGTCCCGTCTTACATGCTAAATTCATCTCACTGTTGATGCAGTGATACCTTTTAACAACACACACAGAAAATGATGTCTAAGGTTATTCTTCATGTAGGTGTTCATTCATCTCATCAAAAAACCCAAAACAACCCAATTTTTTTCGGAAGAAACTGCATTGTAACCACGATTTTGATATCTGAAATGTAGAAAAACTGTAACTTCAATTATATTTAGACATGTATGTATTTATCAATGTTCCACCTACTTGTAAGTACACTATGGTTAAATGCTTACGGATCTCTATACAACCTTTTAGCTGTATATCTGGAATATGATCTGTGAGTGTGAAAAACACTTAATATTTCGTATATATTTGTCAAGGATAATGAATATTATAATGCAAAAAGTGTGATACCTTACAATACAGTGAATCATATTGCATGGCATTATCAGTTACAAATAATCTCAATTTGTTATTTGTTTCAAATGTTGCAGTCGTACACTCTTTAAAAAGGCATTCCTATAAAATTGTACTTTCGAACGATACTTAAGTACATGTATTTAGTCACTTTCCTACCACTGAACACTCCCATACATGATATTGAACAACAGTATAACTTAGGAAGTAAAACTCCTTCATGTGAAGTGACAGCAAAGTCTGCGGAGTGTATGTAAATGGGCCTGTGTCTGCAGCGCTGATAAGAGGAGCAAAGAGGATCACAGCTGCAGTTTCACTTCCAAAACAACGCAGGCAAGACGGAGAAGAGCGAACCGAGATCTCAGATTGCATCTTTTTCTAAAATCCAGACTGATTATTGTGAGGCGTTTGATCTGAGGTGAGCCGGAGGCGCTAGAAGTAAAAACTGTTTGTAGAACAGAGACAGAAATAAGTGTTTAACAAGAAGACAGAGGTCAATGATGTTCTGTACAGTAAAGAGAGGACAAGTCAAGAGTGGATACAGATTTATCTCTCAATACAAGAGTCTGAGGGTCCATGGTAAAGTTTGATTTTAAGGATTTGATGATTTAAATTAAATTACCACACTGCTCAGTTGAATACTCAATGCTGATTGGTCTAATTGGAACGTTCTGATCAAGAGATGTTCAGTCATATAAGGAAGTCCGGTTAATTTAACGTCCACAGTATAGAAAAGAGCACAAGAGAAGGGAGGAGGACTTGAGAAATCAGGAATAAAAGACACTAGTAAACACTGAAGGGAACAATATAAGAAGACATACAGGAAGTAAACACTTAAGGGAACAGTAGAAGCACACAGACAGGAAGTAAACACTAACGGGAACAATAGAAGAAGACAGACAGGAAGTAAACACTAAAGGGAACAGCAGAAGAAGACATACAGGAAGTAAACACTAAATGGAACAGTAGAAGAAGACAGAAAGGAAGTAAACACTAAAGGGAACAGCAGAAGAAGACAGACAGGAAGTACACACTAAAGGGAAAAGCAGAAGAAGACATACAGGAAGTAAACACTAAATGGAACAATATAAGAAGACATACAGGAAGTAAACACTTAAGGGAACAGCAGAAGAAGACAGACAGGAGGTAAACACTAAAGGGAACATCAGAAGAAGACAGACAGGAGGTAAACACTAAAGGGAATATCAGAAGACAGACAGGAAGTAAACACTAAAGGGAACAATATAAGAAGACATACAGGAAGTAAACACTTAAGGGAACAGCAGAAGAAGACAGACAGTAAGTAAACACTTAAGGGAACAGCAGAAGAAGACAGACAGGAGGTAAACACTAAAGGGAACATCAGAAGACAGACAGACAGGAAGTAAACACTAAAGGGAACAGCAGAAGAAGACAGACAGGAAATAAGCACTAAAGGGAACAGCAGAAGAAGACAGACAGGAAGTAAGTAAACACTAAAGGGAAAAGCAGAAGAAGACAGACAGGAAGTAAACACTAAAGGGAACAATAGAAGAAGACAGACAGGAAGTACACACTAAAGGGAACAATAGAAGAAGACAGGCAGGAAGTAAACACTAAAGGGAACAGCAGAAGACAGACAGGAAGTAAACACTAAAGGGAACAATAGAAGAAGACAGACAGGAAGTAAACACTAAAGGGAACAAGACAGGCAGGAAGTAAACACTGAAGGGAACAGCAGAAGACAGACAGGAAGTAAACACTAAAGGGAACAATAGAAGAAGACAGACAGGAAGTAAACACTGAAGGGAACAGCAGAGGAAGACGTACAGGAAGTAAACACTAAAGGGAACAATAGAAGAAGACAGACAGGAAGTAAACACTTAAGGGAACAATATAAGAAAACATACAGGAAGTAAACACTTAAGGGAAAAATAGAAGAAGACAGACAGGAAGTAAACACTAAAGGGAACAGCAGAAGAAGACAAACAGTAAGTAAACACTAAAGGGAACAGCAGAGGAAGACATACAGGAAGTAAACACTAAAGGGAACAATAGAAGAAGACAGACAGGAAGTAAACACTTAAGGGAACAATATAAGAAGACATACAGGAAGTAAACACTTAAGGGAACAGAAGAAGACAGACAGACAGGAGGTAAACACTAAAGGGAACATCAGAAGAAGACAGACAGGAGGTAAACACTAAAGGGAACATCAGAAGACAGACAGGAAGTAAACACTAAAGGGAACAATATAAGAAGACATACAGGAAGTAAACACTTAAGGGAACAGCAGAAGAAGACAGACAGGAAGTAAACACTTAAGGGAACAGCAGAAGAAGACAGACAGGAGGTAAACACTAAAGGGAACATCAGAAGACAGACAGACAGGAAGTAAACACTAAAGGGAACAGCAGAAGAAGACAGACAGGAAATAAGCACTAAAGGGAACAGCAGAAGAAGACAGACAGGAAGTAAGTAAACACTAAAGGGAACATGATATGGGCTGAACAGTGTTTCAAGACTTGTTAATAGAAAATAAAATGCAAACAGACTTGGACATTTACAGAAAACCTCGATCAGTGGTGCCGTCATTTTTGAGGTACGCTGATTTCGTCACAGTTTCAGCCGTTGGTACACAATTTCTTAACACAGTAAACACTGAGCCTTTCATTTCCAACTGACTCTATCCCAGCACCACATACATATTCAACTCAAAACAAACATGAATGCATCTCTGGCTCCAATATCCATCCCTGTAGGGTCACACAAACATCGAACAGAGCAACTAACCCTGACTGATTCCTGTTGTATCTGATAAATCCGTGTGCAATCAGCAGGTTGCATCAGAAACAATCGCTGCGTCTCACTCTGTAATCTCACTGAGCTCAACACACCGGCTCGGGTTTATCTTTTATTCACCAGAAATGTTGACTGAAGCTGTGAGCCGTCTTCCTCCAACTCTTCTTAGCACTTTCCTTTGTTTGTTTTTACACACTCAATATCATAGTTAGACACATCATGTACGACTGCAAGCGGTTTTACAATAAAAGCAGTAGTAAGGGTGAAAACACAGGCCCTTTTTAACCCTGTTTTCTAATGTTTTTGACAGTAGGAGCTCAGGTCAGAGGCTTTTGTTTGGTTTTCTTTTTTGTTAGAAACGTTTAGGGTTGTTGTTGTTTGTGTGTTCCTGAAGGTATAAATGAAACATCTGGTTTTGAAGACTTTTGCATTGTATTGCTGACCTTTCTTGGGAGTGGGAAGAGTGGAGAGTCACATCCATGTTATAGGTTCCACATGTCTGAATATATGTGCCAGATATTAACACCAAATCACACAAAAATCAAGTCAAACAGAGTCAAATCTTTCTGTTTCTGGTGATCCATGAAAACCAAGCAATCATTCAAACATTTTGAGATTGGTTTTGTGTTGTTGGACTAATTCAATTTGTAAAAATCGATAACAGATCAAGCGTGAGTCAGCAGTATGAGTTGGAGATTTTTCCTCTACATCTTATTTAGTGAACTATTCAAGTCAACAGAAAAAGCTAAGGCCTTCGAAAAGTTCATAACAGAAACAGAAAAGAGAGTTTTTTTAGTAATTTCCGAGCAGTGCATCTGTTCTGAGAATCACAGACTGAAAACCAACTCTTCTCCACAATAAACCACCTCCTCAAACCCCAAAGTCCTCTACACTCCGACTCCACTGAGAAGCAGTGTAGCAACTTTGCCGCCTTCTTCAAAAACAAAGTTGACACCATCCGCTCCATCCTCTCTAGCCCCTCTGCACCTCCAGTTCCAACTGCTGACCCACAGCCTGGGACAACCCAGCCTCTTCGCTGTTTCACGGTCATCTCTCAGCAAGAGGTTGAGGGCATCGTTAGGAGGATGAAGCCCTCCACCTGTGTCCTGGACCCCCTTCCGTCAGCTCTGGTGAAATCGTACATCTGCACCCTGAGCCCCATGATCACTAAGATCGCTAACCTCTCTCTCCAGTCTGGCCATGTCCCCTCTGCCCTAAAAACCGCTGTCATCAAACCTCGTCTTAAAAAACCCTCCCTTGACCCGGGAGTCCTGGCCAACTACAGACCCATTTCCAACCTTCCATTTCTGTCAAAGGTGCTGGAAAAAATAGTTGCTGCTCAGCTCCAGGACCACCTCAACTCCAACAACCTATTTGAGAAGTTCCAGTCTGGTTTCCGCTCAGGCCACAGCACAGAAACTGCCCTGGTCAGGGTCACCAACGACCTGCTGATGACGGCTGATGCTGGCTCTCCCTCTCTCCTCATCCTCCTCGATCTCACTGCAGCTTTCGACACCGTCGATCACGGCATCCTCCTCCATCGTCTGCACTCCACCATCGGACTCTCTGACTCTCCCCTTGACTGGTTCACATCATACCTCACCGGGAGAACAGAGTACGTCTCCTTGGGTGAGGCAGAGTCGGGTACCCACAACGTCACCTGTGGTGTCCCTCAGGGATCAGTTCTCGGCCCCACCCTTTTCACACTCTATATGCTCCCCCTTGGCTCTATCATCAGCCGACATGGAGTATCATTCCATTGTTACGCTGATGACACCCAATTGTACCTCAGGATCAACCCTACCTCCTCTGCAGCCCTGCCTTCACCCACACTCACTACCTGCCTGGAGGAGATACAGGCGTGGATGAAGCAAAACTTCCTGAAACTCAACAGCTCCAAGACCGAAGCCATTATAGTTGGCACCCCACATCAGGTTCGGTCATCCACCATCACCAGCATCACCTTCTCCGGCCAGGACATTACCCTCTCCTCAACAGTCACCAACTTGGGTGTGAAAATGGACGCCCATCTGACCTTTGAGGCCCACATTAAACAGCTGTGCAAAAACTCCTTCTATCACCTCAGGAACATCGCCAAACTCCGCCCCTCACTCACTCTGTCTGACGCCGAAAAGCTAGTCCACGCCTTTGTCTCCTCAAGGCTGGACTACTGCAATGCACTCCTCATCGGATCCCTAAGAAAAGCATCCAGAAGCTCCAGTACATCCAGAACAGCGCTGCTAGGATCCTGATGAGGGTGCGCAAATATGATCATATCACCCCCATCCTGAAATCACTACACTGGCTCCCGTGGAACTGAGGATCGCATTCAAGGTCTCCGTCCTCACACACCACTGTATCTATGGAACTGCCCCTCCATACCTCAAGGAACTCCTCACACCCCCTTACCTCCGTGCGGACCACCCGCTCCAGCAACTCAAACCTCCTCAAACCCCCGAGGACTAAGCTCCGTACCATGGGAGACCGGGCCTTCTGCTCGGCTGCCCCCAGTCTGTGGAACGCTCTCCCCGACCACATGAGAGCACCACAGACCGTGGAGGTTTTTAAAAAAGGCCTCAAAACCCACCTCTTCAATAGAGCCTTTCCCTAGACCTTTTATTTATTTATTACCACCCTTTTATCTTATTTTATTCTTTTTACTTATTTATTTATTTATTTTTTATTGCTTTTTATTCTTTTTACCATGTTAGCACTTCGGGATTTGAATTCAAATATGAAGTGCTTTATAAATTAAAGCCATTATTATTATTATTATTATTAAAACCATTGTTTTGGAAGCACCTTAGCCAGTTAAAGGGCCCATGTCATGGCCATTTCTACTGATCATATTTCCAGTGTTGAGGTCTACAGAATAGATTTAAATCGTGCAATTTTCCAAAATCACATTGGTTTCTCACAGCATCTCTGTATAGTATTTGTATTCACCAGGTATTCACTCTCTGTCCCAAACAGCTTGTTGGAGCTCCTGCCCCCCCCTCCCTGTGAGCCCAGTGTGCTCTGATTGGTCGGGACGAGGGTTTTTGACTCTGCAGACCGTTTACATGCATAAAAACCTTCATAACACACAAGGGGACGGGTAATAACCGGAAAAGCATGACATGGGACCTTTAAAATCTATGAATAATTTTTAAAAAACAACACTTCTTATATGGAGCACTCAAGCTGATGTGCTTGCTGTATTCTTGCTGTTTTGAGTTTGTAACCTTATAGTTGCTTGCCCTTTTTGTAAGTTGCTTTAGATAAAAGCATTGGATAAAGTAAGTGTGACATAACGTAATCCTGACCAAAATATGTTGTGAATATCGATCCTGTTCTGTTTGACGTTAATGCAAGAGGCATTTGGTAAAATATTGTATGAACTCTCTTCAATGAGGAATATTCGTGAAATAATAATATCTTAATAAAGATAAGAGAGATAAGATAAGACTTTATTTATCCCGAAGGAAATTGTTGTGCCAGAGTTACAAAAATACAATAAACACAGCAGCATAATAATAAAACTGCAGTAAAAGAACAATTAAATATCTACAGGAAACAGAGACGGTCACATAATGAAGTAAATATTAACAGTATTTAGTAGTGCAAAAAACGTATTGGCAGATACGTAATCGCACGTTATTATAGAACATTATTAATAATAATAATATTGCACATGTTATATAGCAGCGAGTGTTTTGTAATGATGGTAATGATATTTATATTGCACATAGTGTGGAAGTTCTCAGTTCCCTCTACTGAAGGGTGAAGAGTTACAGAGTTTAATGGCCACTGGGAGGAATGACATAAAAGTTTAAACTATGAACTCAAGCCTTTGTAAGATATTGCGTTGCTCTGACCTTCAGCTGCCGAGCGTACTCCACGTGGTTGTCGTAGACGAGGATGTTCGCGATGAGCCTCTCTCTCTCCGGGGGGAAAGAGGACGGTCCCTCCGTGGCGTCAGGCTCCACGATCACCTTCAGCAGAGTGTGAGCACTCCTGGTCCCGTCCCACACCTGGAGACAAAACACAGGACAGAGTAAGAATCCAGGGCATCGAAATACAAAGAAAACTGGGTAAGAACTTACTCACGAGAACAAAAAAACCCAGATCATTCTGGATCTATTTTAGACATTTAGACATTGTGACGGTGTTGTAGGTTCGATGCTTTTATAAAATACTACCACAATGACGCATTTGACAAGTTATCATTATCAGTAATGTGGAAATAATGGCTAAGTAATGGCCAATTATAAAAGAGCTTCAACAGTTTGGTAAATTCAGAAAATTAAAACACTTACAACCAGGAAATAACTTATGATATCTAGTCTTATATCAAGTTAAGTTCGATAAAATATTGATATATTGCCAAGCCCATTACCCCTTAAAATGTGTTGCAAATAAGTCTCCGTCATAAATAATATTGAACAGCCTTATTCTTGATTCGGATGTGAACAGGCTCTAATATTAAATATAGAGCATCACTGTTAGGGACCTATCATGCAAAATGCACTTTTTGATGTCTTTTCTACATAAAGATGTGTCCCCGGTGTGTCAGGGAACTCACGCAGCGTCAGAAAACAAAACCCTCTCTCTTTTCCTCCGTACCCAAATCTCTAAAAACGGGGGAACGACGGCGCTGATCCATCAAATATATATATTTATCTGTCTGAAAATGAGCTGATCAGATTTTGGCCACTTTATGATGTCGTAATGTTTTTTTGGCTTGTGTTACGATTAGCCAATCACCAACCAAGGTAACCCCCCCCCCTTATCACCTCCTAGAGCACCATTGTGTTCTTTGTAACCAAATATCTCTCAGAGGGGCGTGGGGAGGGGCTCCTTATTTTCATCTAAAGTAACAGACAGAGAATCAGCACTTTGAAACAGGGCTGAAACAGAGGGGATTATGGGATGCTGCAATGATCTGTTTGGTGTTTCAGCCAATCAGAGACATGCTGTGTATATATCTGAGACCTATAATATATTGATGAAAAACAGTCTAATAGGGGACCTTTAAGGGCAATGAATGCTTCACAAACTCTCAGCTGTCGATGATCTGAGGTGCTTTAGGAAAGGTATACATATCTGTTCTCAGTGTAATAAACTGTGATGATTGGTTGTTGTGTAACACCAGCTTTACAGATTGGCAGCAGACCAGCAGTGTGAGCCAGATCTGTGCTCACATGTATCTCCTCCATCAGCCTCTCTGGCAGGAAACCAGCAGCACTTACTGCCTCGTCTGCGCTCTGAAAACTGAGGAGGCTGCTGAAACAGCTCAGGTTAAAAAAGAAAAACTAGATGTCGTCCCTCTGAGGACTCCTGACTGTGAGGAGCGTTTACAATCAGACGGAGGAAGGCAAACCGCTCCATTATTCCAAAAGGGAAGTACAATACGATTACAGTTTCCAAATCAAAGCAGGTAAGATGTTAAGATACATTGACATCAACAATATGAGAAAGAGCAGGGGACTCTTGGTAATAAAAACAAGACTGTAAGAACAAATAACTTCCTCTAGAGAAGCTAAAACGACACCGCAGTGTAAACACAGAGAGATGTGTTTGATTATTTTCTGAAAAAAACACATTTGGAACATGTAAAATCCACATGTGATATATAATAAAAAAATGCAACCTGACCCATTAGCCTGTAGAAATGCAAAATCAGCTATAATGACGTTTTTTTAAGTTGTTAAAGACTCCTTCAGTGTATCTGTACTATTTTGTATTTGTATTTTACTTGTATATAGTTAACTTCTCCTGCATAACTTGCACATTAATCTTGCAACAGTTTCTTCTTGCACTATTTCGATTGTTTTTTTAATTTGTTTTATATCTATATTGCCTTGTTGGAGGAGCCTGGGACTTAAGATTCTGATTACATATTGTTAGAAAAATCTCACTCGTCCCGGCTTGAGCTTCAATATCCGGATCCATGTATTTCTGATCCTCTCAAGAATGGAAGTAGTCATCACATACAGAGCATCAACTAGTTCCTGAACAGTGTCCTTCACATGCTGATATCCAAGAGAGGGAGTTACACAGTCACAAGATGGAGGAATAGAAAGCAGTATTCAATGTTTAGTTCAGATTAGCTCCACGTCAGAAATGATCATGCTTGTCATATGTCTATCTCCATAGAGGCTGAATCATCATGTTAATCACATAGCTATCATATGCCTAAAATAGTCCTGATGCTCTTCTAGGTAATCATACATCCTGTCATGTACACAGCTACAGTTGGGATACCTTTGTTATCATGTGTACTCTCAAATTGGAAGAGTATATTCAGTATTTTCCCAACACATATCTACCCTGTATCTGTGCATATGACAATAAAGCGTTTGAAGTGCCTCTCACCCTGAGCAGCGTGCAGGTGGAGTCGATGGGGCTTTAGCCAGCAGCTGGCAGGTCAGGTCGAAGTACGCTTTGGGCTGGACGTCACACAGAGGCATTGTGGGAGATGGGGGGAGGAGGGACTGGTCTGAAGCCCAGGATCGCAGCTCCTCCACCCTCCTCCGGTCCTCCTGGTCGAAGCTGAAGGAGCGGCTGGAGGTCCGCGGCTCCATCGACCCCCCCACCGCTCCGTCAAACGCCATCACGGAGAAACCGAATGTTTTCACCAGCGTCATGGAGCTGTTGAATAACTGCACCTGTGAGGAGGAATGTTAAAATCATTCATCACTCTTAGGGGTTTTCTGTTTCTGTCTTATCGTGTCATTGTGTATTTCCTTTTTTTGTTGTTGTCATTGCTATTACTGTAATGGTCTTTTGATGTTATTATCATTATTAGGGATGCTCCGATCAGGGTTTTTGGGGCCGATCACCGGAATCAGAATAGGCCGATCGCCGATCCGATCACAGGGTGGGTGGGGGCTATGGGGATCTTCCAATCCGTTAGTCTGTAATTACCGGACTATGACCGGTAATATATGCTGATGTTTAAAAGTGAATGGGGCTCATTTTTATATTGCTTCAGTTTATAATCGTAACGGATCGAAAAGTTCAGATTAATTTTTCAATAAATTATGAGCTTCCACAAACAACAACCAACATAATGATTACATTCAAATGAAGTACATTATTCAAGTTTACATTAACTTTGGAAAATAACACGGGAGAAATTAGCGGAAGCGCTCTCTTTTGTCTCTCTCTCTCTCTCTCTCAATTCAAAAGGGGCTTTATTGGCATGAAAGCTGAAAGAAACAATTTTGCCAAAGCAACAAAATACAAAAAAAAAAAGCAACTAATTATTTTAACGCGATTAACGCATGTGTATTTTTTGTCCTCGGCCGCCCCGTAGTTTCAGAGTGCATCGAGTTTAAAATACCATCTACAAGCTGATGCTGACAGCCCCGCTCCTGCCGCCCGCTTGCGGCAGACCACACTTCCACGCTCACCGGCAGGCCCGGACTGGCCATCGGGAGGACCGGGAGGGTGTGTGTATGTGTGGCGCGAGCGAGCGAGAGAGAGAACGCGCACACCTTACGTGTATTGTTGTTGTTAGCATCTGGTGCTAGCTAGCTGCGCTAACGGATATAAGGAGCTGTTTCAATGAAAACAGAGGAGCGACATTTCGCCGACAACTGCGCCGAGCACTTGACTTTATGCAGGTAGCCAGACAGTGGGACATTGTACGAAAAGTCAGCACACTCAGCACGGATAGTGCGCGCAACATGATTGCAGCGTCCAGGCAGCTCCCGTTCGAGCATATGCCTTGAGTTGCACATAGCTCCAACGTTCCATCACAGTGTCTCCACACACACACACACACACACACACACACACACACACACACACACACACACAACACACACACACACACACCACACACACACACACACACACACACACACACACACACACACACACACACACACACACACACACACACACACACACACACACACACACACACACACACACACACACACACACACACACACTTTGTATTGTATTATTGTATTGTATTATTGTATTGTATCGAGAGAGGTTCCAGATTGAATATTTGTAATGTTCAGGTTGTTGTGTTTAATATTCATGAGAATATTTGTCATTGTTCAAATGATAATAAACAAACATTTGCATAAAGGATATTTGTCCACTCATATGTTGATAAGAGTATTAAAAACTTGAAAAATATCCCTCTAAGGTACATTTAGAACTGACAAAAAATGTGCGATTAATTTGCGGTTAATCGCGATTAACTATGGTAATCGACTGACAGCCCTAGTGTCTATGTATCCGTATTCAGACCTACTGTGCATAGGTCCTGTCCTGTGCATGTGTGGGTATTGCACGGTGTGTAATCACAACTGAGTTACTCCTTGGGGATCAAATAAAGGTTAATCTTATCTCTAAATATTATAACCTCATTAGAACAATACTGCTAGTTTAGGGGGTGGGCCTGCATGATTACAAAAAACATCAACTTGCGATCATATTGACTGATGACTGGTGTTTAAAACTGATCAAATCACATATTATATTCATAAAGGGTAAAGTGTGGTGTAGTGGATAGAGCCTTGGTGTTGGGATCAGGGGGTCACAGGTTCAATATGATACGTTAGGGGGCATTTTCTAATATATGATAACATAACAATGAACAAAACCATTCAAGCACTAAGACAAATTATTGCAAAATAGATGTGATCAATCAATTCATCCCCAAATTACTGTACGTCTCAACGGTGGACTTGGGAGGTTTTTATTCCTGCTTTTCAAAATGGTAAAATAACCGGTCATATCTTAAAGGTCCCCTATTATACTGTTTGTCATCAATATATCACAGGTCTCAGATATATACAGAACCTGTCTCTGATTGGCTGAAACACCAAACAGATCATTGCAGCATCCCATAATCCCCTCTGTTTCAGCCCTGTTTCCAAAGTGCTGATTCTCTGTCTGTTACTTTAGATGAAAATAAGGAGCCCCTCCCCACGCCCCTCTGAGAGAGATTTGGTTAAAAAGAACACAATGGTGCTCTAGGAGGAGATTCAGGTGATAAGGGGGGGGGGGGGGTTACCTTGGTTGGTGATTGGCTAATGGCTACACAAGACAAAACATAGTTATGACATCATAAAGTGGCCAAAATCTGATCAGCTCATTTTCAGACAGGTTTTTATAGAAATGGATCAGGACAAAAAGAGAGAGAATCTTTGTTCCTGAAACTTTCAGAGTCTCTTTACACAGAGGGGACACATGTTGATGTAGAAGAGACATGAAGAAGAGGGGACACATGTTGATGTAGAAGAGACATGAAGAAGAGGGGACACATGTTGATGTAGAAGAGACATGAAGAAGAGGGGACACATGTTGATGTAGAAGAGACATGAAGAAGAAGGGACACATTTTGATGTAGAAAAGACATGAAAAAGTGCATTTTGCATAATAGGTGACCTTTAACTTGCCAAACACAAGACATGGAGACTGAAAGAACTCGTGTGTGTGACCTTGACTCTGTGCAGGCGGACGATGTCTCCGATCTGGTAGATCTTGGGATGGTCCTCCAGCTTCTCGCAGAAGACGCTGCAGCTGATCTTCTCGTTGGACTGATCGGTGATCTTCAGGCTGGAGCAGAAATCTGAGGAGGGGAAAACTTCCTGTGGTCAAAACGCTGAGAGATAAGAGCGACAAATACTGAAAATTGTACGGACAAGCTTTAAAAATGAGAGAATATGAAGCTCTACGCGTATGTGTTTGGGATGAAGCATGTAATATCAAACTTTACGGATAAAGCACAGGTCTGAGTTTATCATAAACATGAAAGTACATATTCAGACTCAAAAGGCTTTTAGATTCTGACTTGATTTCACTGTGATTGGATTTGGAAACGGCACACCTTGGGAAAGGTTAAGAAGATTAATCGTGAAAATAAAGTAAGAGATGTAGCTGAAGGAAAGGATCATAACACTCCATCAATTTGCTTCTTAATATTTGCTTCTGGGTTGATATTAAACACGGCACCAATATATTTATTGAGGATGTAATATTCCCTGACAAATTCTGTCTAAAAAAAGTATTGGTTGAGTCAAACCTGACTTTGTTCGGCCGGAAAAAGCCATCCAATGTCTGATTTGGTAATTTGAACCTGCTGTATTTCCCATAAATGCAGCTGTTTTGAATATACTGTACAGGATGGTAACATGTAGCGTGCCGGTTGAACTGAAGATGGATCCACTTTCTGTGTTTGCTTTCAGAGATAGACCCGAAAGAGTGTTTGAAATTATTGATGTTATAAAAACTAAACCGTCAGCTGAATCTGTGTGTGTGTGTGTGTGTGTGTGTGTGTGTGTGTGTGTGTGTGTGTGTGTGTGTGTGTGTGTGTGTGTCTCTGATCAGATGGATTATTGTAATATCTTTGTTTACTCCAGAAGATGCTTGAAGGATCCACAAAAATGACAAAGTTTCCAGCCTGAATGCTGCTTTTTCTTCATCATCACTCGAAACACACACACACACACACACACACACACACACACACACACACACACACACACACACACACACACACACACACACACACACACACACACACACACACACACACACACACACACACACACACACACACACACACACACACACACACACACACACACACACACACACACACACACACACACACACACACACACACACACACACACACACACACACACTTAATAAACTAAACATTATCAGCTCTGACTAGTTAGCTTGCCGGCTCTGTTGTGATTGGTCAACCGCTTAGAGATGTCCCGCCCCCTTAGTCTATCATGTACAATGTGTTGGAGAGCTAGCCAACAGGAGCGTGAGTGTTACGTAGGGATGTCACTATGTTCAAGAAGTAAACAAAGGAGTCCAATGGAGGCGTTTCAGGCGGGAACACAGGGATTTTAGTCTTTGCAGACCATTTACATGCACTAAAACCTATAGAACACATTACAGGAGAGGGGGAAAAGCACAATAGGGCCTCTTTAAAAAGCACCTCCCTGTGTGATGCTGAAAAGAAATGACGTTTTTAAAGCCTGTTTAAAACCCAGACATCCATTATTGGACCATCAACACAAACTGAAAATATGTTGATATGTCTCTTCACACCTTTCCGAGTGTGTCTTATGAATAATGTGAGCTATTTCCATCCAAACAAAACTGCGTCTGCTCTCTCTCCGCTGATCCATCTTAGAAATCACTTCATGGAATACATTTCTCTCATTTTCTGTCTCAGAGGAGGTGATGTGGTTTATGTGTTTGGCTCTCTTTACCCAATGACTATCAATCTTTCTTACATTTTTAAAGAAACGCTAAAGAAATCTCACTCAGAGGAAAAGGTTATTAACGTCTCTGTCCATGGTGCTGAAAACGGGTTATCTAGATTCCCTATGTTTTAAAAAATAGTGACTGCTCTTTAGTTTATTATACTTTAACATACTAATGAACTGGCTTTTGGATGGATATTAAAAAAAAGCTAATTCAAAATGTTGTAAAATTAAGAAAGAAACTGTAAAAACTATATTTTTTATGAACAAATCAAAGTTTAATCAGAAAATAAATAATCATATTCCAGCTTTTTTCTTCTTAAGAACTGACTTAATATTGTGACTTTTGGAAAAAACTAATCAAGTCACATAACATTTTGAACTAAAATGATAAAATATTCATGTTTAAAAACATTAAATTGTCTTTTTTAACGTAATTCTCAAAATACTGTGACTTTTGTTTTGAAAAATACGACGAACGGATCGTCAAATCCTTTTTTTTTGCAAATGTAAAAACATTTTGAGAGGTATGATTTTGATCTTATAAAATAATGACATGTGGTATAATACTAAAGATGGCTTTGTGGTGAAAGAGCTACCTGATTATGTGAGAACACCACGCCTTTGGTTTATGATTTACAGTATTTTTATGCTGAAACTACTGTTGTTTTTTATGAAATTAGGACTAGGAAATTGAAGATGGTGAACATGGTTGACATACCTTTCATAATCAGTATGTAAGTGTGAACTGTGAACTGCTATGTTATCATTTAGTTCAAAGCATCTCTGAGTCAAAGTGCAGCCTCACAGAGCAGCTAGCAGCGCTGTAGACTTTTTGAGAAACAGACATATTAAGTAGTTTCCACATGTTATGCCCATCTTTACTGACCTGTGCCTCGGGTCTTGAACGGCTGCTTGAAGAACACCACCACTCCGTACACGTTCACCACAGATCCAGCCGTCAGGTCGCCAGTCCCACGTACGTATATTTAGGAACCTTTTTCTTCCTGGAAACCTGAGGAGGAACACACAGAGGTAGAAAGAGGCACAAACAGCTCAGATTAGCACGCTATGCTAATAACACAATAGTGTTAGCATGCTCAAGAGATAGTTCAGATTCTTTAACGCTGGGTTTTAGAATAGAATAGAATAAAATCGTTTAATGTCATTATACACGTACAATGAGATAAATAAAAGCTTCTCCCTTTTAAAAGGTGCCATCAAAACAAAAAACATCACAACATAAGACAACAAATACACGCAGCATACATACTTAGGAATAAGGAATAAAGTGCAGTAATTATTTCCAGGAGTATAAAATTAAAATCTATAATGTAATAAATAATAATAGTAGGTATGTATTTATAATAATAATAATAATAATGATATATATGTATATATGTACAGTCACATTTCTTTCACATGCAGGATGATTAAGAGGTATGACTTTCAGGTGTTAAGAGCAATGATGGCTCTTGGGAAAAAAACTGTCTTTGAGTCTGTTTGTTTTGGATTTGATACACCTGTAGCGCCTGCCGGAGGGCAGCAGGTTGAACAGGTGAAAGCCGGGGTGTGAACTGTCCTTGACAATGTTTTTGGCTCTACTGAGGCAGCGGGAGGTGTAAATGTCCATCAGGGAGGGGAGAGGGCAGCCGATGATCCTCTGTGCTGCTTTTACGACTCTCGGAAGCCTCATCCTGTCGGCCTCAGTGCAGCTGGTGTACCACACTGTGATGCAGTATGTCAATAGGCTCTCCATGGTAGAGTGGTAGAAGGTCACCAGCAGCTTAGTGGCCAAGTTGTTCTTCCTGAGCACCCTGTGCAGACGCTGCTGGGCCTTCTTGATGACAGCTGTGGTGTTGTCCTTCCAGGAAAGGTTGTTGGTGATGAGGACGCCGAGGAACTTGAAGGTGTGGACCCTCTCCACACACGAGGTCGGTAGTATTCCTCCTGAAGTCTACGATGATCTCTTTGGTATTTGTGGGGTTCAGTGCCAGGTTGTTCACTGAACACCACGCTGAGACCTTCAGTACCTCACTCCTGTAGGCCGACTCATCTCCTCCTGAGATAAGCCCCACCACAGTGGTGTCGTCAGCAAACTTGACGATGATGTTCTCTGGGTGGGCTGGACTGCAGTCGTGGGTGTAGAGCGAGTACAGGAGAGGGCTCAGCACACAGCCCTGAGGAGAGCCGGTGCTGAGAGTGCGGGTGGAGGAGTGATGGGGGCCAAGTCTCACACGCTGGGGGCGGTTAGTGAGGAAATCTTTGATCCAGGAACAGGTGGGTGGGCGAAGGCCTAGGTTTGATAGTTTGCAAACTAGAATGTCCGGGATGATTGTGTTGCACGCTGAGCTGTAGTCAATAAAGAGCAATCTGACGTAGCTCCCACGATGCTCCAGGTGGCTCAGTGCAGAGTGGAGAGCTATGGCTATGGCGTCTTCAGTGGATCTATTTGCTCTGTAGGCAAACTGGTGCGGGTCGAAGGTGGGGGGAAGGCAGGCCTTTATGTGATGTAACACCAGCCTCTCCAAACACTTCATGATCACAGGTGTGAGTGCAATGGGGCGGCAGTCATTAAGGCTGTCTGTGGTTGCTTTCTTAGGAACAGGAATGATAGTGGCAGTTTTAAGGCAAGGTGGGATAACAGCGAGTTTCAGGGAGAGATTACAAATGCTGGTGAAGACCTGTGAGAGCTGGTTGGCACACGCTCTGAGCACCTTCCCAGGTCCTCCATCTGGACCAGCAGCCTTCCTGGGGTTCACTGCTTTGAGCACCCGTCTCACGTCATGCTCCTCCACAGTAAGTGGGGGGGTGCTGGAGGCGGTTGGGGGCTGGGATGAAGTTGCTGATTGCGGCTGTGGTGTCTCGAAGCGAGCAAAGAAGCAGTTCAGTTCCTCTGCTAGCGATGCGCTTGAGTCCCCAGTTGTCGTGTCACACCCCCTGTAGTTGGTTATGTTCTCAATGCCCTGCCACACCTGCCTAGGGTTGTTGCTTGTGAGGTGGTCCTCAATCCTTTTTTTGTAGTCTGTCTTGGCTTTTGTAATTCCTCTCCTCAGGTCGGCTCGAGCAGCACTGTAGAGAGCTCTGTCCCCTGACCTGAAGGCAGAGTCACGGGCCTTGAGCAGCATGCGGACCCGGCCAGTCACCCAGGGTTTCTGGTTTGGGAAAACCCTGATGCTTTTTACCACAGTGACGTTGTCGATACAGTATTTAATGTAGGACAGTACCGTCTCTGTGTAGGTTGCCAGGTCCTGGTGCTGGTGTTCAAATACATCCCACTGGGTGTGTTCAAAGCAGTCCTGAAGCTGAGCAAGTGCATCCTCAGGCCAGGTTGTAACAGACTTTCTTGTTGGACTTGTTCTCCGTCTAAGGGGGGTGTATGCAGGGGTCAGTAGCAGGGAGATATGATCTGACAGGCCTAGGTGGGGGAGAGGTATGGCTCTGTATGCGTGCTTGATGTTGGAGTACACACGATCAAGAGTGTTTTTCCCTCTGGTCGGACACTTGACATGCTGGTAGAATTTAGGCAGGACAGATTTTAGGTTGGCCTTATTGAAATCTCCTGCAACAATCTGAACGCCATCGGGGTGAGCCTGCTGTTGGTGGTTGATGGTGTTTAGCAGTAGGGAGAGTGCAGTGTTGACATTAGCTTGTGGTGGTATATACACAGCCGTGACAATCACTACTAAGAGTCAGTTTATCAGTTTAAGTGGACCAAGTGTAAAGAAAAATATGGTCCCAATTTTTACAAGGTGTGAGGTCTAAAGACTGTTATCAAACAGTGACAGTCCTCGTCTCTATATCATCAAGAGAAAGTGAGATCTGTGGAGAGAGATGGCTCTCAAACAGATGGGAGCTCACATGAAGCATCCTGACAGAAACAAGACCTACACTACACACTCTCTAACACACACTACCAAACACTCTCTAACACACACTCTAACACACACTGCAGTTAACCAGGCTCTGAGTCTGACCTCAGCGGAGAGCGAGGAGCTCCTCTTGGCTGCCGGAGAGGATCTTGAGACAGGAGGAGGAGGAGGAGGAGGAGGAGGAGGGCGAGACACCTGGAGGGAAAGTGAGAGAGGAGACATTAAAGTGATGTATTTAAAAAAAGTATATAAGTATCAAGCGTCTCAAATACCCACTTTATTTGGGATTCTTACCTCAGAACTCTACCACATAAGGGCCAAGGTACATACAAAATTAAAAGAATGGAGGAGATTAAACTATGAAAAACAACTCTTATATTCTCTGAGATTATAAAGTCATTTTTTCGTGTAAAGGATCTGCATCACTTCAGATTTCAGAGTTGGATCAAGCAGTCTGTGTGATCAAATCAGCCAACGTGCATTTACATTTCAACTATAATGAAGTGGCGTAAATATGTGGAGATTATCCCGCTGAACGAAACGCCTAAGCATCGTAATCGTGAGTTTGCTACAGTTTAATTTCTGCAAAACCCCAAAATACACTGGTAAACTGCCCCAACTTTTGGCAAGGATGTATCATATTGAAAATGAATGCATGGCATTTTCATAATGGATACCACGCACATTATACCTAACACACAGAGAGAAAATTAAAATATTCAGCTCAATACAATAACTAATGTACACCACTTATTTGGGTAATTGAAAGCGAATAACTGCATGTGTCTTGCTGTTCGGAGTTTGTATCTTCGTAATATATTACACTTATCGCGCAACCTAATGAAATGTTATGTACACATGACTTTAACTAACAAACATCCTCACATAAATGCAGGCGCTGTCCCCCCTCAGCAGCAGGTTAAACGGGTGCAGTTTGTCCTTTTGCACCGTGGGAGATTTCCCCACAGTGAAGCCGGCAGCCACCACCACATCCTGCAGGAAACAACAAGCGGAGAGTCAGGGATTAAAAACTGAGAGCATCCTCCTTCCCAGAGGGAGGACAGATTGAAGCGGCAGATGTTGCCTCCTCGCAGACGTGGAGCCAGACGAAGATAAGCGGCTGTGAAAAGTGGAGATTGTCTTTTGTTACGGGTGTCAGTGTTAAAGCTGAGCGCTGACAAAGGGACAGCAGATAGTCTGAATAATCACGTTAGAGACAAGCAGCGCAACAACACCTCCTGCCTTCAACACGCTTTACGGTGAATTCAGCTCCATGAGGGTGCCGCTGTGGGGAGAAATAAAGAGCGAGCTGACGGGAGGATTATCCCTGATGTGTTCAATGTCCCCGTCCAGGTTAAAAGCAGACTCAGCGCTCGGTAAACAACATGTGACACTATCGGAGGAAACGGAAAGTAAAACCCTGATTCACTTTGTTTGTAAAGTTCAAGGAGCTGTCACCCCAGAGACAGGATGAATAAAGGACACATTACTTTCTTTGAGACAGACGATATAAGTAACAGCAAGTGCAGTTTAATACTTCAGGTCACAGAATGATGGAGGCAGCAATGCTTCACAACACATTTGCAAAGACACAAGTCAATTCCCACACAAACGTATTAACACTGCATTGATTTAGATAAGAAGAGTCAATGATATAGAACATAATGGAGAAATTGGTATACATGCTATAAAACATGCTATAAAACATGCTAATAGAGTAAAATATGATGTAAAACATGCTAACATGCTATAAAACATGATGTAAAACATGCTTTCGTGCTATAAAACATGATGTAAAAACATGCTAATATAAAGTAAAACATGATGTAAAAAATGCTAACACAAAATTTATTTGAATTACTTTACAGACTTAATCTGTAGGGAAGCTTGTGAATTTTCCCCTGAGATCACTAGTTTTTTATCTTGCAAGAAATCATGATTTATTAGTTGATATCCATCCATCCATCTTCTCCCACTTATCCGTGGTCGGGTCGCAGAGGTAGCAGTTCCAGCAGAGAGCCCCAAACGTTCCTTTCCCTGGCCACATCAACCAGCTCTGACTGGGGTACTCCAAGGCGCTCCCAGGCCAGCGAAGAGATATAATCCCTCCACCTGGTCCTAGGTCTACCCCTCGGTCTCCTCCCAGCTGGACGTGCCTGGAACACCTCCCTAGGGAGGCGCCCAGGTGGCATCCTTACTAGCTTCCCGAACCACCTCAACTGGCTCCTTTCGACGCGAAGGAGCAGCGGTTCAACTCCGAGTCCCTTCCGGATGACTGAACTTCTCACTTTATCCCTAAGGGAGACGCCAGCCACCCTGCGGAGAAAACCCATCTCGGCCGCTTGTATCTGCGATCTCGTTCTTTCGGTCATGACCCATCCTTCATGACCATAGGTGAGGGTAGGAACGAAAAAGGCCCGGTAGACAGAGAGCTTTGCCTTCTGGCTCAGCTCTCTTTTCGTCACAACGGTGCGTTAAAGCGACTACAGTACCGCTCCCGCTGCTCCGATTCTCCGGCCCATCTCACGCTCCATTGTTCCCTCACTCGAGAACAAGACCCCGAGATACTTGAACTCCTTCACTTGGGGTAAGGACTCATTCCCTACTTGGAGTGGACAGTCCATCGGTTTCCTGCTGAGAACCATGGCCTTAGATTTGGAGGTGCTGATCCTCATCCCAGCTGCTTCACACTCGGTTGCGAACCGATCCAGTGAGTGCTGAAGGTCGCATAGTTGATATACAATATATAATTAACTAATGTGTCAAATAAATGTAAAAAGTACAAATTCCCTCTGAAATGTATTGGAGGGGAAATATAACGTAGCATATAAATGAAAATACTCACTTAAAAACCATTAAAAGTATCATTTAAGCACGGGAGAGTCAGTTACACACACTTCTCCTAAACATACCATATGTAAATGAATTCATCTCATCCTACAGAATGATGTCATACTCATTAAAAAAAAAAAACTATTCACTCAGCTCATTACTTTATTCAAATCAGAGGCTTTGTGATGCAGAGAAATACAATTTCCTCAGCGACACCTCTCAAAGAGCCTCGTTCTTTAATGAAAATAACATATTACAATCTCATCAGCTTCACATGAATATTTATATATTAATCATATTTTTCTTTTAAACCCTCACATGCTTAAAAGGAGGGAGCTTCAATGGAGTCGCTCCTACAAACTGATATAAATCAGTTTAATATAATATAGTAATTCCTCTAATTCAAAGTAGGGTGACAGGTGAGGAAGGGGAACAAGAATTCATAACAAGTCCTTTCTAGATGTGTTATATTAGAATAAGCTGAACAGCAACAATATGAAATGCAGTTAATAAAGAAATAACATCAAAGAAAAAATTAATTAATTCTCATTTACTCAGATTTTCAATTATACCATCAAATAAATAGATTTAGAGGAAAGAAAACACACAAAAAATAGGTGTGTTTGGTTGTTAGTTTTACCCTTATATGAAGATTAAGAATTTATTTTACAGATAGAAACACGTTTAATAACGGTAGAAAATGTATTTTTGGAGGTGGCAAATGTAATATGTAAAGGCCCTGACACACCAAACTGACACCAAAGAACACGTCCCGACGGACCCGACTGTTGTGTCGCCTCATGTCTCCTGCGTCTTGGCCAAAAAGTCGCACTGGAACACACTTCAGCCGACGGCCAAGTAGCATGTACGCACTGCACATGCGTGAGTGGCAATAACTCTCCTTACCAGCGGGTGGCGGTAGGTAGTGTGTATTCGTCATTCAAAAGACGCAACAACCGGAAGACAGACTGCGTGATACATACAAACAACAAATAGCGTGTGCATTCCATTTTCACTCTCGTCCATCACAGACTGTTTCACAGACTGTTTCACATAACGACTTACAATCGAAATCATGTTTAGTGCGGTGCTGGCGGTACACAGCCGTCTGTGTGTGCCTAATCGTTTATTTGCGTACCTCACTTCCGTTTCGCTTCTCATGCACTGATTCGCTAAGCTGAACAGCCAATCAGAGTGATTTCAACATGTTCAATCGGGAGCGGAAGGTGTCCGCACGGCCGCAAAGACACGACGGTGCGGGACAGACCAATCTGAGTAGGGTGACAGGACGCTCATCGACGGCCAGACCTCTATCGACGGCCGAAACCGGCTCGGTGTGTCCGGGCCTTTATATGTATTTGTTTATTTATCTTAGTCAGTGTTTAATATTTTCTGTGGTTTTCTGTATTTCTCTCTCAGGTGTAGGTCTTTCTTTTGTATCATCTTACGACTGTTCAGAAATATAAAAAGATATTGAACATAAAACAAAAAAAGGAAAATATAGAAATTCTTTATTTTATATAATTGTATTATAAGGAATTGTTTGGGAGCATTGAAGCTTCAGTGAAAACTATTCAGAGGTGCAACACGCTTCAGCAGATTCACACAAATAATTGCAGTAATTGTAATTTTGTAGAATTATAGTAAAGTATAAATATTTTATTTCTATTTCATTTTTTCTTAACACTTTTTTTTAATTAAACTTCTTATATTTTCTTTAAATATTTGACAGTATTTTATCTTTTCTTATTATGAAACCTTTTTAACTTTAAATTATTGTCCCTATATAAAATAATTGTATTGTCTTCTCATTCTAAAACGGGGCAAATGTCTTGAAATCTAATTTATCTCGGGGATGAAAAAAAAAATGCCTCTGAGAATAATAATAATAATAATTAAGTTATTCTTGTTTAATTTTAGCTTAGTGTAGGACCTCTCAGGGCTTTGTAAGAAATCAATGATCTTTAAACTAATTATAAAGACACAGGTGTAAGGAAGCAAAAATCTATAAAACGAGGCCATGTTTTCTCGTCCAATCTAAATTATTATTAAATTCAATATAGTTTAAAAAAATATATTTCATTTATTTAAATTAATATGAAGACTCAAGAAAAAATAAAGATGATAGAGCAACAGAAAAAACGAAATCTCCAAATTGTTCTCTTCCTTCCCAGAGAAATATTTGGCATTATTTTCTTTTAGCAGCTTTTTCTAAAAAAACCATCTGTTGTTTTTAGCAGGAAACAGTGAATGCATCATAAAAGCTACATTAGAAAATACATACTTTTTGCTTTTAACAGTTAAGCCCTGAGCCTGTTTTTCAGGTTCAGGCTCGAAAATGACATGCCCAGAACAAAAGACTATAACTTCACTTCTAAAAGGGGTAAATTAATAATCTTTTTTCTCAAAGCAATGATAAACCTGTGAGTTGGATGTAGAAAAGTCAGAATCAATATAGATTTTTTTTTATTTTAAAGTAAATTCAGATTGAACATAGTAAAAAAATGTAAATGATAGTGTCCGTCCAAAAATAAACCATTATTTATAGTGAAAACCACCCTTGAAGGATGGGATAGTAGACTAAAAGCTTTAGGAATCCAAACTATAACATAAAATAAGTACCCTGTATCAAGATTGATGCAAAACAAGTGACATTTGATCTTTTTAGAGAGATTTAGCAAAAAAAAACCCACTTCTGGGGTCATTTGGGTGCATTTTCCATATCTCTGGAACCCATTGGTCGATTTTGATGATTGACACCTCTTTTGAACCGTTAGAGCCAATAGAATCGAGGGGAAGTTCCTAAAATCCATCTAAACATTACCATTGGTGAATGCATCATGCCAGCACCAAAACCGGAAGCTGGGTTGTAGCTCTCACAAGCATGCATATGAAATCTCAGTTTTTGAGGGTTTTTGACAAAAATGTAAGGATGGATTATCAGTAATAATTTTAAAGTGACACCGAGACATTGGATTAACCTTGAGCAGCATTTTTATTCCCTTGAACACAACTTTTGATCACAAAACAGCAAAGTTAAGACATAACTATTGTTATGGTTTTAAAAATGGATGTTGTTTTCTTGCTCTGTTCTGGCTGCTAGCTCAGTGAGTTATGGCCGTGCAGTGATTGTCGCGAAGGGCTTATTTAGACGCCTCTTGTGAGAGTTGTGTTTTCTTTCGGTAAAAATGGTTCATATCGTCAGTTAGCTGAGTTTCTTCCCGTTAGGTGGGTATGAAACATTCATAGTTTTGTAAATGTTAAGAAGCCCTGAGACACGGTTTCGCGGGGGCTATGGGGCTTAACAGGTTAAAGGTCTCCTACTAAATTTTGATCAAAAATACTTAATCAAAATGACGTCAAAAAGTATTTTTCCACCATACGCCTGTTCCAAATAAAGATGTAGGACTCTATCACACACACAACACACACACACACACACACACACACGTGTTAACACTCCGTCAGCAGAGGAGAGAGAAGGAAACAGAGAATAACTCAAACTGTAAATTAGATTTAGCAGCCAGACGTCGTCATCTCCATCTTCCTCCACACTTTATCGCAGCAGGGTGTCTTCACACACTAAATATACATCCATATGATATATAATTCATATCTCAGTTTAAACTAAAAATTGTTTTTCATTACGCAAATCTAAGTCTGCCAAGTTTCTTCCCTTTTATGGGCCTTGGTAAAAATAGCAAATGCAGTCTAGTTACTAGACTGCATTTGCTATTATCTTATTTTAAAGAGTTATGAGATGAGTAGGAATATTTAGAAAGAAAAACATCAGTTAGAAATGTGTATTGTTTTATTTTTAAATATGGTTTTATTTCTGAGAATTGGGTTATTAGTTTTTTTTTTGTGTGCAATTAAAGTGCCAGTGAAGTGCATTTTTTTGCGCCAAAATGAAATGGCAGTTTCATTTCTTACATATAATTGTACCTGTTCATGGCTAAAATAATTTTTTAGGAAGTGCGAGGGACGAGATAAACATCGCAAATGTTTCATCCCGTGAACGGCCGTCTGAGCCTACCGCTGCTGCAGACGATAGCGGCTGTGACGTCACAAGATGGGCCCAGTTGTGATTGTAAACATGGCGGAGACTTCAGAAAGTGATACTGGTGCGAGAGAAATGAGTGATTTTGACAGCTTTTCGGACAGGATAGATGAGGAAAGTGGCCATGGAAGTCAATTTAGTTGAGGACAATATTTTGTCATAGATCTAGAGTAGATCTACACACAGGATTGGCCATCACCTGATCATACATTCATCTGTTCATAGCATGATGCAACATTCATGTTCACATGCAGTGTTGTGCTAGTTACTGAAAACCAGTAACTAGTTACAATTACTAGTTACTTCACTACTTACACCAAAAAGTAATGCGTTACTGTGAAAAGTAACTTTTTAGTTACTTAAAAAAGGGCACCCATTAATGCCCTTATACTGTAGCCTTCATTTCAGTACTGTTATTGCATCGGAGAATAATACAACCTGTTGATCAACTTGACATGCATTTGCATCACTGAACTCTGCTAAGCAATGTGGTCTATACAAACACAAACACAAAGATATGTTTCAAAGTGCCAATCCAGCCGCTGTTGCTTAGGTGGAGGTGGAGTGGCGTCGGATGAGTCTGGGTCTGTGGTCTTAGCTACTAGCTTCGTCCCAGCATGTTGTTTCTGCAGATGTTTCAACAGATTTTAATTGCTGTTTTGGGCAGTCGATAGGATCTTTGACCCGCCAAGACACAACTTACATTTAACTAAAACGTTCTTTTCTTTGTGCTCGACAAAAGTGAAATAGTGAGAATATCTCCAGGCGGAGAAACTCGACTTGAGCTCTGCCGCCGCCATGATAGTCTTGTTAGTAACACAAACACAGTGGCCTTTATTTTTCATAAACAATCTACGAATCTACGAAACAATGACACCAGCCACTCACCTTCATCTTTTGGAACAGAAACATCGCCACTTCGGCAGAATTGACATTACCACAGCCAGCGGCAATGCATCGCTTCCCGTGTGTTTTTCCTCCCTTTTTCTTCACTGTCGCCTCCATTGTCAGGTTTCCTCGATTGGCAATCACTTCCAGTCGACTGCGAAACACTTTCCAATAAAATACTCGCTCAAAAACGTTGGTAAATTCCACTTTGAAACAGAGACAAAATGAACGGTGGTGAATGTAAACACTTCGGCTGAGCCCATCTTGTGACGTCACGCAGTAGATCGCAAGCCACGCCCACGAAGGCGGATTTCCCAGCGGAAAATTCCAACTCGTCAAATTCGTTGCTATTCCAACACCTTTTATATGGGTTCCAATGGACAATTTTGGTCATTACTATACGTATTAGCATAACAGATCATGCACCGGCGCACACTTCACTGGGTCTTTAAGCTAATGTGTATCAAGTAGTTTCAATGTTTTCTGCTGTTCCCTTTAGTGTTTACTTCCTTTCTTCTTCTGCTGTTCCCTTTAGTGTTTACTTCCTGTCTGTCTTCTTCTGCTGTTCCCTTTCTTGTTTACTTCCTGTCTGTCTTCTGCTGTTGTTCCCTTTAGTGTTTACTTCCTGTCACTCTTCTTCTGATGTTTCCTTTAGTGTTTACTTCCCTTGTTCTTCTTCTGCTTTTCCCTTAAGTGTTTACTTCCTGTCTGTCTTCTTCTGCTGTTCCCTTTAGTGTTTACTTCCTGTCAGTCTTCTTCTGCTGTTCCCTTTAGTGTTTACTTCCTGTTTGTCTTCTTCTACTGTTCCCTTTAGTGTTTACTTCCTGTCTGTCTTCTTCTGCTGTTCCCTTTAGTGTTTACTTCCTATCTGTCTTCTTCTAGTGATTTCCCTGACGTCCAGCTCTCTCTCTTTTAACCTCTTTCCATCTATTTTCTTCTCTTTACTGGGATGAGTTTAGCGATCCTTAATCCAGAGTTTCGTGCTCTCCACAAATATGAAAAAGGAATATTTAAAAAGTATTCCAATGTGTTTTCTGAACATCATGTGTTTGACGGCAGAGTGAACCTACCCCTTGATTGACAGCTCCATCGAAGTCCTTGGCGATCGCTCCGAACAGAATGACGTTGATGGACGGGTTCTGAGGGGAGGCGTCCGGGGGGGAAACTTCTTCTATGAAACAAACGCAGAACATGAACATGATGAGGCATTTAGGTGACATACTCTATCATGTATGAGAGGTACATACTGCATATGTCAACATGACATATTTGCAGTACTTCGGGTCTCATGCTTTTGTGCTAAAGGTCACCTATTATGCAAAATCCACTTGTTCATGTCTTTAATACATCAACATGTGTCCCCTCTGTGTAAAGAGACTCTGAAAGTTTCAGGAACAAAGATTCTCTCACTTTTTGTCCTGATCCATTTTTATAAAAACCTGTCTGAAAATGAGCTGATCAGATTTTGGCCACTTTATGATGTCATAACGATTTTTTGTCTTGTGTCACCATTAGCCAATCAGCAACCAAGGTAGCCCCCTCCCACCTTATCACCTGAATCTCCTCCTAGAGCACCATTGTGTTCTTTTTAACCAAATACCTCTCAGAGGGGCGTGGGGAGGGGCTCCTTATTTTCATCTAAAGTAACAGACAGAGAATCAGCACTTTTGAAACAGGGCTGAAACAGAGGGGATTATGGGATGCTGCAATGATCTGTTTGGTGTTTCAGCCAATCAGAGACAGGCTCTGTATATATCTGAGACCTATAATATATTGATGAAAAACAGTATAATAGGGGACCTTTAAAGACACACTGCATATGTCATCATGAATTCTTCTCAGTACTTCTGATGTCATGCTTTTGTGTTAAGCACAGGATTCATAGTTACAAAAAAAACGACCCATCAGAATGACAGCGGATTTTAGGAATGCCTCTAAGAACACAAGACCAAAAAAACAGCAGAAACATTAGTGAGTCTGCAACTGATCAAACACAAAATCCCACCATGCACCAGCAGGTCAAATACTGTAGCAAATCTGACAAATTGTCTATAAAACAACATGGGGGGGATGTCAGAGTATTAAATGGATAAAAGGAAGGACGTCCCCCGCCACAATAAGAGTCTCAGCTCTCTGTGGCTGCTCAGAGATAAAAGAGGCCGGAGACAAGACAACAATGGCGTCCGTCTGCTTCTACTACACACACCAGATAAACGGCTTAAAACACACACACACACACACACACACACACACACACACACACACACACACACACACACACACACACACACACACACACACACACACACACACACACACACACACACACACACACACACACACACACACACACACACACACACACACACACACACACACACACACACACACACACACACACACACGCTGCAGAATAACAGCTCTATGATTTAGGATCCCAAACATCCTACCAAGAAATAAAGAGGGGCACATTTTTTAAACTGAAAACACACTTAGCTTAGCTTTTAATTAGCAATACCCTGTCTATTGGTCTTTATTTTCAATATATTTATAGGTGAATATATAATTATTTTTCATTTTTGTAGAGATAATATTGAATTAAATATAGTATATATGATATATCATAATAATAATAAAAAATTATATTTATATAGTGCTTTTCATGAACTCAAAGACGATCATATTTTGAAATGTAATTCAAGAATAAACAAACAGACAAATGAATTTACCTTGGATGATAATCTTTAAAATAAAGTCTCCAGATGCTGACGACACCAGCAGGCATTTTCGCAACACTTTTCCCTGAAGGAAAAAATAAAAACACTTAATTTAGACAAACTGAAAAACATTTAGCGCCCGTCAGCTGATCAAAGCCACCTCAGAAGAGTGAGAAACGATGATGAGCTGCGAGACAGGCGCTGGATTATTCTGCCGCTTTGGTTTTCACAAATATATTCGAGCGGCGTACTAATCAAAGAAAAACAGCCTCGTGTTAATAAAGACTGAAACGAGAGAACAGGTGGTGACAGGTGACAGATAGGTGGAAAGGGGATGAATAACAGAGCAGGAAAACACTTGACTCCACATGACGTTGAACCTTTGAAGGCTCTACAGAAGATAGTTTAGTTAATTTATTTCTTAAAGAGTCCTCTCCTGCTGATGTTCAGGTGTATATCAGTATGTAGTGTCTCTACTTTAAAGAGTCCTCTGCTGCTGATGTTCAGGTGTATATCAGTAGTGTCTCTACTTTAAAGAGTCCTCTCCTGCTGATGTTCAGGTGTATATCAGTATGTAGTGTCTCTACTTTAAAGAGTCCTCTCCTGCTGATGTTCAGGTGTATATCAGTATGTATTGTCTCTACTTTAAAGAGTCCTCTCCTGCTGATGTTCAGGTGTATATCAGTATGTAGTGTCTCTACTTTAAAGAGTCCTCTCCTGCTGATGTTCAGGTGTATATCAGTATGTAGTGTCTCTACTTAAAGAGTCCTCTCCTGCTGATGTTCAGGTGTATATCAGTATGTAGTGTCCCCACTGGGACATGTCTCCATGCTTTAATGTTCAAAAGCTCTTTATTTTTCTCATACTGCCTGTGCTGCAGCTCCTCTTTCACCCTCTATCTGAAACCACAGCCCAGTCTGCTCTGATTGGTTGGCTGGCTGGCTCTGTTGTGATTGGTCAACCGCTTGTCCCGCCCCTTAGCCTATCACGTACAATGTGTTGGAGCGCTAGCCAATAGAAGCGTGAGTGTTACGTAGAGATGTCACTATGTTCAGGAAGCACACAAAGGAGTCCAAAGGAGGCGTTTCAGAAATTTAAACATTTGATAAAGCCATGTTCGGTGTGTGGGAGAGAAGCTCCCCATGGAGGGAACACAGGGATTTTAGCCTTTTCAGACCATTTACATGCACTGAAACCTATATAATATGCTACAGGAAAAAAAAAGGAAAAAAAAGAAGCATAGTAGGGCCTCTTACATTTGTTATATCTATAACAACAAACAAGGAGAAAAATATCAGTCTTGTAATTTCGTTAAAATAAAAGTACCTTGACAGTTTTGTCGGAGCAGTTGGTGCTGGTGCTGATGAGCGCGATGGAAACACAGCTCAGGTGTTTCGGTACCTGGGCGCCTGGCCCCGCCCCCTCTGAGAGTACATGGACAGGCATGACATCAAGGTGACCTGAAGGACACATCACACATTATATACTGTACCAACAAACTGGTTAAAGTTGACCGATATTACAACTGAGATATGATCCGTGGTATAAGAGGGAATGGTCATCTTTTAAACATTATTCACATTAGTTAGAATTGTCTGGTTGTTGGCCCGAACTTCCCTACAATACTTAATTCATAAGAAAATGTTACTTGTCCGAAATGTATTCGGACAAGTAAATTGCCAAACTCACTTGTCCAAGGACAAGTACTCTCTAAAAACGTTTTCTTACACTGTTAAGATAACTTGTAACCGTAAGTTATAGTATATCAGTGGTTCTCAACTGGTCAGGCCTCGGGACCCACTTTTTCCTTTGTCAATAAATCGCGACCCGAAATTCTGAACCACTCAAATCTATTCAACAAAAAATTGTGCTGTAATATATACGCTTTTCAGCATACAATATTAAATAAAGTGAAGTACAGTGCATATACTGTATCCCTTATATCCCTTCACAGAACTAAAGTATGCTTTTAAATAAGGTTTAATGAGATGATGGAATCAAAGCTGAACTGTATAACATAAAAAGGCACACGTGCTGAAAACCCAACCCCAGAAGGGAAATACTAAGATATAAACTACGCATTCTGGTACACTCTGAGAAGAAAATAAATGAATCTATTACTACCCGACATATTAATAATATTTTATGCCATTGTTTGTTTGTCACTTTGTTCTGACAGCTGAACCTGCTGCTCCACACAGAGAGAAGAGCAAAGAGGAGATAGTCTGTGTGAATTACTTTAAATTGTGGGTAAGGGTAGATAGCTCCCATTGTTCTGTGACCTGTCAATCATCCAACCGGGGGTCATATTTCATTATGTGTTCATTTTTATCTGAAGTTGTACCCATGGATGTATAAAGAATAGATCTACCGCAAAGTTATTCTCCGTGGGGACTTCCGGCAACAATTCTGATTGGCCAGAAGACTCAAAAAAACATAAAAACCGTTTATGGTCTCCGGTACTTCCAGTCGAACGCCTACTGCATGCACAGCGTTAGAAAATCAGGCCTTCAAAATAAAAGTTTGACTTTTTTTTCTTTCTTTTTTTTACTCACACATCTGCGACCCACTCGAAACGGGTCCGCGACCCACCAGTTGAGAACCACTGTCTTAAAGTGTATCTTATCTTATCAGATGCCTGGAAACAGACATTTAACAAGATATGACAATATGTTCAAGACCCTAAAGAACTAGAGAGTTCAGTCTCTGGTTTATTTCAGAATTACGTCTCCTTGAATCATCGGATGTTCAGTTTGTCTGGTTTAAACAGAAGTGAAGGCTTCAATCTGTCGTCTTCTGACAGACTCTGATCCGACCCGTTACTCCTGCTTTTTTTATTAAAGGTCCAGCAGAGTGACCGTCCTCCACCACCATGACGACTCATTACCAGGATAAAGAAGCGTCTGACAGGAAGCACCAGATCCATGTCGACAGCGCGGGTTAAAGTCTGCGAGGCGTTTTCAGAGAGGAACCCAGAAAAGTGTTGGCCGTGTTCCCAGCAGGTAGCACGTTGCTTCCTGTCAGAGCTCGTTAGTTTGATGCGCGGCAGATTTGACCGGCGAGTCCCTCGGTGGTATGGCGTTGAAGGAGGATGGCGGAGCGGGAACAGCCTGCGAGGGACGGAGAGATGTTCACTCGTCCGTACGCTCGCTGCTCAGCCAGGCGGAAAACACAGCCAGGATAAAAAAAGAAATCAAACGGAGCTACCTGATTTATACCAGAGGGCCTGCATTACTGCATGATGAGGGATTCAGTGTTCAGAGCGGCTCTGAAGGTCCTGAAGGTCTGTCTGTCTCTCAGTCTGGGCCTCAAAATATCTCAAACCTCTGCTACACATATATTTGTTGTCTTTTATTTTCTGCACACACATATTTAATGTATATGCCATTCCTTGCACACTTAATGCTAATAATAGCCTACGTTTAAATAGCTGTAATGTGGCCCTTCATATTATTTATTTGACAGTCTGTCATGGTCAACTTGTATATATTTGACTTTTTAGCTCTTTATTTTCTATTTTGAGATGTTTCTATTTTATGTTTGTTTATTTTCTACTCAAATAATATGCAATGCCTTTGTTTTAACAGCTGCTGTGACTGTAACGGAAACATTTCCCAATTGTGATCAATAAAGTATATCTTATCTTGTCAATTTTTAAATCTGCACAGCTCTCCACTTTGAATATATATTTGTCATATTTTGTTATATTTTACAATACTCAGTTTCTCACATATTTATATTTTGTGTAAATATTGTCTTTATTTTTAATTAGCACAAATAGTCTTTAAAATTGCTTTTATAAAATAACAATTTTGTCTTTCTTTCGGTGTCTTTGTACGCACCATTTACACCAAAGCAAATTCCTCGGATGTGTTAACGTACTTGGTTATAAAGCCGATTCTGATTCTGAGTAATGCTCCTCCTATGACCGGTCACCGGTATTTAACAAGATCTGACTGGGAAAACCTGGGAAAGACCGGCAGATTTAAATACTTTCGGTCAGCTGAAACTAAATCCCACTAAGCAGAATTTGAAATGATTTGAAAATATGCCGAATAGACGAGTTAGCAGCACCAGCCGCTATCATGGAAGAGCACAGCGAGATGCCATCACACTCACGGAGAAACTCAAAAATAAAACACAGATAACATTTGACCTGAATTTCTCCCATTTGTCCCAGAAATATAAATCTTTCCAGACATGTTGACCAACAACAAGCGGCCAATCCACCCGAAGCTCACATGGCAGCTCAGAAGGATTTCAACAGCGTAAACAAAACATTTTAGTCTTTTTTAGTCGGTGCACACTTGTAATAAAATCTGAAGTAGTGAACGTGTCAGATTCTTTGTCAATTTACACGAGAGGTTCTCAAAGTTTTGATGCCCGAACAAAGATTTACGAAGCCATGATTGATAGGTTGCACAGATATAACAATAGATCCTTCAAGCACCAAATTCACATTTTGCAGATCAGGAAGATAATATCCGTCCCCCGACTAGATTTGATATTATTCCAGAAACCTTGATTTTCTCCTCAACCATACTGCTTTATATATGTTGAGGCATTTCCATCTTACTTCTACATTCAATTGCTGAGTTGTCCACCGAAATTGCTCAAAACCGAACACTTTGTTCATCCAAAAAAGGTCCAATAGTCAGTCTGAGAAAAGTCAACTTCTAGGTACATTTCATCAGTGTAGCCCACATGTATTAAAGAGTCCCTATTATGTGTTTTGGGGTTTTCCCTTTCCTGTACTGTGTTATATACTGTAGGGTTTTGTGCATGTAAATGGTCTGCAAAGGCTAACATCCCCTGTGTTCCCTCTTCTTTGATATCTCATGACACCTTATTACAGCTGCCATTCACCCTGAATAAATAAAGCACCTCAAAGGGATGATATGAGGGTCTTAAAGGTTTCATTTTGCCCTTATGAACTAACATCAGAGAGTTGCATCTGATATCATCTTCTGCCAGGGATTCAATGAGAGATCCATTAACCTCAGAGTCTAGGGAAACAGGTTTTATGCCAAAGGGGAAACAGCAATCAGAACACAACCGAGACAGCACACTGTAACATAAACCTGAAGTATATCTGTGTAAGTTAACATTGAGGGCGTCAAGGCTCATTCTTGTAGGATATTTAAAACTGTGCCACATTAACATGGCTCCGCTTCTTGACTCGCACGTTAAAAACAGTCCAAATAAAACTCTGTAGGCGCTGATTTCTTTGCCTTCCTTTGGCTGATTTATTGACTTCTTCCATAAAATTAAATAAACAAATATACCAAAATGATGGGGGGAGCTAGTGGAGCACGCTCATGAACTGTTCGCCGGAGCGCATAAAGCAGACCCTTCACGCGATAGCAGAGCAAACGGGTATAGGAGGGGTAGAGCGAGGGATCATTGTCCACTAGTTAATCGATCGCAGATGGCGTCGTGCTCGCGGACCAATAAAAAAAAATTAAACCTAAATGGGTCGCGAAATATACTTTGGCGGACGCCCAAGTAAAGTCTATGCATCTATGTGCGATATTAAGTAGGCAAATTAACTCAAACACGTCATGTGACAATTCTTTTGCTGCTTGCTACAAAAGTGAAAGGTACTCGAGTGAGTGACATGCAGGCTCTGCATGCACAGCAAACCACCAATCACAATCATTCTTGATCAGATCACAGCAGGATAACCGAGCTAGCTCAGCTTGTTGCTCTGATAACTTAAGATCCAGAAGTCCGTGACTAAAATCCTTCATCCGGTTAAATATCATTAAAAAAATACCAATTGTATAGCATTACAGTTCAAGAAAGGATGGTTTGCGGACAAAAAAAAAGGTATTTTCTTCAATTCCAGTATTTTTTCATATCGCAGGGGAAGAAAATATCGCAATGTCAGTTTTTTCCAATATCGTGCAGCCCTAATGCTTGTCATGTCTATCTCCATAGAGGCTGAATCATCATGTTAATCAATAGCTATCATATGCCTAAAACAGTCCTGATGCTCTTCTAGGTAATCATACATCCCGTCATGTACACAGCTACAGTTGGGATACCTTTGTTATCATGTTACTCTCATATTGGAAGAGGACATTCAGTATTTTCCCAACAATTATCAACACAAAAAATGGATCTAAGAGAGGGTATCATCAACGCTTACCAGACAGCACACTGTAACATACACCTGAAGTATATCCGTGTAAGTTAACATTGAGGGTATCATCCAAAGAGATCTTTCAACGTATTTTCAGGGATTAAAAATAGCCAGCAGCTCGTCCGACCATGGATCAAACCCCACCTGTGATAAAGTCCTGACACCTGGCCCTGCAGTATCTCCCCCTGTGTGCCAGCCTCAGTGAATGAACGGTTCAGTCTGAGCAACACATCACAGACCACCACCCGGCTGTAAACATTCGCCTGTTTCCCCACGGTGGGAAAGCAGCTGATCCCTGCAAAATGTGGGCCAGGCACCCCGAACAGACGGAGACTTCCTGCTCCTCTGAGCATCACCGAAAACCAACGCTCAGCTGCTCTGGGACCCTCATTAACTCTGGGTGACTCAAGTTCAGCCCAATGACATCAGGAGGAGGCTGAGAGGCAGAGATATGACTGCTGGGGAGGCTTGATGGTCACACAGACTGAAACATTACAGATCTGCTCCAGACAGAAGTGACACTGAGCAGAGAGTCTATAGCAGCTCAGTGAGTGGAATTGTGCAGACATATTTAGTAACTGAGGTCTCAAACTAATAAGAAATGATGCAGCCTTGCTAGGAAAAACAACGATAAACTAAGTTGCAGGTTTGATTTCACGATAAACTTGAAACATGCAAGTGGGCATTTTAGATTTTTTCGCATCAGAGCTGGTTATCTTAGGCCATGACGACAGATATATTTGAAAACTAATATTTTCTTCTACAATTTGGACTCTCACCAAAATGCAAATACAGCTTAAAGTCAAGCATTTTGTTAACAATAAAGTCCCCACATAAGAGTATGCATGCCCACTGTTGATCTGTGTACGAGCGCCATAAACAACAACAACATCAACAGCAGAGCAGCAACTCAACATACATCCACAAATATGAATAACATTTCGCTTTTCATTTCACTGCAGCCCCTTTGGCCGTGTACCAAAATGCTGTTAAACAAAGGAAAAACAACTGTAATTAAATATATAATTAGCTACTAGTGTTGGTTTTATAAAGCAGTGGTTGAATGTACGTTTAGTATTGCACTTCGGTTCAAATTAGAGCTACTTTACTTGAGGAACAGGAACATATTGTCCCTTTTATTCCACTAGATGTATGTCACAGCTTTAATTACTTTTCTAAATAGGATTAATGCATTCATAAAAAAGCACAATAATTCAGGAAATATTTATTTGTGCCAACAGTTCTTACAAGAACAGCTAAATCAATTAATCAAGTAGCATATCCAAACTTTTAAAGTCAATTGTAATTTTATTTGAAAATTGGAGTTATTTTGGGGATTTTTCATAATTGAAATAAGACTTTTGCTTGTAACAGTGTAGGGCTGCTCAATTAATCGTATTTTAATCGCAATTACGATTTTGCTTGCAACGATTATGAAAACATCATAATCAAATAAAACGATTATTTTTTTATTGGTTTTTCAGTTGAATTATACTTAAAGTTCAGGGTAATCAACTGTTAAAAACATACTGTTCCATTTTTTTTTTCAATAAATGGATGTTTTCAAAGTAAATGAATAATCGTTTTTAATAATCGTGATATCAATTATTGACCCAAATAATCGAGATTATGATTTTCGAGAGCCCTATAACAGTGTTCTTGTTGTCTTTGCATAAATAAAGGATCTCAATACTTCATCCACCTCTGATTTTAAGTTACTACAGCCAAAAAGAAAACAAGATCTGAAAGTTGGAATCATAAGTTGTTGCATTCTCATGTGGACGGAGATATTCTTTATTGTTGACAGTATTTATTCATTATAAACAAAGGAGACCAACATCCAGTCGCAGAGAAGACCTGAGACTTAAAGTGGCTTTATTTAATTATCTTTATAACAGAGGATCATTTCCTGTTACAAAACAAACAGTGGACTTTAAATGACTCTCCCATTATCCACCAGAGACAAACTAAACTCGCATATTTAATTGCTGTTTAACAATTTCCTGAGTGCTCTCATTAATTATGGACCGAGGTGAACTCCAACACACCGAGTCAGTGTCGAAGGTTTACTCTTTGCAACACAAAACCTCCAGGAGCCACAGGAGTATACGCTCCAGCAGTTTCACCTATTGAATAAATGAAATAATAAAACTCCGGAGCTCAGGAGGTGATTTCAGGGGTTTTTATCAGGTCAGGAGCAGCTTGCCAGTGCGGAGCAGAAGAAGTGTGTCGAGGGAGAGCAGCTCAAAGAACCCCATTTATTAAAACACACACTGCAACTCTGAGTCACTGGTTCTCTGAGGACGAGAGCAGAAAACACACTGACCCTGTACACACACACACACACTGAAATCACACCATATCCAAAAAAGTAAAAAGGTACAAAAATGCAAAAGCCACTTGGTTGCTGCCTCACCTTGCAGCTCATCACAATAGAGAGGTGCAGCAATGAGTCCTAAAACCAGGATTGAGTCAGCATTTCACCACTTCTAGGTTCACTCGTCTCCAAGTCAATGGTTTTCTGAATTGTTTTTGGTTAGATACTGAAATAAGGTCTGTGGTTAACACAAGCTGAAGAAATGTTGCACTACGACATAAGATATGTCAAAAAGGTGACGCTAAGTGCAACCAAGAGCTTAAAAAGAATTGTAATACAACTAAAATATCTACAATTAACTGCCATGAACTGACAACACACGGTGATAAAGTACAGGTTGTCAATCACAACGTAGCCCTGCCTATAAGCATTCCCTCCATTGTTGTCTATTTTACTCAACTTGGGACCAAAACTGCCAAAATAACAACAAACATGTGATGAAGAAGACTTGAAACTAGCAATTGAGATTATAAACTCATCATGAACATGTTAGCGAAGGTAATAAATCAAGTGAGAAGTAGGGACGTTATCTCATATACTTCTATTCAATCTGTTGTAAACAGTATCTACTAGAATAAAGTATAGGTGCCTTCAGACATGGAGGTTTTCGCTTTTTATTCAGAGCAAATAGGCTCCGATTGACATAATGTGCCCAATCAGTCCAAGAGCCAAACAGTAGGTCACATAAGACTTGATGGTGAAGAAAGTCGAACATTTGGCAGATAGAACGACAGATATTAGTTTTTAAGAAGTTGGTAGAGACCAAACCAGAGCTAAAAGTTGAGTAAATATTTGATCTATTATCAGGTGGACAGAAGCACATCTCCAATATCGTGTCTGTTGCATGTAAAGTTGGCATCTGTTTGCTATTTTTAAACGGTTGAACATGATGCTTTCAATGTCAGTGAAGTGTAGATTAAGATGTCTTTGTAGATAGTAGATCAAAATAAGGTATTACAACTGCATGTGGATCGATCAGTAGCAGGACATGTAACTTATAACTCTGACAGTGTTTGTGCTTTGTTGAAGTTACTATAAATCTAGACCAGAATGAACTGTTAAACTCAAGATTATGATTTCCTTTTCATCTCGTTTCATCTGCTTCCTCATCAGAAGAGGCTTAAAATATTCAGTTTTTCAGAAGAACTGGAGGAGGTACAATGATATACACTGTCTGTGCGGAAGAGACATGTTTTTTTATCCACGAATCCCCGCAAATCACCCGTCTTATCTCCTCACCCCTGGGTGGAAAACACAGATCTGAAAAGGATATATTTCCACACAGGCTGGGGGAGTTTCCTCTGCAGTAGGAATCAGAGTAATCCTCCCAGAGGGCAGCGGGAGATGAAGCTACGTTCCCCCGCAGATAAGAAGAAGCTGACACAGGCTCGATAACACACACATCACCACTGTACACACATGGAAACAAGACGGCTCTCAGCTGTTCATTAGCCGCAGAATAAACAACATCATGATGAGCAGTAAATACGGATGTTCGAGTATTCTGGTCCGAGCTGTCACAGTACAGTTGCGTGCATAAAACACGCGACGTAGATTGATGCACGAAACTTCTATCTGTACGTCGTTAACTGAGGTAAACAAAACAAGCTGACTGGCATGAGTCAAAAGGACTATTGAGGGCGCACATTAGTTGGAAAAAGTGCCGCGGGGTCCCGTTAAGGTTCATTCTGAAAATCAGCAACGGAGAGAGGGTTGTGTCAAAGAAAAATTGAAATGATAGAGAGGTATACGATAGTACAAAGGTTGTTTGAACACAACTTATTATTTAATAACTTAACAGAGGGGAACTATGGCCGACAAGACCTGAAATACAAAGTGGTATGTAAATGGAAACCGATCTTGTCCAGTCTTGTCTATTCAGCGCTCTTTTGACACACTTTTAACAAACTTTTGGGGGAATTTTCTTTACCGGACATTATGATCGGAGAGATTTATATTAGTCGGACTTCCAGAGATTTTCCTGGTCAAAGTCTGGTAAACACTAGCTAACGGAAACACTGGTATCGGCACTGCTTTACCTCTGGTGGTATGTAAATGGGAACAAAGTTGCAACATGCTAACGCACATTTGACAGATTAGTCTCTTACTTTTAGTCAGAGCATTTGATTTATTCATTGCTGTCGACAAGTAAAGTTTATATTAAACAAAAACTGCTGTAAAGAATGTGCCTACCCTTACTTTAACTGGGAGGTAAAAACTAAAAGGTAAAGTTCTCCTGAGGAGTTCACATACCTTGATAGTGATGTACACTTTAGTGCTTGTAGAAGCAGATTTCTTTAGCTCCTGGAAACTGAGAGCCTGTAGAGTTGCTGACTGCAGTGACCGGTTTCATTGGATTAAGGTGGTTAGAGGTTTTAATGAGCTCCTATGGAGGTGACACCTCGATAAAAAAAAGGATTTCTACTAAATGTAATCTCGCTTTTCTGCTGAGAAGCTGTCCGATAAGAGGAGCGAATCAGCAGCTCTGTAATTACTGAGAAGAGAAGAAGATAACTTAATAATGCCATTAAAGGAACAGAGGTATTTTGTATTAAACACCTTTCAGTAATGTTAGATATCAGGAAAGTATTGCAGGGTAAAGATAGGCAGGTAATTCAAATCTGAAACTTCAGCTGATACAGCTGTGCATTGTCAAATATGAGACGTGGCTAAAAACTTGATTTAGGGGATTACCTGAACTTTAACGTCTCAAACGATAGGAATAACATTCATTTGAACACCAATTACATCATTGTTACAGTTACAGTATGTCAAAGAGATCCCTGCAGATTTTGCCAGGAAAAGGATGGAGAGTGCGTGCTCTTGTTATGAAAAGCTAAAAAAAATGTCATTTATAATTCCATACATAGCCTATGTAGGAATAAACGTACTGTACAAAGTGATTCAAGTCTTATATAACATCGGGAGGATTAAATGAAAATAAGATCAAGAAGAGCGCAGTGACAACAAAGTCATGAGCCATAAGTCAAAATGGTTACTTGTGACAAATCATTAACGTATAATAATTAATGGTATATCTGTTATTAATTGATGTCCATTTTTTTATTTTGTTTGTTCCTCCATTCTTCTGATTTGTAGATTGTTATTAAATTGATTTTATTTTGTTTGATTACTTGTTAAAAAATATAATTTCTCAAAATGCAAGTACGGTTGCTATGACAATACAAGCATGGCAGACACACACACATACATAGGGGAATCTCACAGTCATAAACTGTATTTGATACTGATAACTGCCACACAAACAAGAGGTAGCAGATCAGAAAGAAAGACAAGCTTCCCAACATGTGATGAAATCTACAAAAACATTGGATTCACAGATGGCCAACAGTGAAGGGAAATTGATCTCGTCAAAAGCTATTTGTTTTGTTCTACAATGCCTGTGTCAGAAATCAAGTGAGCCTTAGAAGTTAATTAATCCCATCCTGCCAAACCTCAGCCAATCAGGACGTAGCGAGACAGGGGGGGGAACAAACACGTCCGACATGAGAGTGACAGCCGTGATTAGACGCTGCCTCTCTGACAAAGTGAGTGTCAGAACCACAAACTGTACTCTGCCATGTTCAGCCGACGCGTTCGCCAAGAAACATGATTTTCCTCCACATTAGCATAATCTTTGTCCTCCGCTCTTTCTGTGGGGATGAGAGGGAGAGAGGCTCAACAGAAGCAGAAAGAAGACAACTCCCAGAATAGATCTAGAGAGGATTTTCCCACACTGGAGTGTTTCTGTGTGAAGAATCAGCAGCTGACGGACATGCTGCTGCTCCTCATTTACAAACTCACTGGGCTGACATCACTACTAAAAGAGGGGTGCAGGAATGAGTCCGGAAACCTCAAAATGTGTCAGTATTTCAACCATTTCAGTTATTTCAAAGTCAATGTTGTTTATTATTAAAACCCCACTGGTGAATGTCTGAAGCTTTTAAGTTAGCAGTTGCTCACAAGCATCTAAATGAATCGACTAATCGTCATCACACTGAACATTAGCCACCTTTAGCTTAGCGGTGGTGACGTGAAGTCATGTGACCGTGCTGTAGTTCCTTTATAGAGAGGCGAAGTCCCTCCCTTTCCGGGGGACCTCCATGGGACCTTATTTCGGAAAAAGTATGTATTGAAGTCAATGGCGAGAGAAAGATTATCTTTCGATCCCGTTTGAATTGTGCCACGAATTACACATATGATGTTTGTCAATTTAAAATTTCATTTTGAAAGTCAAAAAAATAAAAATGTGTCGTAAAACTGTGAAGTAACACTTTTTTTGTGTGAAACCGCTCAATGAACTACATCTCCCGTCTCGTACCACACACCAAGACGGCCGTCACGTTGGCACATGTCACTTCTTTCTTTCAGAATGAGGCGAAAAGTATTAAAAGAGGTGAAAATCACTCCAAGTCTGGGCATGTTGAGAGCTGTACATACACAAAAGGGGAGTGAGTCGGTTCCGTAAGAGCCAGCATGCGGGACCGGGATTCTGGGATTTGTAGTCTTTCTAGTTGCGTATTTTTCATAGTCTTATATTTCAACAGTTTTACGACAAACTGTGACTTTTTTTACATGGAAATTATTTTTTAAGATTGACAAATATCATATGTGTAATTCGTGGCACAATTCAAACGGGATCGAGAGATAATCTTTCTCTCCCCATAGACTTCAATACATAATTTTTCCGAAATAAGGTCCCATGGGTCGGAAGTAGATGGGCGGGACTTCGCCTCTCTATAGCCTAACATTCATAATGCTAAAATCTAACTGCATTTTATTGAGGCATGATGCTAACTTCAAGGTCGGCCCAGAAAAAAAAAAAAAGTAATGACTGCAGCACTCTATACTTCATATATAATTTGGATTTTTAAGTCCTAATGATTTGAGGGAAATATGTCATTAACATTTTTACGGACAAGTAATCAGAATACTTTATTTCTTTTGGTAGCAAATCAGGTTTTGTGACAGTTCCCTTGATTTAGAATGACAATACAAATACAGTGTGGCAGGTATCACTACAGAGCCTACAACAGTCGTCTGAGTCATATTTCATATTTCTTTGACTGAGTTTTATGCAGAACAGACACAGAAAACACTTTGTAGACTCAGTCTGCTCTTTCAAGCCTCGAATCAGCAAGAAACTTTTCATGTGGAAAAGGATGAAAAAGGGGCAGGTGGTCTTTGTAATGCAGCAGCCAGCAGGCGGAGAGGAGAAAATAACCAGGGAGCCTCAGACAGATGAAAGTCCAGCGTCCTGAACCCCTCATACAGCCGTCCAGCAGGAGGTCGCAGGGTCATGAATCCAATGATCCATCCCACAGCGAGCGGCCGCACATTCAAAAGCAGGAGACCACTTTCAACTCTCAGAGAGGAGGGGGAGGGCAGGCAGGGGTGGAAGAAGCACTCAGAGCCTTTACTTTGGTAAAAATAGCTATATAGGTGCAGGAATGAGTCTTAAAACCGTGAAATTAGTTAGCATTTAACCACAGGTTTTGGGGTTAACTCGTCTCAAAGTCAGTGTTTTCTTTTATGTGTTTTTGGTTGTTACCCTGAAATAAGGTCTGCGGGTAACACGAGCTGAAGAGATTTTAAAGATTTGTTTGTTTGCTACAGAGATTATTTTCTTCAATATTAGAAAATCACATGGAGGTTTCCCATTGGCCTTTTCTGAAGGAACCCCTTACGATGGTAACTTTTGTGTCGGCCAACTAAAATGCGTCATATTATAGCAACGATTGAAGAATCCAAATTGAGGCACAACAAGTGATTCTTTCCTTTATTTTACTGCGGCAGTGTTTTCCTAGGAAACTAGGTTAGAGACGATTGGTAAGCTCTCAAAACTTGTACAACAAGTTGACCTGCTGCACTTATTAATCACTGCAAAGTGAAGAAACTAAATAACGGGTCATTTTCAATCAATCCCATGCTGAGTTAAATCAGCTGCTGACGCAAGACTGATATAATCAATGCAACTGTGACAGTTTAATGAATCACATCACTTAGTAAATGTGTCCCCTGCTGTGTTCTGTAGCACTGCTCATACTCCCTGTAGCTTCAACTACATTTGATAAAAGTGTAAATATAGCCTCTGGTTCTTGCACTTCTGTCATGAAGCAAGAGATTGTGCAAGGCATTTTAGGCAAACATTTAGACGCACATTAATACAGACTATAAAAACAGTGTGATATATATATATATATACACTTACATGTATTCTTTACAAATAATTAATGTTATGTATGGCAGCTACGTCACTACTACCTACCTTTATAATGCTGCTACTTGTTTTTTACTATGGATCTTTATTGATTTGACTATTATATTATTGTGTGCTTGCCTTTTTATTAAATTATGTTCGTCAACTCATTTTATTTTGTCTTTTAAGCACTTTCCCTTTGCTGTAGCACTCGCTGTGGCCAATTAAGGATTTCTGATTGGGCGACGAAGTGGTATATTATTGGCTGCGGTCGAGTTTAGATTATCACGGACCGGCTCACTGCACACTGTCAGGTTGCAGCCTCTAAAAATCAAAGAAATCCACAGAGCCCGGGTTCAATTTTCATCTGTTCGGCCTTCATATCTACACATCAACGAGGGAAATATAATCTGATGATTTTACAGAATATTCTGATTGCTTCGACTCACAAATTAATTGACGAGTGTCCCAGCGCTCAACACTGCAAGCGTCTCTGCACATGGACTTGATTCAGATTACTTTTCACAACCATTGCTATACCATTTTTGTTGGGGTACCTGTAACATGCCAGGAAATGTAGAAGTGCATCAGCAAAAGGCTAGAAATAAAGCTTATACCAGCCGGTTTTAGGCAATGTAGGTTTAAAAGTGAATTTGAGTCTCTTTGGCAAGTGTTTAATGATAAAGAAATTGCATACAATTTCTGTAAGAACCGCTGAGAGCTGTGTTTGTCCATGCTTTGCTCAAGGGCACCACGGCAGGGCCCAGGAGGTGAACTGGGACCTCTCCAAGTAGCAGTCCACACTCCATGTTTAGGTCTGGTTGGGGGCTTGAACCGACGACCCTACGGCTCACAGTCGAAGCCCCTACTGACTGAGCCACTGCCGGACAAGTATAACAACATGGGACAACTACTAATATCTTTCCTTTTTTTCTTCAAACATTTTGTTTTAATCTGTTTACAAGAAGATAGCTGATGTGTTGCTTAAAGAGGAACATTCTGATACAAGATAATGGATGTTAGTTCAGAGCAATTGATCCATGTTTCCTATATTGCAAAAGGTGACTGCCCTTTATTAAATCATCCATGCCAAGAAATATAACAGCAGGTTTCCATCTTATGGGATAAATGGTAGAGATGGGAATTATAAGAGTTGGTCTAATGAGAATTAAAATACTGTTCACTAACAATATCCCACAATATCCATTAACTATGGTTGAAATGGCATCCATTTGTTTTCTTTTGAGGCACTTGTATCAGTCAGTTACATGTTGGATAGATCAAAGTGAAGTTTTACAGTTCATACACTCGTAATTACTCCAATATGACAGGAATGATGCATAGACTGCAAATACATGCTAAACAACGGCTCAATAGGAGAAAAATGTCATTTTGTGCAGCAGTCACTTCTATAAAAGACATGCAGTCACTTCCTTTGAGAAAATAAACTAGTGTGCGACGCAATTTCCAATCATTTGCTCTAAAATAAACACAGTAAAACAGCAAAAATCAATTTTCTGAGTCATTAGGCCCCGCACTGTCATCCCTCCATTGGATTAACCAAGCAGCACCTCAATAAAACGTCAGCTGTAAAAACAGAGAGCTATTTTCTAACACAATCACAGCCTATTTCAACAGAGGACTCGGAAGACATAAGAGGGAAATAAGCTTGAAAGTGGGCCATTAAGGGCGAGACGACTGAATTCACCGGTGATGACTTCTCCTACTCCTGCTGCTCGAGGACTGTTTACTTTTATAGGAATTAAGATAAAACTGTCACCCGGAGAGAATCACAATGTGGTTAATAAGCTCTAGTTTGTACATGCCAAGCAACCAATGATAGAGAGGTCACAGGTTCAAAAGGTCACAAAGACAACATCAGTGAGTCACTGCCTTTCATTTTATAAGCCTACAAGGACACTCAGATACTCCAATGCCTGTCTTTTAAAAGTACCTAAAGTATTTCATAAGAAATCCCTTGGATATTAGAACAGCAAACTCCCTTGGAATTTTCTTTATGTAATTTAACGACCTATCTTTTTAATTTGGCTTTTATTTGGGGTAATAGTAGTGGTATCACTGTTCATGTTTTTAAAAAGGTATTCTGATTATCGGTTTTGTTCTTTTAACTTTTTTTTTATTATGTTTCTTACTTTATTTTTATTCATTTTAGGTTTTGTGTATCTTATCTTGATCTGCAAAGCACCTTGTGATGCATCTTGCATGTAATGTGGTATACAAATCAGAGTTCCCGTTAGCCGGTAATTACCGGACTTTCACCGGTAAAATATGCTGAAGACCGGCAAATCTCTCCGGTCAAAATGTCCGGTCAAAATATGTGCGCCACTTATGTGACAGACAAGAATAGTATGTGACAGACAAGAATAGTAAATTCTAATGTCTAACAATGTTGAGAAAGAGATGTCTTGTATGGGTTGATTGTGCGTTGATCTGTTGGTAATGCCTCGGGGTTCCGGTGGGCATGTAAACAAATGCATAATGCTGCGGCTATACTTTGTGGCCTCACCCGGTTGCATAGCGACGCTTATTGTTTAGGTGTCTTGATAAGCAGGTAGTCATATCATTAGCTAGAAGAACTAGCTAGATCTGATCGATATGGACATAAACGCGAGTGAAATCTGACGGGAGAGAGAGATCAGCTGCTGCTGAGAGTCGACACGCAGCTCTGCATGATCACCTGCAGCGGTGAGCGGAGCAAAACACACACTTCAGGTTAGAATATCACACGTAGCTATTTTAATTACCTCTCAAACTACCTAAACTAGTTATAGATATGTTTAGTTTTACTGTCGGGGCTCACTCATTACTGGATCCGCGAGCTGCATGATACTGACAGGAGAGAGCGCTCCGTTTATTATTCCCGTGTTATTGTAAGTTACTGTACACTTTTGAATAATGTAGTTAATCTACTATAATTAGTTTGTTTAATATCGAATCATATCAATTTGTTTTAAAGCTCAATAAATAACAAAGAAGACCTTTAACCCGCACTTTTCTCATTTTGTCCGGAAGATTTAAACTTTAACGGACATGTTGACCGGCAAAAAAATATTCTAACGCAAATTCTGATACAATAAAGTTATATTATTACACTGCTTACATTGAATCCCTGCATAATAATTAATATCAAGTAGAGGTAGCTTTCAATAAATGACATAAACCCAAAAAATGTTAAATAACAGAATTTCTCACACGTATATAGCACTGGGTTAACCACTGTGACCCAAAATGATATAAACATATTGTGGAAATTAGGCAAGTATACTTAGTAGACAATATCAACACTGCTAATGCACCTGTCACCCTTCACCCATGCACTCTAAATTACTTGATAATAAACAACTAAGCTAGCAATAACATCAAAGGGACAACAAACAAACAGCTTATGTGGTATTTGGTATAATTAGTCCATGTCTAATCTGCTGCTACAACGAGTTAACTACTAATGTTAAAGCTAGTTAGCCTGTTAGCCAACTTTAGCAAACACTTCCACTGAGGGAAGCTTAGCCGGGTTAAACAGGAATAAAATCGTTGTACACATGACAAGTACACACTTTAAACTGCTTATATAAAAGTGATAAAGTAAGCTAATGACCAAAGAAATCCGTAGCGACATGTTCTGTATAGTTTCACCTAAAGTCAAGCGGACTCCATTCATAAACCCATAGTTTTAAAGTTGTATTGATTCCTTTCAACAGTAAACAGCAATACCAATACAATGTTAAGCTGGTTTGTGAAAGAAGTGGCTCTTCTAGTGAATTCGGCTTACATAAAAACATTTTAAAGCACGTTATTTAATAATATTTTCAACTTTTCATTTGCAGTCAAGCGGTGGAAAGTGGCGTGATTTAGGAAGCAGGAAGACTCTGGGAAGCGATACTTCAAAACAAAAACACCAAATAGTGGTTTCATAAAGGGGTAAATGTTTATAAATTGCAAGCCGAATTGTAAAGGGTACATTAGGGACTTAGAAAAATGTATACAAGGATACTATACTTGATGTATATTTGTGGATTTAAGTACTGCAACCCACAGCATGAGGATTTTCACATTGGGTCTGGCTGCACACTCAAACTTTCCTTAAACAAGCTTCGACAAAATAATAAACAACATCAGGATTAATATAGGTAATTGAAGAAATAACGTGGTAAAATCCCCATCTTTAGTAGTCATTTTGAGGAAGAAACAACGGCTTTTCTTGGTGAAAATAAGAGAGGAAGACTTACGTTTGCAGCAGTTTGTTTTCCCTCGCTTGGTTTCGAATTGACAGGCTGCTGTAGTGCGCATGCGTGAAGGGAACACTGGAGTGACGGGTGTTTATCAATATGAAAACTATGGGGAAGATAACGCCATAATAAAAACTGAATAATAGAGAAATAAATAATAACAATAAACCAGAGAATATAAGATGAAGAGGAACACATACAAAAAATGGTCAATAAAAACACAAAATAAAATACGGTATAAAAACAGTATTTAGTAAAGTGAGCACACATTGAAAATGTAAAACAAAAATAATTACACATTTCAAGTATAAAAAGTGAAGTAGCAGCATTATACTTTACAACCTTTTGCTAAATTAACAAGCATTATACTTTAGATGACATTGTTTTCTGATTTATCAAGCCTTCATTTAACAAAACTACACACATGTAAAGTCTTCCCCCATTTTTCATTCACAATTTAACTACTTTTAGTGCCGACACTTCAATTTATACTTCCATAATACCTAAAAACTATACAATTTGCACCTAAACCACTCCCCGGACTATGAGGAATTCCACTTTAGCTGACCCATCCAGTTAAATATAGTCACTTAAACCTCACTTACATTTCATTTTGTCTCTTTCCTGCACTGTTACAGAAAATGAAAGCTCAATTTACATTTACACTGCTGTCAGCAATTCTGTTTCAACTGCCACCTCCATTTATTTCAGTGCCTCATCTTCGTAATGCTGTATGAGACATAACAAATCTACAAGGACTCAAACGTTTCCAGACATGAAAGCTTTTGTCCATGTTTTGATTGCAACATAAGATAAAATAAGAAGGACCTTCACGTGTCATGGCAGCAACAGAACAAGAAGACAGATATTACAGATGGAATATACACGGTAATACAAATAATACAACTAAAATAAAAAATTAAATTAGAGTAAACATGTATTAACAGTATTAATAGAAATTACAGGAGTTAAGCAATGATCCGGTGAATGTAATTATTATTACATGTCATTTGTTAGACGCTTTTATCCAAATACATACATTCAGTACTGTGGACAATCCCCACAGGAGCAATTTGGGGTGAAGTGTCTTGCCCAGGGACACAACGACATGCTGACTGCAGTGGGACTCGAACTTGCTATCCCGTGATTCGAAGTCCAGCACACTACCCACTGAGCCAAAGACACAGCCTCCCCTACATAATACAGATATGTGAGCAGAACAGATATGTTAAATATATAGACAATTAAAGGTCCCCTATTTTACTGTTTTTCATCAATATATCACAGGTCTCAGATATATCCAGAGCCTGTCTCTGATTGGCTGAAACATCAAACAGATCATTGCAGCATCCCATAATCCCCTCTGTTTCAGCCCTGTTTCCAAAGTGCTGATTCTCTGTCTGTTACTTTAGATGAAAATAAGGAGCCCCTCCCCACGCCCATCTGAGAGATATTTGGTTAAAAAGAACACAATGGTGCTCTAGGAGGAGATTCAGGTGATAAGGTGGGGGGGGGGGGTTACCTTGGTTGCTGATTGGCCAATGGTTACACAAGCCAAAACATCCTTATGACATCATAAAGTGTCCAAAATCTGATCAGCTCATTTTCAGACAGGTTTTTATAGAAATGGATCAGGACAAAAAGAGAGAGAATCTTTGTTCCTGAAACTTTCAGAGTCTCTTTACACAGAGGGGACACATGTTGATGTAGAAGAGACATGAAGAAGAGGGGACACATGTTGATGTAGAAGAGACATGAAGAAGAGGGGACACATGTTGATGAAGAAGAGACATGAAGAAGAGGGGACACATGTTGATGTAGAAGAGACATGAAGAAGAGGAGACACATGTTGATGTAGAAGAGACATGAAGAAGAGGGGACACATGTTGATGTAGAAGAGACATGAAGAAGTGGATTTTGCATCATAGGTGACCTTTAAGGTGCAGGTAACAGGGTGGGTTCAATTTCAGATATCATACATTAAACGTGTTTTTTAGATATTGCTTTGTCACGTTAACAACAAATGACCCAGGCTCCGCCCCCTTTTGCCCAAATTAGAACTTCCTGACAGAGGTTGTGACAATAGTTAACCAAATGACATGGTTAATTACCATCCGATCATTTTGGTGGACCATAGATATGTAACATTGTGACTAAGATACTTTAATATAATGAAACAGCCAGATTTCCACAGGTTCACTCTGCTCGGTGTGACAGGTGTTTTCTGTCCTGGCCGCCTGACAGCAGCTGCCAGAGAGAGGAGGTGTGATTCGGACTTCCTGCCGCTCCAGCTGCCAGAGAAAAGACTCCTGACTGCGGCCGCTGGAAATAATGTAATAATGATCTTTATTTGTATAGCACCTTTCATACAATAAGTGCAGTTCAAGGTGCTTCACATAGACATTTCACAGAACATTGATTTCACACAGCATACAGTTACCAGTAAAAGACGTAAAAACAAACAAAAAATAGCAAATAGTAGACATATGAAAAATACATTTAGATTAAAGGTACAACGATGAAATTGTGCAATAAAAGGGAGATAATGCAAATTCAACACACAATCAGATGACAGGTTGAAATGCATAGAGAACGTGCAGCAGAGAGCAGGAGATGCTTCATAAAAGGCTCATTTGTACAAAGGTGTTTTGAGTTTTTTTTTTAAATGACAGCAGACACTCAGTGACTCCGCCTCTCTTTGATTGGTGGTTTTAGGACACATTTTTGCACAATCCGTCCTGTCCGGAGTCAAAATAACGTCAGCTGATGGCGTGAAGATGCTGCCATGTTACCCAACATTAGGGAGTCTATGTCCGTTTGAACACGTCTAATATAACATGCACTTGTCCTACTACCAGAGGTGGGAGAAGTACTCAGATCATGTACTTGAGTAAAAGTATAAGTACTCAGATCATGTACTTGAGTAAAAGTAGAAGTACTCAGATCTTGTAGTAAAAGTAGAAGTACTCAGATCTTGTACTTGAGTAAAAGTAGAAGTACTCAGCTCTTGTACTTGAGTAAAAGCAGAAGTACTCAGATATTGTACTTGAGTAAAAGTAGAAGTACTCAGATCTTGTACTTGAGTAAAGTAGAAGTACTCAGATCTTGTACTTGAGTAAAAGTAGAAGTACCAGAGTGTAGGAATACTCTGTTACAGTAAAAGTCCTGCATTCAAAATGTTCCTCAAGTGAAAGTAGAAAAGTATTCTCATCAAAATATAGTTAAAGTAGCGACAGTAAAAGTATTCATTGTGCAGATTGGTCCATTTCAGAATAATATATATGATATGTTTTATAATGATTGATCATTAAAGTGTTCTCAAAGCTGGTAAAGGTGCAAGTTTGAATGACTTTGTATACTGCAGGGTAGCTTGTGAATTTACTCCAGGTTTGTATGAGTTCAAAAAGGTATATTAATGATTGAGTAGTAATAATCTAATAATAAAATATGAAACAGTAACAGTGGACATTTGTCTATTTTTAATAATTCAAGAACCTTTTACTTTCCTGGTTTTTCACTTTTAGGAGTTTAACTTGGAACAGAGCATTTTCACAATGAAGTATTAGTACTTTTACTTACCTAAATATTTGTATACTTCTTCCACCCCTATGGATTTGTCATTAACCGATTTAAAAATCTAAATTGCTTCCAGTGGAGTTAGAGGGAAAGTTGTAAGGATTCATCCTCTGGTGAGCATGAACATATGAGAGGATTATTATTTCGCATAATAGGTGACCTTTAAGATATCTCTGTATGGAAACATCCGCATCAATTAGCTTTACAGTGCGTGGGGCAGAAACAGCGACTCATCAAACAGCGCTCTGCTCTGATATCCGTGTGACATCACAGAAGGAAACCTCAGAAGCTTTTACAACCAGATTACTGGCTGTTTAATTAAATTGAAAAATGCCCACCGCTCACGTAGCCTGTGATAGAGAGCATAATTGTGCGGCTGTATTAGCAGGAGGCTCATTACTCAGCGCTAATGAGTTTCTCCTGCAGAGACACATCACAGGAGCAGGCCCGAGGTTCTGCTTTATGTTCCCAATCACCCGCTCTGTGAGGAATATCTCCAATAAACCTCATGCATGGAGCTGTCCTCCACATGGAAAACAACAACCTATATATTGTCCTATTTGTCGCTGCCTGGGGAAGGGTATAGGGGCATAGAGTAGTGAAGGAATGAGTCCTTAAACCCAGAAATGAGTCAGCATTTTAACAGCACAGGTTCACATTTGTGTTTTGGTTAGCCGCCTTTAGCTTAGCGGTGGTGACGTGATAGTTGATAAGATAAGATAAGATAAGATAAGAGGTACTTTATTGATCCCAAATTGGGAAATGTTTGCATTGCAGCAAAAAACAACAAAACAAAACAAGGCATTACACATAAGTAGAAATAAACAATACTAGAATTTAAACATCTCAAAATAGAATTAAAACAACATTAAAAAGTAGAAAATATCCAGTAGGCCGTGAAGATACAAAAATATAAACTCTGACAATAAAACACTATTGATGGGATTCATGTGTTCCTCACAGCTGATACACATGGGCTCGTTTCAATTACTTTACATCCTGCTGTTGGATATCTTCACCTGTAATTATATATGTTTATTTACACGTTTATTTATTTAGTTTGACGTATAATCGTAGTCTGTAAAGTATCTCAATCTGTCAGATACATTTAGTGGACGAAAAGGAAAATATTGGCTCAAACATTTTGTGGAGTAGATGTATCAAGTAGCATGAAATGATAAGACAGGTACAAGTACTTCAGATTTATACTTAAGTAAAGTATTGGATTGATTGTACTACACGTTACTCCACCACTGCTAAACTCATGAGCACACTTTCACACCCCCTGAAACTCCCAAATTGACCCCTGATGAAAAATGACTAATCTAATCATATCTACCTTATTTTATTATATATATTAGTTTAAATACATCTTATTTATCAACTAATCTATACCCAAACCTAGTATAGTCTCAGCAAACTGTGCATCAAACAACACTTGACAGAAGCTCTAGTGCCAACACTCATAAATAATGAATGAAAATAACCAGGAGGTCCGATGTGTCGCTGTCACTGCAGCGGAAACACAGATGACACCGAAAATATGTCCATAAATCCTGATGCCGAGCTCCGAGAAGGAGGAGGAGGAGGAGGAGGTGATTTACTGGTCCTGTCCTCCCAACAGATGAGCTCCATCATCCTGAGGCCTGTCGACCTGTGATCTAACCTGAAGCTCTGCTCCCCGCTGCTCATTAAACTGACAGCAAGCACTGACAAAACTCTGAGAACTGAACTGCAACAACTGTAAGAACCGTGAGAAGTCTGAGAACTGAACTGCAACAACTGTAAAGAAATCTTTGGGCAGTAAGAACTATATAAACAGTGAGGATGGTAAGAACTGTTAACTTTGTAAGAACTGTGAGATCTGCTCCCTCCTGGCTGGTTTACCTGCAAACACCATCCGACCTCAGAACTCAGAATCCTGCAGCCTGATTGGTCTTCAACCTCCACCAGTTCTCCCAATACACCTCTCCTTCGCTCCTTCCACTGGCTGCCAGAATTCGCTTTAAGACACTGGTGCTGACCTACCCAGCTGTGAAGGGACCTACATCCAAGCCTTGGTTAAACTTCGCTCAGCCAATCGGTTTGCTACTCCATCTCTGCGAGTGGGACCCCTCAAAAATACGCTTGTTTGCTATCCTGGCTCCTAAATGGTGGAATGAGCTCCCTGTTGACATCAGGATAGCAGAAACTAGCGGAAAACCCATCTATGAGCGTACCTTGGCAATTCAATTATTGCTGAAAAAGAAAAGAAAATAAAACCTTTTTTAATTATTTAGGCCTTGTAACTAATTCATCAGCACTTACACTGGTATGACTTGATTGAAGTGACTATATCTGGACGTTCTTTGTTGTTTGAATCTCTATGGTTCTTGCACTTATTGTAAGTAGCTTTGGATAAAAGCATCAGTCAAATGAAAAAAACGTAACTGGGAGAACTGTACAAACTGAGTGAGTTGACAAAGGTTGTTGTTCATGTTTTGTATTCAACAAATTCCTTAAAGTACTTCAAAAATAAGTTTTCTGGAGACGTCAGGGGCGAGAGTCAAGAATCTACAGTTCATGGCAAAAGTGGAAAAGGAGAAAACATTTTATTTAATAAGCTGTTTTGAGTGAAGCAAATACTTCTGAAACTACTTTTAAAAGTCACACTGACATCTAATCGACAGCATTTCATTGGTCGTGCTGCACTAAACCCATTTCTCAGCATGCATACTGTGCAATCCTTTGATGATCTCAGACTCTGAGCTCAGAGACCCTGACGAGGTGACCCAGGTTTACAGCGACCGTCTCCTGTGACTTTCAGCATGGACAGCCATTTAAAGCCTTTTTAAAAAGCTGCCGCTGGACCAGAGGTGTAGAAATAACGAGACGGGGGAGAAGGATCATTACAGAGAGTCAGGAGTGTGAGTGTGTGACAGTGTGGTAGACAGTGTCCTGCAGAGGCCTCTGGACACAGTGATGGTGAGTTAAATGTCTTTAAGTCTCCAGAGTGTCGGCCAATTAGACTCTGCAGGCTTCACTTATTACAAAAGGTCATGCTGCTGATCTCTTAATGAAAATCTTTAATGAAATCTGATTAAAAATCACTTTGCTGATTCAAGTCATGTTGTTCAGTTCAGGGAATCGTAGCGACCACTGTGGAGTTTGTTAACTTTTCTCAAGGCTAAGTGAACGCATAATTGTCATCTGGTTTGTCGGTGTTATTCTCACTTTCGAATGTAGCACAAAAAGGTATGTGTGTAATGCTAGACACTTTTGAAACACAACGACCGCCATCTTGCCACTTGCCAGCCGTGATTACTCTGGTAAAAACACAGTAATATACAGAAAAAGAAGCCAAGGTTAATTTATATGGGACAATTGAGCAGTCTGTAATAATAAACTACAGGGAAAGATTGCTCTCTTAAATCAGACTTTAGTTCCACCTGGAGTGAATTCACAAGCTACCCTGCAGTATACAAAGTCATTACTTATTACTTATTACAAGTCAAGACTTTTACTGTAACAGAGTATTCCTACACTCTGGTACTTCTACTTTTACTAGTACAAAACCTGAGTATTTCTACTTTTACTCAAGTTCAAGATCTGAGTACTTCTTCCACCTCTGGTACTGATCAAAAAACATTTGGTAAGTCTGGAAACTTCCTGCTGCTGACTGTTTGTTGTTTTGCTGTGAATACGTTGCTTATTACAATGCCAGTTTACAAATGACTTCTTAGTTCTGTTGCAGCTGAGTTCAGTGTACTCTGATAAATAAACTCTGTGGAAACAGACGGGGTTTGTTTGGGCAGCTCCATCATCAGCATCATTACAGCACGCTGCAATATTTGTCTGGTTTGTTTAATTAAAGTTGTGAGCGTGACAGGGACGCTCCTCTCAGTTCAAACTCTGATGAGATGCGTTGTTTGTTCCCGCTCTCTTATTGGGTTTCATGTGAAGGATGAAAGCCGGTCACTTCGTATAGGATCTCAATTATCATACTTATACAGTGAGAGAAAAATGGCTCGTTATTAAAAATGGTTCTGGTGTAAACATTGATTAAAGACACAATCTGCATGCTGCCCACTGACTTTATAAAAAGTGGCTGAATGTAATGAATCCTTGAGGACAGAAGCTCGTTTGTCAATCACGACTTTGAATAACTAAAGGAGACTTCTGGATTTCAACGATTCTTCATCATGAAATATTTTGCAATTACAACAGTGCTGCTGCCGCTGCTGCACACACACATCTGTGGTGTTTGCCGTTTCGCATAATGACTACAGACGTGCTGAATCCAGAGGGACTGTTATCACACAGTTTAAAACAGGGAGTGTAAAGACGTTTACACACTTGGAGCCCGTGTGTAACTCGGACTGTCAGTCAGTTAACGTGTTTATCTGTTCACGAAGGAAAGCTCTGAAGACGAAAAACATCGTGACACACTTTATGCAGATTCTCTAGCTTTGTTCATTTAGAAATGTCAGCCGGGTTTCTACATGATTAAGCAACACAAACTGCTGTCACACAGCGTCGTGTCACTTTAAAGCATTACGCACCAAATGCACCAGGCAGGCTGAGTAATTAAGGAACAGCAGTATGTTTATCGGGATGTATGTGTGATAAAATTGCTGCTTTTTGTTGATAAATGCCCCGAGACGGAGCAGGGATTTTGCCCACTAGCCTAAATGACTTGTCACAATTTACAAAACATCTGTATAGAGTGGCAGGAGTCCTTAAACCGGTAATGAGTCAGCATTTTATCACCTCCGGGATACCTTGTCTCAAATCTGTGTGTTTTGAATGTGTTTTTGTTTGTGAAATAAGGTCTGTGGTTAACACAAGCTGAAGAGATTTTGTTCTACAACATAAAATACGTCAGTAAATACCCCATTGGTGAATTTTATAATGGCGGTTGCTAAAAAGTGTCTGAATGAGACAACTAAAAGTCATCACGTCCAACATTAGCCGCCTTTAGCTTAGCGGTGGTGACGTAAAGTCATGTGACCGTGCTGTAGTTCCTTTATAGCCCAACGTTAGCCGCCTTTAGCTTAGCGGTGGTGACGTGAAGTCATGTGACCGTGCTGTAGTTTCTTTTATAGCCAAACATTAGCCGCCTTTCCAGTATCATCCCTCCACCCTTACCTTGCAATCCTGTCTGATACTAGATACGATCTCCATTTACGGCACAATGGAAGTGCATCAACCAATGTGCAACCAAAACAGGAAGAGGATATCACTTTTGTTTACGGCCTAGCTATCCCTAGACAACATTTATATGGCTTCTGACACCTAAACTTAATGATTTGGACGCTGATATTATCTTAGATACGTCATGTCGAAAAGCTCTGCATCTTTGAGCTTCAATAACAACATGGTGCCCCAGCGATATTGTGCAGATAAAGCTTTGGTCCAATTTGTAAAACATTATTTTCCTGCAGATTTAAGCCCTCAATGTCCAAAATCTCAGATCAGTATTCAAGGACACGAGTATAACCTGATCATTCCAATTTTTGCCACGTCTAGAAAATAAACCCTTCAAAAATTCAGTTTCCAAAAACCTTGAAACTTCAACATCAATTGATTTTCTTGTTTTCTCCTCAGTTGAAGGTTTCCAAGAGTGGGTTTAGAAAACATCTGTAGGGGGCTGTTTCATCGCCCTGCAGCATTAAACCTGACGCCAGATAAATATGAGTTTGTTCACGGAGCCTCCCAAAGAGATTCAGCAGAAAACTTGTGTAAACCTGCAGGTGATGTTGAGGAGACTCTTTATCAGCTTCATACAGATGTTCATATTAACTTTGATTTATTTAACATGCTTGATTACCCTCTTCAGTCCACAGTAAACTCATATTTTTTTGCCACTACAGTGACCCAGTCTCTTCTGCATTAATATTTCACATTGCCTAAAAACTTTAAATGGGAGCTAGGCATCCCGTCTTTAATTCCAATTTGAATAATTGATGCTGTTGGAATCTGATGCACCACAGAGCTTCAGCTTCTCCACTGGAGGAAATGTACATCCACTTACCCACTGATCTACAATCCCCATCAGAGCGCCTGCCAAAGCCTTCACTAAACAGAGAGATACCGGAGGAATTCATTGTTTAAGTGCAGCAGCTCTGCCTAACTGTTGTTAACAGTTTTATTTCTTCAGTGCTGAATGCTCTTCCATTTATAACTCAGATTTGATAGGATGCAGATGGATGAAGCCTGGCTAGCTGTTGCTATCTGCTTCTTATATTTATGCTAAGCTAGGCTAACAACTTTGTACCTAAAGATAAACTCATTTGATTTTGACTTAAAAAATCAAAGGCTGTTTGGAAGTGTTTTAGAGCACTACTACATTGACTGTGCGGTAGTTCTTTTAAAGCCCAACATTAGCCACCTTTAGCTTAGCGGTGGTGACGTGAAGTCATGTGACCGTGCTGTAGTTCCTTTATAGCCCAGCATTAGCCACCTTTAGCTTAGCGGTGGTAACGTGAAGTCATGTGACCGTGCTGTAGTTCCTTTATAGCCCAACATTAGCCACCTTTAGCTTAGCGGTGGTGACATGAAGTCATGTGACCGTGCTATAGTTCCTTTATAGCCCAACATTAGCCACCTTTAGCTTAGCGGTGGTGACGTGAAGTCATGTGACCGTGCTGTAGTTCCTTTATAGCCCAACATTAGCCACCTTTAGCTTAGCGGTGGTGACGTGAAGTCATGTGACCGTGCTGTAGTTCCTTTATAGCCCAGCATTAGCCACCTTTAGCTTAGCGGTGGTGACGTGAAGTCATGTGACCGTGCTGTAGTTCCTTTATAGCCCAGCATTAGCCACCTTTAGCTTAGCGGTGGTGACGTGAAGTCATGTGACCGTGCTGTAGTTCCTTTATAGCCCAGCATTAGCCTCCTTTAGCTTAGCGGTGGTAACGTGAAGTCATGTGACCGTGCTGTAGTTCCTTTATAGCCCAACATTAGCCACCTTTAGCTTAGCGGTGGCGACGTTAAGTCATGCGACCGTGCTGCAGTTCCTTTATAGCCCAACATTAGCCACCTTTAGCTTAGCGGTGGTGAAGTCATGTGACCGGGCTGTAGTTCCTTCATATAGAGTGCCAAAGTGATGTGTCCTAAAACCCGTAGATCTAACCGATAGATTTATGATCGATAGATTGATGATTCGAAAATGATAAAAGTAGGGTAGACATGTGGATATTATCCGGCTGAACAAAACGTGATCTGTCCCTTATTTCGAGCTATTTTCCAAAATTCTATGGAGAAATTGCATTGGTTTTTGTCGAAGGAACCGGAAGTGGTAAAATGCTAACTTACTTCCGGGTTTTAGGACGCGTCACTGTGGCACTCTATTCGCTTTTTACTTCTGGAAATTGCATTAAGGCTTGAAAAAAACTTGTAAGTATCATGAATTGCATAATATTCCGATATCCAAGGGAAAAATACCATTGGCTTTTTGTCACTGAAGCTTTTGCGATGCAAACTTCCAGTTAAGACTACAAAAAACACACAATACAATTCATAATGATTCATTCATCAAGTCAGAATCTAAAACATCTTAGTTAACCATTCTCTCTCTTTCTTCATCATCATTCTTGTGTTTCGTTGGGAATAGAAGTGACTCATGTTCCTGCTTTAGTGTCTGCACTCTCATGTTTTCTGTCTGTAAAATCACTGGTGTAGCTCTGGAGGTGTTTTTAATGTATCGGCGGGAAGTTGCTGTTTTTCCTCCATTGGGGCAGAAAATGCGAAACGCTTCAGGGAGTTTCCACCAGCTCTGAACCGAGACGCAAACTCCTAAAGTGCTTTTATCACTCCGGGGATAAACTGCATTTCACAGCTTCCTGTAGTGAATCCTGAAAATGGCTTTCTGCTGCCAAATACCTGTGAGAGCAGCAATAAAAGGAAGGATAATGGTGCATCTGCTTTAATACTAATGAAAATCCTGATTTATAACCATGGCTCTGTGTGTGAAGGGGACTCTGATGGCATTCCCAAAGTTGCTTCCTGTTTACCCAACAACAAACATCACACATCCAAACTGCTTTAAAGAGTCCTCTCCTGCTGATGTTCAGGTGTATATCAGTATGTAGTGTCTCTACTATAAAGAGTCCTCTCCTGCTGATGTTCAGGTGTATATCAGTATGTAGTGTCTCTACTTTAAAGAGTCCTCTCCTGCTGATGTTCAGGTGTATATCAGTATGTAGTGTCTCTACTTTAAAGAGTCCTCTCCTGCTGATGTTCAGGTGTATATCAGTATGTAGTGTCTCTACTTTAAAGAGTCCTCTCCTGCTGATGTTCAGGTGTATATCAGTATGTAGTGTCTCTACTTTAAAGAGTCCTCTCCTGCTGATGTTCAGGTGTATATCAGTATGTAGTGTCTCTACTTTAAAGAGTCCTCTCCTGCTGATGTTCAGGTGTATATCAATATGTAGTGTCTCTACTTTAAAGAGTCCTCTCCTGCTGATGTTCAGGTGTATATCAGTATGTAGTGTCTCTACTTTAAAGAGTCCTCTCCTGCTGATGTTCAGGTGTATATCAGTAGTATCTCTACTTTAAAGAGTCCTCTCCTGCTGATGTTCAGGTGTATATCAGTATGTAGTGTCTCTACTTTAAAGAGTACTCTCCTGCTGATGTTCAGGTGTATATCAGTATGTAGTGTCTCTACTTTAAAGAGTCCTCTCCTGCTGATGTTCAAGTGTATATCAGTATGTAGTGTGGGAGAGAAACACAGGGATTTAATATTTTCAGACCATGTATATGCACACAAAGCTACATATCACACTATAGAAAAGGCTTTTGAATGTTGTTCTTCTTAACTGGACTCAAGGACACGACGAAAGGACATGCTCTCCGCCTCTGAGCACAGCTGAATACACACTTTCACACTCCTGCACACATGCATTGCATAGAAACATAAACTCAAGCTCAATCTGAGCCGCCCACTCACAATTACACTATGATTACAGAGCTCGTTATGCGTCTCTGCAGGGGTTCAGATGGTTTCCCTGCGAGAGGAATATTTTTAAATCAGCAGCTGGAACAGAAAGGATTAAAAAAAAAAGAGATGCCAATAGAGACAAGTCACATGCATGAGGTGGAAGAACAAAATGAGCAGGTTTCTTATTTATATGCATGTGTATGAGTTCGTAATTGAAATCCTCCAATTAATAATTATTTTGCATAACAATCTGCAATTGCTGAAGATGTATTTAAATTATTCTAGTTTAACCACTGATCTGCAGTTTTATTGATCGCTCACAAAGCAGAAAAATGTGAACATAAAAAATCCTAACAGTATTGTTCAATCGCCAGCAATAATAAATGAGTTTAAAATCAATTACCTCCATATTGTGTTTGTTTTGTTCATGTTATTACTTTAGAATGACATACTGGTTCTTTAGGAGCATTATATTTAAACGTACATCCTAATGAATTCCTCTTGTGTTGCATGGTTTACAGCTGAGTGTCCTTGAGAGGCAGCAGGACTTTTCCTCTCACTTGAAACAACAATTTCCTTCGTGTCAGTCGCAGGCCGCGTAAGCATTTTGACAATCCAAATTGAATTTCCAGCTTTTTGTCTGGCTGTGGGAAGACTTATTGAAGTGTCACTATGAGCGGCGGCACTGCCCATTTATTTTTCCATTATTCCAGATGATAAATATTTGGATGTCTCTGTTTTGATGTGGCAGCATTCAAGTGTCATCTGAAAGTCACAATAAGAAGAGAAAAATGCTCAGAGGAAACACTTTTGTTTAAAAAAATTGCACTTAAAATGGGACTAAAATTAGACTCATTTGAGCGTGCATGATGCTATCAACGGTTTGGACATTAGGCTTCAAAACAAACTGCTCAAAGTCACTTCTAGTTCATTTGTTTAAATCCGCATTATGTCATTTGTGTTCAAACACTTTTGGGGTTCCCCAGTGTTGTTCTGCCGCAGAGGTGGGAGAAGTACTCAGATCTTGTACTTGAGTAAAAGGAGAAGTACTCAGATCTGGTACTTGAGTAAAAGTAGAAGTATTCAGATGTTGTACTTGAGTAAAAGTAGAAGTACTCAGGTCTTGTACTTGATTAAAAGTAGAAGTATTCAGATCTGGTACTTGAGTAAAAGTAGAAGTACTCAGGTCTTGTACTTGAGTAAAAGTAGAAGTACTCAGATATTGTACTTGAGTAAAAGTAGAAGTACCAGAGAGCAGCAATACTCTGTTACAGTAAAAGTCCTGCATTCAAAATGTTCCTCAAGTAAAAGTAGAAAAGCATTAGCATCAAAATATAGTTAAAGTAGCGACAGTAAAAGTAGTCATTGAGCAGATTGGTCCATTTCAGAATAATATATATGATATGTTTTATAATGATTGATCATTAAAGTGTTCTCAAAGCTGGTAAAGGTGCAGCTAGTTTGAATGACTTTGTATACTGCAGGGTAGCTTGTGAATTTACTCCAGGTGGAACTAAAGTCTGATTTAACACTTGATTATATTTCACATCATTCATCCAGATCTGTAAAGGAACTAAAGGGATTAAATACATGTAGTGGAGGAAACGTACAACATGTACCTCTGAATTGTCGAGGAGTAGAAGTATGAAGTAGCATTACATATAAATACTGAAGTAAAGTACAAGTATCTCAAAATCGTACTTAAGTAAAGTATGAGTAAATGTACTTAGTTACTTCCCACCACTGGCCAAGATGAACGCAAAACAGGTGTGTTTTTGCCTCATAGTTCACCTCTTGGGTCTTCATTATGTTCCCTTTATACCAATGTTCCTGAATGTGCACCTGGGTCATCTGTGTGCCTGAAGGTAGCGAGAGCATTAAACTTTCAAACTCTGAACTTTGTAAATGTAAATCAACAGCAGCTGTGCGTGTTAGTTGTTCCTCTGGATGCTCAGCGACTCTGTTGCAGTGCCTGATTCAAATTCAAAGGTTTTATTGTCATGTGCACAAAGCTACAGGGTAGAAATGGCAATGAAAATCTTATGACCTGAGTAGTGTCTCTACTTTAAAGAGTCCTCTCCTGCTGATGTTCAGGTGTATCTCAGTATGTAGTGTCTCTACTTTAAAGAGTCCTCTCCTGCTGATGTTCAGGTGTATATCAGAATGTAGTGTCTCTACTTTAAAGAGTCCTCTCCTACTGATGTTGAGGTGTATATCACCAGTATTTAGTGTCTCTACTTTAAAGAGTCCTCTCCTACTGATGTTGAGGTGTATATCACCAGTATTTAGTGTCTCTACTTTAAAGAGTCCTCTCCTGCTGATGTTCAGGTGTATATCAGTATGTAGTGTCTCTACTCTAAAGAGTCCTCTCCTGCTGATGTTCAGGTGTATATCAGTATGTAGTGTCTCTACTTTAAAGAGTCCTCTCCTGCTGATGTTCAGGTGTATATCAGTATGTAGTGTCTCTACTTTAAAGAGTCCTCTCCTGCTGATGTTCAGGTGTATATCAGTATGTAGTGTCTCTACTTTAAAGAGTCCTCTCCTGCTGATGTTCAGGTGTATATCAGTATGTAGTGTCTCTACTTTAAAGAGTCCTCTCCTGCTGATGTTCAGGTGTCCAAATTCAAAGGTTTTATTGTCATATGCACAAAGCTACTGTGTAGAAATGGCAATGAAAATCTTATAACCTGAGCTCCTCCAACAATCCAACATATATAATAAAATAAAAAAATAAAAAATACAAAGTAGTGCAAAAAGTCTATATACATGTAAATAGAATATGATGATTTGATATGATGGCTGTCAGGGAACAGAGCGCAGAGGAAGAAGAGCTTAAAGAGGAGTATCTCTTCTGACTTACTGCTGCATGCAACAACACAACTGTATTTACAGAGAGGTGCGTTTGATTTTGATGCACACAGGCAGGACGGTGGGGTTCAGCGTCTCCGTCTGAAGACAACATGTCGGATGACAGCGCGGGGATGGTGAGTAACGGCTGAGCTAAAGGCTCCGGTGCAGCTCCACGTCTCATCTGCTCTGACAGATTCAGGACGGAGACATCAGCACGACAAAACAACAATAACTGCTGCACGTGTTCCTGCAGGATGGAGGAGTTCAGACTGCCAACGAAGCATAATCAGAGTATGCCAGGTGTGATAAATGTACAGGAGAAGAAGAATATGAATAACTCTGAAGGGATTTGTGTTTATAAACAGGCAACAAAAAAAGAAGACTCAACTGTTTTTGAGATAATTCTGTTTGGACTGATGAAATGAACGGAGATGGCAAAAGTACACACATCCTTTACTCAAGTAGAAGTACAGATACTCGTGTTTAAAAATACTCTGGTAAAAGTAGAAGTACTGACTAAACTTCTTTACTCAAGTAAAAGTAAAGAGGCTTTGAAATGTACTTAAGTAAAAAGTACCCATAACTAGCAGCTGTTTTAAAGAGTACCTGACCTCCCTTTATATTAATAGAACGATAATGTCATTGTTAGCTAATGAATGTTTCCATGCTGAACAACGGCAACATGACAACGTTTTCATTGGTCCCTCTTCTTTAGAGAAGACCAGGAAATGATGGATACACGGATCGTGTTCAAATCAATAGGCACGCAATGACTCTAAATAATAATGATCACGCCACCAAACACACATTCAAACTAAAGGAACCAGTGTAGTGATCACTGTTTATCATAATTCACTCATGGAACTACAGGTTGGGGGTATTGTTCCGCCAACAACACATGTTGACTGTACCTCCTGTGTACCTACTGTGTGCCCTCCTTTCTCTTCTGCCCTTCTCTTCCCGGACTGCAACCGGACAACATGTGCTTTTCTACTGCTCAATAAAGCTACCTTTGCACCTTCGATGCACCGCCTCCGACTCCCATCTCATCGGCACTACACCAGCCTGTTTGGAAAATGTAAGGTCGCATTCACACCAGCCTTGTATAGTCCGGTTGAATCGAACCCTGGTGCGTTTAGCCGCTTGGTGCGGTTCGTTTGGGTCGGTGTGAACGCAGTCCAAGACCTCTGAAGTGACCTAAACAACCGGACTCTGGTCCGCCTAAAAGAGGTGGTCTCGGACCGCTTGCTAGTGAACTCTGGAGCGGTTCATCGCTGGTGTGAACGCAGTCCGCACCAAAACACAGGAAGCGTAGTATTTACGTGTCATAAGAACGCGGATGTCTTCAGAATCGTTAGCGAAAGAGTGACGCAGAATGAAGAGTTGAACAGTGTTGTGTAAAGTAAAAACAACTATCAAACTAAAAACTATACATACAACTCAGAGCCACCTGCCGTCGGTGAAACCCCCTCCTGACTGCAGAACGTCTCATTATATGTGTTATAATGTTTTGTATCGCACGTTGTCTGATTATATAATCATATGCGCCGTTGCTGTTGATATGCTCTCCAGATTAACAGCAGCATGAAAATAACCTGCCGATGCTCCATGGCGGAGGCTCCGGTAGAAATTGCCGGGATTTGCGTTTTTACCCCGGTAATGTCTGACCAATTGTTGAACAGCATTTCCGAGCACATGACTTGTGTTTAAAGTTTATAGTCCTTTTGAATTTTGCCCGTGTGAACGCAAACAGAACCTTCTGAAAAATGAAACAATGTAACAAACTGTCGTCTGGTGCGCAGCAGAGAAGCGGACTATTAGGTGTGAATGCGACCTAAGAAGTAGAAAGTTCAGGTATTTGGGTTCAAAATGTAAGAAGTAGAAAGTAAAGGTATTTGTGTTCAAAATATAAGAAGTCAAAGTAAAAAGTCATCAGAAAAATAAGTAGTGGAGTAAAGTACTGATACCAGAAAAATGTACTTAAGTACACTAATGAAGTATTTGTACTCCACTACTTCCTACCTCTGGATATGAATAAGGGACACCAGTCCTCTGTGGAGCTGGCTTAAGGGTTGTGTTTGGTTCTGTTTATTCATTAGATATTTGAATTCTAATGTTGAAACAATTTTTTTAATGAGACGTGGGTTGCAGCCTCTAAAGTGTCAAGCTTTCTGTCTTCTTCTATGGTGGCCGATAGGTGCAAACTCACTGCCACAGCCCAAAACAAATCCATTATGAGAGACACGCTGCAGATTCAGAAACAATGCGAATATAAAAACACAAATGTGCCAAAAGACATGAAGATGAGGAAACATCTTCACCAACTTCACGAAATATGCGCAGCTTTTACTAAAAGCGCTGCATGAACGAAACGCTGCAAGAAGCAATATATATTTTTATATATATATATATATATAATCTATTGCAAAAGCAACTTGCCACAAGTGATTCATCTACATTTCTAATGATCTTGTCAGCTTACAGCCCCCATTTTAAACGTTCTACTACATCATTCGGTTTAGTGTATATATATATCAAGATGTATGGATTTGATTAAAAACAAGTATGATCAGGCCCACATAGATAACTTTACACAGGTTATGTTCGGGATGCTTCTGGATTTGAATTTTTATTCAGGAAATATGATGATTCTGCTTTGAAGGATTATTGTTATTTGGTAACAATAACATGTTTCTCATGCACGACTGAAAGCAGACATCTTCACACACATGCCTAAAATAAAGATTATAAAAGTTTGCATGTTTCTGTTTTACATAATCTTTTTTGTTCCAATTCGTCCTTGTTTGTTTCTCTACTAACATTTCCTCTTCTCCAGCGCTGTATTCACATCTTTACAAGTATCCTCTATTGACTTTTTAGAAGAAAAAGTCTTGAGATAGATTGAGTATATTCAGCGGCTTAAACCCTGCGTGCCGAGCCATCCATTGTCACAGCAGCATTTCTTTGTTGGATCTGTTTAGGTGTTACTCATCACTTATCTGTCCGCAGCATGTTTTCTTGGCGGCTGCCGCCTCGTTCTGAATGCATTACAGCGAAAACATTCATCCTCTGTCAGCACAAACACCTGTAGGCCCAGATACAGTTCAGCCGCTCTCCTCCAGCTGTCCTGCTCTCATTCCCTGCACTGCTGAAGGCCTGCAGCAAAAACTAGTCAAGTGTTTCTGTCTGCATCAAATCCCTGAGCAGTAAAACACACATCAACATCCTCCTCCTGCTCCTCTGGGTGTCATATTGATCCATCACAGAGCCTGAGGAGGGAGGGAGACGTTTCCTGTCCAATAAAATATTTTGTTTTAAAATGTGTAAATATCATCACTGTCAAACACAAACCACACACACTGTATTTATCCGCCTAAAGCAGCATGTTACATATATCATCCTGTTCATTACAGCATCATTGTTGTTCCTACAGTTTACCGATTTCATTGTGTTTTTTTATATAGATATATACTTTATTTATTTATATTTAGAAGGGGCCTTATAATGCTAACTTTACAGTTCATATTTTTGTATCAGTATGTAGTGTCTCTACTTTAAAGAGTCCTCTCCTGCTGATGTTCAGGTGTATATCAGTATGTAGTGTCTCTACTTTAAAGAGTCCTCTCCTGCTGATGTTCAGGTGTATATCAGTATGTAGTGTCTCTACTTTAAAGAGTCCTCTCCTGATGATGTTCAGGTGTATATCAGTATTTAGTGTCTCTACTTTAAAGAGTTCTCCTGCTGATGTTCAGGTGTATATCAGTATGTAGTGTCTCTACTTTAAAGAGTCCTCTCCTGCTGATGTTCAGGTGTATATCAGTATGTAGTGTCTCTACTTTAAAGAGTCCTCTCTGCTGATGTTCAGGTGTATATCAGTATGTAGTGTCTCTACTTTAAAGAGTCCTCTCCTGCTGATGTTCAGGTGTGTATCAGTATGTAGTGTCTCTACTTTAAAGAGTCCTCTCCTGCTGATGTTCCGGTGTATATCAGTATGTAGTGTCTCTACTTTAAAGAGTCCTCTCTGCTGATGTTCAGGTGTATATCAGTATGTAGTGTCTCTACTTTAAAGAGTCCTCTCCTGCTGATGTTCAGGTGTATATCAGTATGTAGTGTCTCTACTTTAAAGAGTCCTCTCCTGCTGATGTTCAGGTGTGTATCAGTATGTAGTGTCTCTACTTTAAAGAGTCCTCTCCTGCTGATGTTCAGGTGTATATCAGTATGTAGTGTCTCTACTTTAAAGAGTCCTCTCCTGCTGATGTTCAGGTGTATATCAGTATGTAGTGTCTCTACTTTAAAGAGTCCACTCCTGCTGATGTTCAGGTGTATATCAGTATTTAGTGTCTCTACTTTAAAGAGTCCTCTCCTGCTGATGTTCAGGTGTATATCAGTATGTAGTGTCTCTACTTTAAAGAGTCCTCTCCTGCTGATGTTCAGGTGTATATCAGTATGTAGTGTCTCTACTTTAAAGAGTCCTCTCCTGCTACTTTTTCCACCTTTGCCTAAAGGCTTCTCCCGAGTCAAAATATGTTTCCCTTTTCTTCCTCTTCGTCTTTCTTCGGCTGTTGACTCCATTTTTCCCTGTGTGATGAAGCGTTTGACCTCAAAGGAAATTACCTTCACTTTTTATCAGCAGCAGCATCTCAGAGGGAGCTGGGCTCGACTCCTTCAGTCTGAATCAATAACAGCAATGATGTGGAAAAGAAATGAAGTGCGTGTCCTTGTTATGTTATGAGGAAGGTTATCTTAATCAGAGACTTCGGGGGGGTCGGCTTAGTGTCGCAGGGCGAGGTGAACGTGACGTGTGATCTCTTCATATTCATCCATCTGTGAAAATACCTGAACGTGTTAATGAAGCCATGCTATGCATTTTATGGGTTTCCCTTTCCTGTAGTCCCTGTGGACTCCCATTGGACTCATGTATTTACTTCTGGAACATAGTGACATCCCTGGAACACTCCCAATCCCATTGGCTAGCACTCCAACACATTGTACATGATTGGCTAAGGGGCGGGACATCTCTAAGCAGTTGACCAATCACAACAGAGCCGGCCAGCTAACCAATCAGAGCAGATGAGCTCTGGTTTCAGACAGAGGGTGAAAAGAGGTGCTGCAGCACAGGCAGTATGAGAAACATAAAGAGCTTTTTGAACATTAAAGCATGGAGACATGTCACAGTAGAGACACTACATACTGATATACACCTGGACATCAGCAGAAGAGGACTCTTTAAAGTAGAGACACTACATACTGATATACACCTGAACATCAGCAGGAGAGGACTCTTTAAAGTAGAGACACTACATACTGATATACACCTGAACATCAGCAGGAGAGGACTCTTTAAAGTAGAGACACGAAATAGACAAGCAAAAAAGGGCCCCTTTAAAAAGTAAAAGTCAAAATTATTGTTTAATGTGAGATCTGATTCTCACTCTGTTAAGTACTGGAGTACAAATACTTTGTTACTGTACTTAAGTAAATGTTTCTTGTATCAGTACTTTACTCCAGCACTTATTCTTCTGACGACTTTTTACTTTGACTTCTTACTTTTTGAACACAAATACCTGAACTTTCTACTTCTTACATTTGGAACACAAATACCTGAACTTTCTACTTCTTACATTTTGAACACAAATACCTGTACTTTGTACTTCTTACATGTTCCAAACAGGCTGGTTCCTTTAGTTTGAATGTGTGTTTGGTGGCGTGATCATTATTATTTAGACTCATTGCGTGCCTATTGATTTGAACACGATCCGTGTATCCATCATTTCCTGGTCTTCTCTAAAGAAGAGGGACCAATGAAAACGTTGTCATGTTGCCGTTGTTCAGCATGGAAACATTCATTAGCTAACAATGACATTATTGTTCTATTAATATAAAGGGAGGTCAGGTACTCTTTAAAACAGCTGCTAGTTATGGGTACTTTTTACTGAAGTACATTTCAAAGCCCATACTTCTTTACTTTTACTTGAGTAAAGAAGTTTAGTCAGTACTTCTACTTTCACCAGAGTATTTTTAAACACGAGTATCTGTACTTCTACTTGAGTAAAGGATGTGTGTACGTTTGCCATCTCTAAAAATTCCACAATGTGCGTGACAGGGCGTGTGGATCATTAATTTCGGAGTGTCCATGATGGGTCATCTCTGCTCGCAGGGGTCCCGCGGGGCCACGGCTAATTATAACGCAGCCTCAGGAGGGGGTGATGAAGAGGAGGAGGCAGAGTCTGAGTGTGTCTCTAAGTGCAGGTGTGTTTCAGGAGTGTGTGTAGGTGTGTGTGATGTGTGTTCAGCACCTGTGTGCATTTTGAGTCACACGTTATTTAAAGTGTGACTGAGTAAATATTAAAGTTGCAGCCTAACATCTCGTCTCTCTGCTCTCACATAATACGGAGTTCCTCGAATGCATTTAGGAAAAGAAGGCCAATTTTGTCATTTCTTTTTAAGAGGAAACCAATCATTCCTGCTTTAAGTGTTGGACTTTGGACAGGTACCAACATGAGACTGGATGTTTTTGGGGAGGATGAGCTTTTTTGTTTTTCAACCGCTTAGAGATAGTGATGTAACTACAGGTTCAGGAAGTAAACAAAGGAGTCCAATGGAGGCGTTTCATGCGAAGGAACTTTGGGATTTTAGCCCTTGCAGACCATTTACATGCACTAAAACCTATAGAACGCACTACAGGAAAAGGGAAAAGCCAAAAAATAGAATAGGGCCTCTTTAAGGGACTGCATTGCTGGAGGAGCTCGATTCATAATAATTTCATTGCCATTTCTACACTGTAGCTTATGACGATAAAACCTTTGAATTTGAATACATATAGAGGACAATATACATGAATGAAAATGAAAACCGTAGCATTTCAATCAATCTGTTCTGATGCCCCCAAGAGGCCAGAATAACCTCTAATGACAGGTTTGATTGAGGATTATTTGCACTGATGCTCCCTGTCTTTCTGTTGAATAACAACTGTTGATGGAAAGCATGCAGCGCCCGGATACACTCGACTGAAAGCAGAGTGTTCATCCTGCAGACTTCAGGGAGCTGTGACTCTGCTGTGGAGCGACTGCAGCAGAGAGAGAGCTGCTCCTCTGCAGGATCATGTTTATGCATGAGTTTGCATTTTAAAAGTCAATTTGTGACAACCCAGCTTTCATTGTGCCGTTTATAAATAGTCAACAGAGTGAGATGCAAACAGCAGATTGAACACGCTTATCATCTGTCGGATTTACATGTTGATATGAGCAGAGAATCACAGAGAGAGATCTGAGAGCGGAACATCCGAATATGAATATGTCAAATCTGCAAAAATGAAACACCCACAACACACGCTTCCTCCAACGTTTGTGGAGGATAAACGTGAGGCTTAAAGTGTTTAAAAATGGAGTGTGACAGCTTTTCAGTTATGAGAGGTTGTTGGGATAAACAGGAGTATTCAGAAATTATTTTAGATACATTTGGCGAAAGATCGTGAAATTATTCAGTCATTATTTTAGATTGTTTGGCAGAAAATGTTGTACTTTTTCTGTTATTATTTCAGATTAGTCAGAAAGAAATGCGGTCATTATTCAGTAATTATTTAGGATTATTTGGGCAGAAAATGTGTCATTTCTTTGCCAAAATAAGACAGAAAATTCACTAATTTATTTCGAATAATTGGCAGAAAGTTATGTAATCATATAGTAATGATTTCTGATTTTTTGGCAGAGAATCCTCCTGAAAATTCTGTCATTATTTAGGATTGTTTGGCAGAAAATGCAGTATTTTTAAGCTGAAAAAGTGGCTGAATATTCTGTAATTATTACTGATTATTTGGCCGAAAATCCACCAGAAAATCCAGTCATTAATTAAGATTGTTTGGCAGAAAATTCAGTATTTTTTAGCCGAAAATTTGGCTAAAAAGGCTGTAATTATTTTTGATTATTTGGCAGAAAATTCCGCAAACAAATCAGTAGTTTTTTCCAAATATTTCTTAAAATGTTTGTTCGTTCCTGCTTCTCAAATGTGCCACCGTACACCTCCTCCAATCTCAGGCATGATGTATTTAGCTAAGTGATAAACAGAAGTTGTCATGAAGTACTTTTTACAACCCCGAAAGATGTGTAGCGTCTCAGTTTTAAGAGTTACTCTCCTGCAGCTTCATCACAGATGGCATTTTGAGTTCAGGAAAAAAATACATTCTAGTCCACAGTTTGTCTGAGGTCGTAAATCTGGAGAGAGAAATGCAAACTCGGCTCTTTGGGATTCACTTATCCAGCTTTTATATCTTTAAAATGCTCATTCCAGCCAGTCAACAACCGTGTATATTTGTATGATACAGATATATATGCTGAATTGCATTATTGGACATTTAGTTCTTGTGCTTTTTTAAGTGTTTTTATTCTATTTTCTATTAAATTGTAATTTCATTGGACATTTTGCTTGAAATTTTTGTTCTTTATTTAATATTTTACTTTATTTTATATTTGTAATGGACATTTTAATTTAACCTATGTCTTTATAATTATTATTATTAATTTTTTTATATTTTCCTTTAACTTTCTTTGTTTATATAAATATTTTTTATTTTCATTCGTAAATGGAGCAACTCTCACTAAACCCAATTTCCTGTCTGAACAAATGACCTACATTTATTCTGACGGCTGATCAAATGAACTCCCCCTTTCATACACGTGTGTCACACTTCCTCTAACAGACACACACAGCCTTACTGAAGAATACTGCATGTATAGACACAGTATATATAGAGAGATACATCAATATATATAAATATTGTTTCCACACGTGCAGATTGTGCAGTGACCTGTGAGCTGAACCGCAACAAAGAGAGAGAGGGACCACCTGGGACTGAACCCACCTGCACGCACGCACGCACGCACGCACGCACGCACGCACGCACGCACGCACGCACGCACGCACGCACGCACGCACGCACACGCACACGCACACACACGCACGCAAGCACGCACGCACGCATGCCACATACACACACACCACACACACACACACACACACACACACACACACACCTTTGAATCAATACTTGGGGGGGTTATAAATACATTTCCCGTCCGTACGTCACAATCCATCAGGCGGGATGTGAGGTTTCCTGCGATGAAAAGAATCTGAATCAATATTTATATTCTTAAATCTGAAAGCTGTCGGCGCGTGTGTTAAATAAATATGGATCAGAGGATCGGCAGTCTGCGGGTGTTGATGGAAGACCTCTTGACTCACTCACTGGCATCTAAAGGATCATTACGCTGTTTTTAAACCCCTCGTAATGTTCTCATCAGAGTTTCCCAAAGACACTTTAAAGCAGGCATTGTGGTAATCATTTAGATTAGCTAGCAGAAAATTCAACAACAAAATCAACAACACATTTCCAGCAATTCTTTTAAATAAATCGTAAAATTAATTTGTCATCCAATTTCTTTTTTATAATCGTCTGCATTAAATTCGGTGAAAAAAAATATTATTTTTGTGAAAATGCAGTAATTATTCAGTATTTTCTGTTGAAAATGTTGCCAGAAAATTCAGCAAAAGTAAACCGTAATTTTCGTGCAAAAGTTTCTAAAAACATTTGTTTGTTCTAGCCTCGTGACTGTGAAGATCTGCTCCTTTATTTTGGGTTACCAACTGATCTGATGTACGTATACTTCACTCATTTATCTGGCAGCTTTTTTTACTTTACAAATATATACATTTGCATGCAAGAAGATTATAAAGTATGATGAATTCGTTTTTTTGGCTTGTGTAACCATTAGCCAATCACCAACCAAGGTAACCCCCCTCCCCCCCACACCACCTTATCCCCTGAATCTCCTCCTAGAGCACCATTGTGTTCTTTGTAACCAAATATCTCTCAGAGGGGCGTGGGGAGGGGCTCCTTACTTTCATCTAAAGTAAGAGACAGAGAATCAGCACTTTTGAAACAGGGCTGAAACAGAGGGGATTATGGGATGCTGCAATGATCTGATTGGTGTTTCAGCCAATCAGAGACAGGCTCTGGATATATCTGCGACCTATAATATATTGATGACAAAGACAATATTAGGGGACCTTTAAGGTTTCATAACTGAATCTAGTTTGAATCGATTCCTCCTCTGTGTAAATGCAGATTCATTAAACAGTGTAAACTCTCAGACAGTAATTGGCCCCGGGGCCACCTCAGCGTCTGGATGAAAGTGCTGAGTCATGATTAACCCCCACAGCGTGTCTGTCAAACAGCCAATTAAGCTGACGCTGCAGTTGTAACCGCAGAGAGGAGGAAGCTGCTGGAGTCTCTGTTATCTGTCAGAGAGGAGGACTTTATTCTGTCATGCCTTTACTTTTTACATTTTATTTATCGTCTTAGTTCAAGTTTTGACATACAGTATAAATAAAACACAACAACGGACCATGCGTTATACACAGAAGAGGATCAGGGCGATACAAACTTTTGGAAAAGTGTCTCTTTTTATAAATTCTGTGGAAAAAGGCAAAAGTAAGGGTGCCTATAAAGATCAAACTTAACGTCATGCTGAGTGAAGATGTCGGAGTTTCGATTTGAGGTCCCGGAAGAAACCATTTCAAAGTATTTCTCAGTTTGGTGGAAAAAAGTTTAAAAGTAAATTTTTTACATACTGATATGCACCTGAACATCAGCAGGAGAGGACTCTTTAAAGTAGAGACACTACATACTGATATACACCTGAACATCAGCAGGAGAGGACTCTTTAAAGTAGAGACACTACATACTGATATGCACCTGAACATCAGCAGGAGAGGACTCTTTAAAGTAGAGACACTACATACTGATATACACCTGAACATCAGCAGGAGAGGACTCTTTAAAGTAGAGACACTACATACTGATATACACCTGAACATCAGCAGGAGAGGACTCTTTAAAGTAGAGACACTACATACTGATATACACCTGAACATCAGCAGGAGGAGTACTCTTTAAAGTAGAGACACTACATACTGATATACACCTGAACATCAGCAGGAGAGGACTCTTTAAAGTAGAGAACTACATACTGACATACACCTGAACATCAGCAGGAGAGGACTCTTTAAAGTAGAGACACTACATACTGATATACACCTGAACATCAGCAGGAGAGGACTCTTTAAAGTAGAGACACTACATACTGATATACACCTGAACATCAGCAGGAGAGTACTCTTTAAAGTAGAGACACTACATACTGATATACACCTGAACATCAGCAGGAGAGGACTCTTTAAAGTAGAGATACTACATACTGATATACACCTGAACATCAGCAGGAGAGGACTCTTTAAAGTAGAGACACTACATACTGATATACACCTGAACATCAGCAGGAGAGGACTCTTTAAAGTAGAGACACTACATACTGATATACACCTGAACATCAGCAGGAGAGGACTCTTTAAAGTAGAGACACTAAATACTGATATACACCTGAACATCAGCAGGAGAGGACTCTTTAAAGTAGAGACACTACATACTGATATACACCTGAACATCAGCAGGAGAGGACTCTTTAAAGAAGAGATACACTACATACTGATATACACCTCAACATGAGCAGGAGAGGACTCTTTAAAGTAGAGACACTACATACTGATATACACCTGAACATCAGCAGGAGAGGACTCTTTAAAGTAGAGACACTAAATACTGATATACACCTGAACATCAGCAGGAGAGGACTCTTTAAAGTAGAGACACTACATACTGATATACACCTGAACATCAGCAGGAGAGGACTCTTTAAAGAAGAGACACTACATACTGATATACACCTCAACATGAGCAGGAGAGGACTCTTTAAAGTAGAGACACTACATACTGATATACACCTGAACATCAGCAGGAGAGGACTCTTTAAAGTAGAGATACTAACTAATGATATACACCTGAACATCAGCAGGAGAGGACTCTTTAAAGTAGAGACACTACATACTGATATACACCTGAACATCAGCAGGAGAGGACTCTTTAAAGTAGTGACACTACATACTGATATACACCTGAACATCATCAGGAGAGGACTCTTTAAAGTAGAGACACTATATACTGATATACACCTGAACATCAGCAGGAGAGGACTCTTTAAAGTAGAGTCACTACATACTGATATGCACCTGAACATCAGCATGAGAGGACTCTTTAAAGTAGAGACACTACATACTGATATACACCTGAACATCAGCAGGAGAGGACTCTTTAAAGTAGAGACACTACATACTGATATACACCTGAACATCAGCAGGAGAGGACTCTTTAAAGTAGAGACACTACATACTGATATACACCTGAACATCAGCAGGAGAGGACTCTTTAAAGTAGAGACACTACATACTGATATACACCTGAACATCAGCAGGAGAGGACTCTTTAAAGTAGAGACACTACATACTGATATACACCTGAACATCAGCAGGAGAGGACTCTTTAAAGTAGAGACACTACATACTGATATACACCTGAACATCAGCAGGAGAGGACTCTTTAAAGTAGAGACACTACACACTGATATACACCTGAACAAGAGCATTTTTTAACAAAAGACACATGGAAGAACAAACTAAAGCATGTATTACATATGCTTACAGAGTTGTAGCCCTGCCTTGTGTTCTGTTGTCCTCAGATTAGTAATGTTTATGAATCTTTTATCCTAATTCCTATTTCTGGAAACCTCAGTGGGCAGAATTACATTTTCCTTTTGTTGAGTATTTATTATGTTGGCAGTGAAGGACTTCCTGGCAGTCGCTTCATAAATAAAATCTCCTGCCAACCCTCGACTCATTCTTCCTCCGAGGAAACACACTCACTCCGTCTGTGTCATATTTCTCCTCCCAACACGAAATAATTATAAATATTATTATTGATTATTGAATGGATTTCTGACACACTGTCTGTATATGTATTATACAAACAGCAGCTGCAGAGAGAATGAAAATTACCTGGTACGATGATGAAGAATTAATTTATCTTTCTGTTAAGTAGTTCAGTTTTCCAGATATTTATTCAAAAAATATTTCATTTATAAAGATTTGATCATATGATTTGAAAACAAAAGTATTATGTCACTGTAAATAGAAATATTTTTTCAGACATATTATTGATGTGTCTCGTTCATTATCTTCCTCAGATGTCCATCTTTGTTTCCCATGTTGAGGCATTATTGGCTCCTTGTATCTCAGAGCAGTCGGGGTTAGAGGTCACCAACAAATTATAGGGAGGCTGTGGCTCAGTGGATAGTGTGCTGGACTTCGAATCAGGGGGTAGCAAGTTCGAGTCCCACTGCAGTTAAGATGTCGTTGTGTCCCTGGGCAAGACACTTCACCTCAAATTGCTCCTGTGGGGATTGCCCACAGTATTGAATACTTGGATAAAAGCGTCTAACAAATGACTTGTAATGTAAAATGAGTCCCAATTCACTGAACAAACCACTAATGTAACCTGAAAATTGAGCTCTGAGCATTTTAAAGTAAATATTCAGGCAAAGAGGTAAAAATACAGACTAAATATTTCAACGTTTCCAAATAAAGGGGCCCTATTCTGTTCATATTCAGGTGTATATCAGTATGCAGTGTCTCTACTTTAAAGAGTCCTCTCCTGCTGATGTTCAGGTGTATATCAGTATGTAGTGTCTCTACTTTAAAGAGTCCTCTCCTGCTGATGTTCAGGTGTATATCAGTATGTAGTGTCTCTACTTTAAAGAGTCCTCTCCTGCTGATGTTCAGGTGTATATCAGTATGTAGTGTCTCTACTTTAAAGAGTCCTCTCCTGCTGATGTTCAGGTGTATATCAGTATGTAGTGTCTCTACTTTAAAGAGTCCTCTCCTGCTGATGTTCAGGTGTATATCAGTATGTAGTGTCTCTACTTTAAAGAGTCCTCTCCTGCTGATGTTCAGGTGTATATCAGTATGTAGTGTCTCTACTTTAAAGAGTCCTCTCCTGCTGATGTTCAGGTGTATATCAGTATTTAGTGTCTCTACTTTAAAGAGTCCTCTCCTGCTGATGTTCAGGTGTATATCAGTATGTAGTGTCTCTATTTTAAAGAGTCCTCTCCTGCTGATGTTCAGGTGTATATCAGTATGTAGTGTCTCTACTTTAAAGAGTCCTCTCCTGCTGATGTTCAGGTGTATATCAGTATGTAGTGTCTCTACTTTAAAGAGTCCTCTCCTGCTGATGTTCAGGTGTATATCAGTATGTAGTGTCTCTACTTTAAAGAGTCCTCTCCTGCTGATGTTCAGGTGTATATCAGTATGTAGTGTCTCTACTTTAAAGAGTCCTCTCCTGCTGATGTTCAGGTGTATATCAGTATGTAGTGTCTTTACTTTAAAGAGTCCTCTCCTGCTGATGTTCAGGTGTATATCAGTATGTAGTGTCTCTACTTTAAAGAGTCCTCTCCTGCTGATGTTCAGGTGTATATCAGTATGTAGTGTCTCTACTGGGACATGTCTCCATGCTTCAATGTTCAAAAAGCCTTTATTTTTCTCATACTGCCTGTGCTGCAGCACCTCTTTTCACCCTCTGTCTGAAACCAGAGCCCAATCTGCTCTGATTGGTTAGCTGGCCACCTCTGATGTGATTGGTCAACCGCTTAGAGATGTCCCGCCCCTTAGCATATCATGTGCAATGTGTTGGAGTGCTAGCTAATAGAAGCCCAAAAAGTGCAATAGGGCCTCTTTAAACACCACACAGAAGGACTGGTAAAACATACACTGGCATGAAATGATTTAAGTTATTTCTATCTGTGAATACTTAAGAATTAGCAAAATAACATGTTGTGGTTTCACTTCCATCTCAGAAACTCCTGTCTCTTTCTTAAAATTATACAACTATGAGCTTTAAGGGACACAACATATTTAATATTGAACATATTTCCGTCACAAATTAGTAAAATGTAGACTCAAGAGTGATGTGTTCAATCAGAGAAACAGTGAAGTATGGCAGACAGCAGTTAACGGGCCGCTTTGGGACGATGTCAGTATCTATCAGCTGCTCCTTCATCTGAAATGTGAATCAGCAATAATCACCTCATTAATCCGTCTGTTGGAGGCTGGGCTCTCCTCATGCTGTCCTTTTTTGACTGGAGGTTAGTTTGGGAAGTTAAAGGAGTTCAACATTTTGGGTTTGAGTTGGATCAGAAGATCAATACGGCTGAAACATCTGTCACATGTGAGGCTGGACCCAGCAGGGGGGGAGACAGCAGGAATCAAGACGTTTCTGCGCAGAATACACTCTTTCATTCAATCAGATATTTGCCATTAGAGTGTCCCAGCACATGAACAATTTCACTCATATCTGAGGAGCATCCATGACCTCACTGAAGTCTGCTGACAGATTCCTCATGTGGTCCCGAGATCGAGGTTGAAACAGCGGGGAGACAGACGATTTGCCCCCCCTGATCAGACTTGCTCCCACTTTTTAAATCTCGTTTAAAGACCCACTGATTCTCCCGTGCTTTTGCAGACGACGTATACAACTTGTCAATCTGTGTTTTTGAATTTATGTATTGCGTTTTATATTGTTTTTACATCATGTATGAGGATTTCAGTCTGTTGGTTTAAGTATGTTTAAATAAAGTTGGATTGGGTTACCTTAGCATTAGCTACATATTTTATAAGCCAAATACATAATGGCTGCTTATAGAATAACACACACCTATTATTGAATCTTTATTGTTGCAGTTTGTAAATGTGGAGCTAAGTTTTATTACTTCTAGCTCTTGGGATCAATACGTTTTATGGTAACCTGTAACATCATCATTCATAGTATTTTGTATTCATAATCTGAATCTGTGTGGCTAAAACTAGGATGCTTTTCACCTTGGTTTGTTTGGTTGGTTTGTTCGGTTCCTCCAGAGTGTTCAGAGCACCTCGTGGTGACAGAAATCTGCTTCTTTAAAAGTCCCGGGACGTCCTTGAGTTGAAGGAGTCGTTGATTCACATGGCGTGGTTGGTGTAGCTGACGTAGGTCGTTTCCGCTGGTAAATAAAGCTATAAAATACATGTGGTCAAAGCGTAACAAGAACATCATTAACATCTGAAATCTAATGGAAATACTGTAGTTAAATACGAAATGTACTTCAGTGAATGTTCTTTGTTTTCTTCCACCGCTGTTGATTTCTTATATTCACTTGACGCCAGGACACATTATTACTGACAGAGGAACAATATAAAACAGTGTGTGTATGGACATAAATATAAATACACTCTCTTACCTGAGGGCTGTTAAAGTGTTACAGCTGGACGGCAAACACCTGATCAAACAGAAGAGACAACAAATCAGAAACCAGCCGAGAGACTCAGATGAAGCCGTTTAATCTTCAGCTTTTATTTTGGTGTGAAGACAGAGCTTCTGTTCTTTCTGTTTGGAGAGGAAATGAGAGCGTCGTCGGGGGAAATAAAAGCAGGACGCCTCGAGGCTTCATCACTCAGCTCCACCTTCCTCTTCCTCTCTGCCAGCAGATGCAGAAATATTCATTACATGCATGGGGAGTTCTCCGTGGCAGCAGATATCGATTCGACCTCTCCGGTTCCTCACCACGTATCGATCACATCGACTGTCTTTTTGTTTTAAAGTCTGTAACGAGGCACACACTGAGAGATGTTAAAGGTCAGATTCAGTGTGGAGGGAGTTGTTTTGATATCCTTTGCAGAGGGAAAGTATTAATTATGCATAATGGGTCGTTCCAGCCTGTTTATTATGGTATTGGATTTTAATTAGTGATGCATTAATGCGTTCAATACTTTTATGTAGCATCTGTTAAGTGGAGCTATTTGTACCTTCTCTATTTACTGCAGAGCAGCTTCTATAACAGCATGTCCGCATTAATCAGCTGTTACATAATGCAGTACAATGTGCATAATTAAGTTAACTTTTTATGTTAATATAACAATATGAGTTATTATTGGACATTTTTTCTTTGACTTATTTTTTTTTATATTTGATTATATTTGATCTTTTATTTGACATTTGAGTTTGACTTCTATATAAATATTTTTATTTTATTTCATCTTTTACTGGACATTTATCTTAAAGGTCACCTATCATGCTATTTGTAGGCAATAGCATAGGTCTCAGATATATAAAAATAAATAAAAAACATGTCTATGAACTGTTTTGCTCAAAATACCAAACAGATCACCCATTCTAGCCATGCCTCATATCCCTCTATTTCACTTCCTGTTTCAAAAGTGCTGATTTGGGTATAAAGCTTTAAAAAAAAAAAGAATTGATAAAAAATAAAAAAGGAGGGGGGGCTGAGCTCATGCGGGACCCGGCAGCTACTGTCTAAACTAAATGCTGCCGTGATGAAACGCCATATCATGGATTATCAAGGATTCTCTCTGAAACAGTATGGAGCTCAAAGGCTTTCTCTCTTGCCGGTTATACCACAAGGTGAGTTCCTTTTTATTTCCTGCTTCTTCACACACATGCTCTCCAGTACAGGTTAGCTCTGAGTGTTAGCGATGCTAATGTAAACACTGACCATATTACGTCCAAAACAGTCGGGCATTGTTTCTGATAGCAACTTTCTGATAGTGCCGTGGGTCCACATTTCAGATATTACGTCATATCGGACGCAAATCTGGATCAGCTCCGTTGTTCCCCGTTTTTAGAGATTTGGGTACGGAGGAAAAGAGAGAGGGTTTTATTTTCTGACGCTGTGTGAGTTCCCCGACACACCGGGGACACATAGTTATGTATAAAAGACATCAAAAAGTGCATCTTGCATGATAGGTCCCCTTTAACTTCTTAACTTAAAATACATATTTTAATGCTATTTTATGTTTTATTGGAAATGTTTCTTTACCTTCTTATGTATAGATACATATTTATTTTAATGTTTAATTTATTGACATTTTATTTTAACTTCCCATGTTAATATCATGTATTTAATTTAATTTGATCTGTTATTGGACATTTTATTCTTACTTTTCATGTTAATATAAACATCAAACCACAAATTCTTACTTTATCTTTAAATACATTTACCTTGCAACTGTCTCAAAACACAATTTATTTCGGGACAAATAAATGTTTCTGATTCGGATTAATCTATAAAAACACGTCATAATTAATTCATATTTTGTTTTAACAATTACCTGCAGAGTTTATTTGCAAGTTATAAGGAATTGTTATCAAATATTGCACATACCTTGTCTTGAGAAAAGTTGAAAAATCTACATCGTCTTGAAGCAGTTCCTGTTTCCACTGATCAGACGTCTGAATGGTAATTCAAAACTGTAATGGATATTTATTTTAAATCTGTGCATCCCTTAAACAGACCGAAACATGGCACCCACTTGTGAAACATTCCTTTATTATAAATAGATCATTTGTATAAAAAACGGGCATGCTTCAATTCAACCATGGCATTTAGACATTTCACAACCAAAAGCTACCGTCCAGTTTTCCGGAAACATCGACGGACTCTTCTCATAATGCAGGTCGACAGAGACGACAGGAGACAAGAATCAGAAATTTTCACAACCACAAGTTTTTTCACTTTTTTTTTTGAACGCACAATTAGAATAACAACAATTATGTTTGGTCCCCACAATTTCTTTTTTGTACTTCTTTTAGGATTTCTTTTTTTAGGGCTTTCAGGTAACCCTCCTTCTTACTTCCTGGCGAAAACTCGGATGCTTTTTCAGCTTCTGATCCTAACAAGTTTTTGGGCGGTGTTCAGGCCCCTTCCCTGCAGTCTGTAAACATAAAAACACCACAGATGTCTTGGTTTGTTTGGTTCCTTCAGAGTGTTCAGACCACCTCGTGGTGACAGAAATCTGCTTCTTTAAAAGTCCCGGGACGTCCTAGAGTTGAAGGAGTCGTTGATTCACATGGCGTGGTTGGTGTAGCTAACGTAGGTTGTTTTCGCTGGCGGCGCTGAGGAGAGAAAAGCAAACTAATTAGTAAAGTGACATTTTCCCTTACCTACTGTCCCCTGTGTGTTAGACTGGGTTCAGAGGGTTATTTTTGATCAGAGGAAGACAGCAAATGAATAGAGAGTTTCAGGGAAGACATCTTTTTGTAGTTCAACCCAGAAGTTAGCATTGCATCGGCTCCCTTTCCTGGATTTTTCCATTTGATTTTGGCTTATAGCTAAATATACAATTTGATGATACTCACAAGTTTTGTTCAGCAGGATAATCTCCACAAATTAACACCACTTTATGATTTATGAAGGAAAAAGCTAACGTTAGGCTATAAAGGAACTACAGCACGGTCACATGACTTCACGTCACCACCGCTAAGCTAAGGGCGGCTAATGTTGGGCTATAAAGGAACTACAGCACGGTCACATGACTTCAGGTCAACACCGCTAAACTAAAGGTGGCTAATGTTGGGCTATAAAGGAACTACAGCACGGTCACATGACTTCACGTCACCACCGCTAAGCTAAAGGTAGCTAATGTTGGGCTATAAAGGAACTACAGCACGGTCACATGACTTCACGTCACCACCGCTAAGCTAAAGGTGGCTAACGCTGGGCATGATGACATTTAGTCGTTTCATTAACATTTGTTAGCAACCGCCATTTAAAGAAAAATGTGGGAGCTTCAGAATATATACCAGTCGGGTATTGTTGTAAAAAATATAAGCCGTGAAGATCTCTTCAGTTCTTTTTCAGGCATCTTACCAAAAAACACATTCAAGAAACCATTGACTTCCATACTTCCAGTGTATCCAGAAGTGCTAAAATGCTAACTCATTACAGGTTTCATTCTTGCACACTCATCATGAGGGTGTTTGACGTTTCTGTAAAGCTGGGCATACACTTAGCCCCAGACTAATTTTAGGATCAGAACATATTTCTGTCAGATCGATTGATATCTGACGTTAACTTCGAGGTGAATCTCAACACCAAATGTATCGTCCTGGCCCAACTTCAATGGTTCTTTTGTTGGATAATATGGGGGATTTCTGGCATGTCAGACATTAGTTGATATAGTTTGACAAAAGTATGATGGGTGGAGCTACAGGAAAGGTAAGTTTGACATAAACAAAATAGGATTTATCCTCTTGGGATCATGCATATTTAACGGGATTTAATGTTCAGGGGTAAAAAAGCAAACCACTTTTAAGGATATTTTGCGCTTGATGTCTCCACATTTAATACTCAATAACAAAATTGTTTGGTTAGATTTAGGAAACAAATATGGTTTGGGTTCAAATAGGTATCTCTTTTACGTTAAAGTGGACCTATCATGCTATATTTGAATAATATATTGTAGGGCCATACCTATATAAAACATGTCTGTGAAGTTTTTTTTTCAAAATACCAAACAGATCATGCATTTTAGCCATGCCTCATTTCGCTCTATTTGCTCTTTTCCAGCCCTGTTTTTGCAAGGGCTGATTCTGAGAAGTCTTCTTCGCTGCTTTTGTGGCAGACTACAGCGCCACTTACAGGCCTGGCATATGTACTACAGCGTCTCCAGCGCTTTCGAGCGGCAATGGCTGTGGCCGTCTCCTCCTGATAGGTGGAGAGTTGGCCATATAGGCGGAGCACCCCGTTTCTGACGTCAGAACAATTTCAAATCTGTATCAGTCTGGATCAGCTCTGTTGCAGCCCCGTTTTTAGAGATTTGGGTATGGAGGAAAAGAGAGAGGGTTGTGTTTTCTGACACTTGGTGAGTTCCCTGACACACCGGGGACACATATTCATGTATAAAAGACGTACAAAAGTGCATTTTGCAAGATAGGTCCCCTTTAAATAACATGTTCGTAAATTAACGTGTTCATAAATAAGTCAACCGTTGATAATTGGTTTCACATAGGACACAAACTATGTTGAGTTTCTCGCAAGTTTAACTATATTGTCTAATTTTCACATTAATATTCATATTATCATCAGCTGTTGAGATGTGTTGGACCAAATAAGTCATACAAGTTTGTCGGTTTCATCAGATGTAGTTTTTCAGCACCTAAACTCTGTGACTTCCTCGCCTCACACTGAACAGGACGAAAGAGGATCAGGAAACTTGTCTGTTGTGTAAAGTTGAGACGGGGAAGCCTGATTGAGCAGATCAGTTCAGTCTGCACATCTCTGACGGGTAAACAATCCGGACGCCTCACACTTTTGTGCTGATGGACCGAGAGCTTTGATGTGCAACTCAGAGCTGTAAACAGTTTTATCAGATCTGGTCTCAGGTGACGTCTAAACAAACTCAAGTCAACGTCCTGTTAAAGCCTCATTATTACAGAGAGGCTGACTACACCTCTAAGATTGACTAAACAGAGAACTGACACACTTCTTCTACTTCCAAACTAAATAATTAACGGTTTTCACTATCGTAAGGCTATTTGATTCATCAGTACCTGCCGCTTCATTGTAAATGGTTCTACGGTAGTATAAAGAGGCAATACCGCATTAACTGTAGGTAAATCTTTTTTGGAAGATTTACGGCAGGGTTTCTGTTAGCAGGTATTTACCAGACTTTGAACGGAAAAGTCCGGCAAATTAAAGTCTCTTCAGTCATATTGTCCGAAAAAAATTATTTGTCGTAATCACAATTTAAAGTGTATTTTAAATAGCATTTTAGTTCCCTTATCTGGGAACCGGAAGTTAAGTCAATGGAGATTTCAATTTTTAAACATAAAATGTGTCAGTAAATATTTAAAAACAGGTGGTTTCTAAGAAGTGTCTAAATGAGACGACTAAACGTTATCATGCCCAACGTTAGCCACTTTTAGCTTAGCGGACGTGACCTGACCGACCGTGCTGTAGTTCCCTTACTGTATAGCCCAGCATTAGCAATAATCCGAAATCCAATGGAAAAATCCCATTGACTTCCTGTCCAGGGAACCAGAGAGACTTCCGGGTCGGCTTGCAAAAATAACTCACCAACCTACTCACTTATTGTTTAACCTGTTAAGCCCTGAGCCTGTTTTTCAGATCTCAGGCTCGAAAATGACATTCCCAGAACAAATGACTATATCTTCACTTCTAAAAGGGGTAAATTAATAATCTTTTTTCTCAAAGCAATGATAAACCTGTGAGTTGGATGTAGACAAGTCAGAATCAATATAATTGTTTTAATTTTAAAGTAAATTCAGATTGAACATAGTAAACATTTTTAAATTATAGTGTCCGTCCAAAAATAAAAACATTACTTATAGTGAAAACCACCCTTGAAGGATGGGATAGTAGACTAAAAGCTTTAGGAATCCAAACCATAAAATATAATAAGTACCCTGTATCAAGATTGATGCAAAACAAGTGACATTTGACCTTTTTAGAGAGATTTAGAAAAAAAACCCACTTCTGGGGTCATTTGGGTGGATTTGCCGTTTCTCTGGAACCCATTGGTCGATTTTGGTGATTGACATCTCTTTTGAACCGTTAGAGCCAATAGAATCGAAGGGGAAGTTCCACATACACACGTTAAACTAGTAACTAGTAAATATGAAGATGGATTATCAGGAATCATTTCAAAGTTACACAGACACATTGGATAAACCATTGGATTAACCTTCAGCAGCGTTTTTATCGTTTTGATGCCATTGAACACAACTTTTGATCAGAAACAGCAAAAGGTAAGACAAATTGGCCGTGTTTGCTCTGTAAAGCTCTGTGTTGTGATGTCTGTGTTTGCTTCCCCTGTCGCGAGTTCTGATCGCTCAGTGATGATACTCAGGGTTGAACAGGTTAATACTGTATGTCACTAGTGCTAAAGCATTAAACCAGAATACCATTCTACTACTACTATATAAAGGAACCACAGCACCGCTCAGCTAAAGGCAGCTAAAGGCTAAATGTCTAGTAGTTTCATTAACACGCCATTTACAACAAATATAGGAGCTTCAGACATACACAAGTCGGGTATTGTTGTAAAAAATAGAAACCGTTAAAATCTCTTCAGTTCTTTTTCAGGCATTTTACCAAAAAATACTTGCATTTAACCATAATGCCATATTTCACCTAATCAGATTACCTGTACCACACAACATTTGAACATTTTCATAAATCCTATCCGCCCATTCACTCACCGCTGGCCTCCACGCCCTCGCACAGCTCCGTCTTCACCTCTCCGTTGGGCCGCTCGTGTGTCAGGTGCGACAGTTTAGTGGTCATGGTGGTGGCGGTGACGATGGCCTTGAAGCTGCGTTTGCGTTTCGGGACGTTCTGCTCGGGGTGGAGGATGATGATGTAGACCTTCGGCATGTAGAGCATTCCCAGAGAGACGGAGGCGCTGAGGCTGAGCGACACCGTCAGCGTGGCCGTCTGGATGTACATCTGAGGAGGAACCAGACGATCAGAATCAGGTTTATTACCAGGCAGGTTGACACGTACGAGGAATTTGACTTGGTGTCGTGGTGATTACATAAAAGTTAAACAAAAATTAAAAACACAGATAGAAAACAATTTTAAGAAAACTATAATAACATAAAAAAATATAGTAAAATATAGCAGTATTTACATTGAGGAGGGGTTAGTGACAGGGTTCATGAGATTCAGATAGAGTCAAGGCTGCCATCTTTCATTCTTCTTTTGAACATATTTACTGTAATTTCTTTACAGCCAAATTATATTCAAATGATAAAAGGAGATGCTAGGACAACCCAAAACATTAAAAGTGTTCAAAACTGAATCCTTTCACGGTGGCATAAAGTTGTTGTTGGCCCATCCAAAGCTTTATAAAGTTAGCGATTACAAAAAGTAAAAAAAACACAATAGCCACTTCTAGAATAACACACTTATTATTGAATATTTATGTGGAGCTAAGTTTTATTACTTCTAGCTCTCGGGATCAAGTACGTTTCATTGTAACCTAAAATAATCCATCATGTCTTTTTTTTTGTAACGTACTTCGTGTTCAAAATCTCAATCTGTAGAGTCAATAAAGCGGTTAAATTACATGTAGTCAAAGCGTAAAAAGTGCATTATTGACATCTGAAATGTCGTGCTCAACGATGACTTTTTTCGGTCATGTCTCTTCTAGACATCATAATGAAGTAAATCTGGCTTGCTGATAATAATGTTTGTATAACATAAGCACTCTAATAACTAATACTGGCCAATTATATTTTACTTTAATTTAGTTTAGTTTTCGGCCAATAGTTGCCATAGACTATATGGAAAGAAAATACTCACAAATACTCATAAAAAATAGTCACAAAAAGTAGAAATTACAAACAAAATACTCACAATCACTCGATAATACTCACAAAAAGGATAGAGCAACACTTTTTGTGAGTATTTATTATTACAGGAAAATGACATATGAATCGTGTGTCTGGTATTAATGGTAGGACGCCATCTTTAACAATCATCTGCATTAGTTGATGAACCGCCTTTTTTCATGTCTTTTTTGCACTTGAAAGACAGAACTAACACACACACACACATATATAGAAAAAAATCACCTTATCTGTGAGTCTGATCTGAAAGTACTGCAGTAAGTTTTTCATGCACACAGACTTTACAATGTTTTTCCCAGTATTCTGTTGGGTTACAGTTGTTATGGTAACGTGCTAAGAATCACAGCAATGGGACAATAAATGCGAAGAGGAAGAAAAACTGCAAATGGAAAAATAATAAATATTTTCTGAGGAAAGAAACGCATTCAACGTGTTTATTAGACCTCAAGGACACATGGCATGTAAACAGAACGGTTTATAAGAAGACTGCACTGGAAGTTTTTAATATGTTTCAGTGAACTCATTCCAATCCTTACCATTGACTGATTTTGTGTACTTAATGTGATCACTAATTCAGCAAGTGTAACAATCATTCACGCACTCAAACACAAAAACATTTCCCTAAAACCCTGATTACTAATTAGTGTTTACGCAGCTATAGAGCCCCGAAGGCGCCATTGTGGGGAAACATTCAAACTGTTTGCTTGTACAGTGTATATGCTCCTGGATTAATAAATGTAAATGAAGACTGAGATGCATTACAAGATGTTTAGTACACCTTGGGTTTTTGGGGTTTTGGTCAAACATTATTACATTTAATGTTCAAAAAGCTCTTTATTTTTCTCATACTGCCTGTGCCGCAGCACCTCTTTTCACCCTCTGTCTGAAACCAGAGCCCAGTCTGCTCTGATTGGTTAGCTGGCCGGCTCTGCTGTGATTGGTCAACGGCTTAGAGATGTCCCGCCCCTTAGCCTATCACTTACGATGTGTTGAAGCGCTAGCTAAGGAGCGCAAGTGTTACATAGTGATGTCAATATATTAAGGAAGTAAACAAAGGAGTCCAATGGAGGCCTTTCCTAACCCTAAATTACACACTACAGGAAAATAAAAACCCTAAAAACAGAATAGGGCCCCTTTAACTTTTTACATGTCTAATGTACCTTTAATAGTCTGACTGCATCTTCGTAACTGATTGAAGTAGAACAAAAATATTGTTTGAAAATATTCAAACTAACTAATTTATATATTTAATTTCTCTCAGTTTTTGCCAAATTCCATTTATCTTCAAATGAACGACAACATGCATTCATTTGTTGGCTCAAAAATACTTCTGAGGAAAAGCATTACATGTAAATATTTTCAATGCACAGTTATTTTTGAATGGAAGAACACTTTTCACTTCACTACCTGCAGAAAAACCTGATGATCTGAACAAGATGAATGACCCTAATGATGGTGTGTTCTCTGCAGGAATAATTCCACGAGTTTTCATTAAGACAAACAGATGGTCCGCTGCTCGCTTCATTTACTGGGATCCATCTCGTGGCTCGTGTTTGCCGTGATAATTTCGTCTCCTCTGGAAGATACTTTGGCAGAAAACGCTCGTCTTTGAATGCTGGGAAAGTCAAAGTGGTGAATGACAGGCGGACGTGTTTGGATCTGTTTCCACTACAGCCTGTTTTTTTTTACCATCTCTACTAATGAAACTCAAAACTTCCTGCATATTTTTTGCATTAATTTAGGATAAAAAAAACAAACCTTTTTGATCTCCAGACAGGAAATTGAGGTTGTTTCAGCAGCACAAACACAGAGAGAAAGTATGAGGAATTACGGAAGAGGATTAGGGCCTCGTGAAATTTATTTGATTTCTCCCCAATACCGATTTCTCTGTTGTTTGTTTGCAGAATGTCAGAAAAAACTAAATTGAGTAAAAATAATCCGGCCTTTTTCTGATTTTGTTCTCACTTTATTGTAGGAATTTTGTAGATTAAAGTCCGAATTTTTTCATGATTCTGACTTTAATCTCACAACGAAAAAACGAATTCCCATGTGGCTTTAATCCTCCTCCATAAGGAGTAAATAATGAAACTAAGAAAAGATTCAAGGAAACAACGGACATTAGACAGAAATTGCTGGTTAAGTTACATTAGCAACGGTCTGTTCTCCTTAGAAATGGTATGTTATCCTTAGCAACGGTCTGTTCTCCTTAACAACGGTATGTTCTCCTTAGCATTTGTCTGTTCTCCTTAGCAACGGTCTGTTATCCTTAGAAACGGTCTGTTATTCTTAGAAACGGTCTGTTCTCCTTAGCATTTGTCTGTTCTCCTTAACAACGGTCTGTTCTCCTTAACAACGGTCTGTTCTCCTTAGCATCAGACTGTTCTCCTTAGCAACGGTCTGTTCTCCGTAGCAACGGTCTGTTCTCCTTAGCAACGGTCTCATCTCCTTAGCAACGGTATCATCTCCTTAGCAACACTTTTAGAATTAACAACCTCTGCAAGGTCAAAGTTGACCAATCAGAATTGAGTACTCAACTGATCCGTGTATAAATGACTATTGACAGCATTTGAGAGATACAAAGTGTTTTCAAACTGTTTTATGTGTTTTTATCTAGAGTTCTGGTTCTGTCTGCAGCCCAGGTGAATAATACATGAATATATACATGAATATTACATAAAGAAAAATCGAATAAAGATGCCTCACTCACTCTCAGCATTACCTGTCGCCGTATGGATGTTTTCAATATTTCACTGTTATACTGCTATATTATGTGTGCAGCAGGATCATCATTATCTCCAGATAATCTCCATCTTTAAATGGGATCAACAGAGATGTTCTCTCCTCATCACAGCTTGACAGATGACCTTGAATGCGTCATTAGCCTCCGTGCTGCGTTTATGATCCAACAGAGACTATTGATTCTCCGTGTTGTTGTCTTTATCTGCAGAATGACTCAGACACAAGATCACACTTAACGTGAACCACTCAAAACATCTGAGTTTTATCTGGATTACTATCAAATATAACGAAGTACATTTTCTTAACTACTGTGCTTAAGTACATTTTGAGGTACCTGTATTTAACATTACTCTCTAACACTCACGCTTCTATTGGCTAGCGCTCCAACACATTGTACGTGATAAGGGCATGACATCTGTAATCAGTTGACCAATCACAACAGAGCCGGCCAGCTAACCATGCAGAGCAGACTGGGCTCTGGTTTCAGACAGAGGGGGAAAAGGGGTAACTCATTCAAAATAAATAACGTCAATTAGGGAAAATGCAAACCGCACCAGGTTAAGTTAGCATATCAAAAGTCTAAAATAACTGAACAGTTGCTTTAAAGAGAGTCGGAGGGCTGTCTTTGAAAATTATTGAGTCATTCCCAGTAAATATTGAATAGTGTTTTTCCGTGAAAAGTGTCCATACCTATTAAATATAATTTTCAAGTTTAATCCATCAATAGATCCAAAGTGAGATGCAGCCTCATCCATGTTGATATTTTTGGTAAAATGCAGAAAGCATCTGTGTGCTTTCTGCTGTTGCAGGAAACATTAAAGTGTCGTTTGGATTCTCTCTCGTCAACAGCGCTGATGCTCATAAAACTTGTGTTGGTGAGCGGCAGGAAGTAAAAAAATCCCAGCAGACACACAAATATACACACACACTAACCATATGCATCTTTAGTTGTTTTATAGCGAGGACCAAGTAAAGAGCACCACAACATATTCTCACTCTTGCCACATAGTTAGGACTCGAGCACGTTTTTAACCAACACACACATATACACACAATCACTTACACTACATATACACAGACACTATTGTACTTGCTGTATAGTTAAGGCCAAGTAAAAAGACCCACAACATTTTCTGACTCACAAAGTGAGGACCGTTGCAAGTTATTAAACCAATAAACACTCACACATGGACACACACACTTGTACTTGCAGCATGGTGTGGACAGAGTAAAAACATCCCCAAATGTTTTCACTCTGTCCACACCAACAAACATACACACCATTCTCGTACTTAAGGCAATGTGAGGACCGAGTCAGATAAACCACAAAACGTTCTCACTCTATTTTTGCTACATAGTGAGGACTAACTAACAAACACTCTCTCCCATGTGCACACACACACACACACACACACACACACACACACACACACACACACACACACACACACACACACACACACACACACACACACACACACACACACACACACACACACACACACACACACACACACACACACACACACACACACACACACACACACACACACACACACACACACAATATTTCGTTTCCTCTCCCCGCCCCTCCAGCATATGTCACCACACACACCTGTGCACACGCTCACAGTCCCAGCATGCAACACTGCCCACCACAACTGCTCAGAGACCACCTGCGTCACCATGGCAACCGCCTCACATGAAGTCGAGGGGCCCAGGTTAATGGCCCCGTGATGACGAGTGTCAAAGTGACGGCGGGGAATCCTCAGCGGGGAGGATTTGGGGAGACAGGAAGAGGAAGGAAGCAAAAAAACATGGCGACAGATGGGACGTTTCCCCCCCCCCCCCTGAGAGCCTAAAACAACAGCTCGGATCCAGCGAACACATCGAGGAATCATTATGAAAATGTATGACACACACTGAAGCGCAAACTCATTTGTGAGCCTGGGAGAAAAACACGAGCTCCGAGGTGATTTATTTGGTCTCTCCGGCACAAGCTGTTATCACCAAAACAAAAACACCAGAAACAGAGTGAAGGTCAGGAGGAGGAGGAAGATTAAGGGAGGAAGGTGAGGAAGTGCTGGTACGCCAAATAATGGGAAAGCACTCGTTATTTGGGATGTCCACCTCAGGTTAGTTTCGGATCAAATACAGATCCTTTAAAATTGAGCATCTTGAGGTTGCGTTGAGTGAAAGGTGACTAATAGTTTGTTTTATGGCTGAATTTACGTCAACAGCTGGGTGCATCACTTTGTAGTGTCCCTGTTTCCGTTGTATTTTGAGCTTCTTGCAGCGTTTCTGTGCATCAAGTTGGTGAAGATGTTTTCTTCATTTGCATGTATTTTGACACATTTTGGTTTTTATATTAGCATTCTTTTTTAAATCGAGCATGTTTCTCCAAATGGAAATGTTTTGGGCCGTTGAATCGCGTTTGCAACCGTCTGCCTCCGTTGAAATGTGTATAAAATGATGCACAAAACATATATAACAGTTCCATCTCACTGAGAAAAAGGTATAGAAATCTGTAGAGAGGCTTTAAATCTTTAAGGTTGAAGTATAAATTGTTAATTGAGGGCTAAATCTTGTGACTGTGCAGCTCTCGGTTTCTGTGACCTGGACTGTACCCTCCCTGACTAAAGCAAAACGAGTTTAAATGAAGCTGATCTGAGAGCAGCTGAGGCCAGAGAGAGAAATAGAAGGACAGAAGAGACCATGTGGACCAAGCAGACAGTATCATAAAACCAAGTAATATAATACAACATAATACAACATAATTGCTTATTTCCAAACAGTTTTGTAGATATCAATCAACCCATAACTGCAATCCAACATTAGCTCCGACTCTGTAGTATTCACATTCTTACATTTGGCTCTTTACTCTCAAAGTACATACGGTACTGTACCTAGGGCAGTAATAACTTTGGAGATATTTCCTTATTCTGTGTTTTCAAATAGAAACTCGTAGAACGATCTATACTCAGGCCAGGCACATCCAAAGAAATCTGGATGTTCCTGCAGCTTTAATGTCCCTCGCTAAAGTTCCTGAAACTCTAAAAATGAGTATCCTCAACAACAAAGAAGAATCATTTTGTAAAAACAAATTGCTGTATTTATCCTACAACTTGTAATGTTAATGTGTTCCGATGACATTTACAAATAATTATTAAATACAGTTATGTGTACAAATATTTCACAGCTCAAGCCGGCAGATTTTTTGCATTTCTGGTTGGATGCAAAACTGCATTTCATTATCTGTGTGTGTGTGTGTACTCATGTATGTATGTGTGCAATGACAATAACGTTGAATCCAAACCAACAACTCCACAAAATCCTTAAAGAGTTCTCTCCTGCTGATGTTCAGGTGTATATCAGTATGTAGTGTCTCTACTTTAAAGAGTCCTCTCCTGCTGATGTTCAGGTGTATATCAGTATGTAGTGTCTCTACTTTAAAGAGTCCTCTCCTGCTGATGTTCAGGTGTATATCAGTATGTAGTGTCTCTACTTTAAAGAGTCCTCTCCTGCTGATGTTCAGGTGTATATCAGTATGTAGTGTCTCTACTAAAAAGAGTCCTCTCCTGCTGATGTTCAGGTGTATATCAGTATGTAGTGTCTCTACTTTAAAGAGTCCTCTCCTGCTGATGTTCAGGTGTATATCAGTATGTAGTGTCTCTACTTTAAAGAGTCCTCTCCTGCTGATGTTCAGGTGTATATCAGTATGTAGTGTCTCTACTTTAAAGAGTCCTCTCCTGCTGATGTTCAGGTGTATATCAGTATGTAGTTTCTCTACTTTAAAGAGTCCTCTCCTGCTGATGTTCAGGTGTATATCAGTGTAGTGTCTCTACTTTAAAGAGTCCTCTCCTGCTGATGTTCAGGTGTATATCAGTATGTAGTGCCTCTACTTTAAAGAGTCCTCTCCTGCTGATGTTCAGGTGTATATCAGTATGTAGTGTCTCTACTTTAAAGAGTCCTCTCCTGCTGATGTTCAGGTGTATATCAGTATGTTGTGTCTTCCTTTAAAGAGTCCTCTCCTGCTGATGTTCAGGTGTATATCAGTATGTAGTGTCTTACTTTAAAGAGTCCTCTCCTGCTGATGTTCAGGTGTATATCAGTATGTAGTGTCTCTACTTTAAAGAGTCCTCTCCTGCTGATCAGGTGTATATCAGTATGTAGTGTCTCTACTTTAAAGAGTCCTCTCCTGCTGATGTTCAGGTGTATATCAGTATGTAGTGTCTCTACTTTAAAGAGTCCTCTCCTGCTGATGTTCAGGTGTATATCAGTATCTAGTGTCTCTACTTTAAAGAGTCCTCTCCTGCTGATGTTCATGTGTATATCAGTATGTAGTGTCTCTACTTTAAAGAGTCCTCTCCTGCTGATGTTCGGTGTATATCAGTATGTAGTGTCTCTACTTTAAAGAGTCCTCTCCTGCTGATGTTCAGGTGTATATCAGTATGTAGTGTCTCTACTTTAAAGAGTCCTCTCCTGCTGATGTTCAGGTGTATATCAGTATGTAGTGTCTCTACTTTAAAGAGTCCTCTCCTGCTGATGTTCAGGTGTATATCAGTATGTAGTGTCTCTACTTTAAAGAGACCTCTCCTGCTGATGTTCAGGTGTATATCAGTATGTAGTGTCTCTACTTTAAAGAGTCCTCTCTTGCTGATGTTCAGGTGTATATCAGTATGTAGTGTCTCTACTTTAAAGAGTCCTCTCCTGCTGATGTTCAGGTGTATATCAGTATGTAGTGTCTCTACTTTAAAGAGTCCTCTCTTGCTGATGTTCAGGTGTATATCAGTATGTAGTGTCTCTACTTTAAAGAGTCCTCTCCAGCTGATGTTCAGGTGTATATCAGTATGTAGTGTCTCTACTGGGACATGTCTCCATGCTTTAATGTTCAAAAAGTTCTTTATTGTTTTCATACTGCCTGTGCTGCAGCACCTCTTCTCACCCTCTGTCTGAAACCAGAGCCCAGTCTGCTCTGATTGGTTAGCTGGCCGGCCCTGTTATGATTGTTCAACCTCTTAGAGATGTCCCGCCCCCATGTGTTAGAGCACTAGCCAATAGAAGCTGAAGGTTATTTTGAAATATTTTGGTATTTTTTAGTTGGTATGTCAAGATATATTAAATTCATACTGTTGGCTCATTATCACATCTTTGCATCAAGGAGATTTAAAGTCCGTCCGGCATATGAAACCCTCCGTCTTTAGAGAAAGCTCTAGATGTTTTACTTGGGTTATAAAACTGACTGTAAGGTTTGTAATAAAGACGCCATCATCCCATATTCCCCCCAGGACTGGTCAGGATTATTAATGTATTGTTGACAAATTTAATTTGCGCACTCAATTATTGTTATCAGTGTTGGCTCTCTCCTCTGATACCTCCTAACATCCCTCATTTACATATGAATTCCAGTCCGAGCAATAATTACCATCATTATCTCCTCTCCCTTCATTTCTTTGTTCACTCTTTTTACTTTAATTTATTTTCACATTGTCACATTTTGCATTATTTGTTGGTATTTATATCATTTTGCATAACGTACCCGATTTTTCTTTACTAATTATCATTCTTGAATTGTTGTTGTTGTGTCGTGTCTTATGCTGATAAATGCCTTATGTTGTTGTATAAAATAAAAGCCAAAATAATTGGATTTTTAAGGTTACTTTCTCTATTGGCTTGTGCTCCAACACATTGTACGTGATAAGCTAAGGGGCGGGACATCTCTAAGTGGTTGGCCAATCACAACAGAGCGAGCCAGCTAAAGTAGAGACACTACATACTGATATACACCTGAACATCAGCAGGAGAGGACTCTTTAAAGTAGAGACTCTACATACTGATATACACCTGAACATCAGCAGGAGAGGACTCTTTAAAGTAGAGACACTACATACTGATATACACCTGAACATCAGCAGGAGAGGACTCTTTAAAGTAGAGACACTACATACTGATATACACCTGAACATCAGCAGGAGAGGACTCTTTAAAGTAGAGACACTACATACTGATATACACCTGAACATCAGCAGGAGAGGACTCTTTAAAGTAGAGACACTACATACTGATATACACCTGAACATCAGCAGGAGAGGACTCTTTAAAGTAGAGACACTACATACTGATATACACCTGAACATCAGCAGGAGAGGACTCTTTAAAGTAGAGACACTACATACTGATATACACCTGAACATCAGCAGGAGAGGACTCTTTAAAGTAGAGACACTACATACTGATATACACCTGAACATCAGCAGGAGAGGACTCTTTAAAGTAGAGACACTACATACTGATATACACCTGAACATCAGCAGGAGAGGACTCTTTAAAGTAGAGACACTACATACTGATATACACCTGAACATCAGCAGGAGAGGACTCTTTAAAGTAGAGACACTACATACTGATATACACCTGAACATCAGCAGGAGAGGACTCTTTAAAGTAGAGACACTACATACTGATATACACCTGAACATCAGCAGGAGAGGACTCTTTAAAGTAGAGACACTACATACTGATATACACCTGAACATCAGCAGGAGATAACTCTTTAAAGTAGAGACACTACATACTGATATACACCTGAACATCAGCAGGAGAGGACTCTTTAAAGTAGAGACACTACATACTGATATACACCTGAACATCAGCAGGAGAGGACTCTTTAAAGTAGAGACACTACATACTGATATACACTAACACTACAGTAACACTTTTACAACTTCTGTTACACAGCCAAGATGGCGGTCAAATCACATATGATCAAAACTGGTATGACGTATAATTGAGGATGTAGTGTGCAGTACATTTCAAACACAGCCTCTGTTTCAGCTTTAAACTGCTAACATCTCCTCCTCATTTGTCCCCCAGCGACCTCTCCTCACACACAATATAAAGAAGCCACTTTTAAACGACAGCTATGGATGGCAGGCAATAACCGGCGGTCCGTATCGACTTCCTCTCCAACGTCTGAGGCTCGTGAGGAAGATTAGCAGCGGAGCAAAGCTAATCGCTGCTCTCACTGTTTTTATTTAAAGAGAGGCAGAAGGGCTTAGTGAGGCAACAACAACAACAACAAGTTTTTATATTGTTCACCACCGAAGAAACAACATCTTATTTATCCCTCTAGCTTATGTGTCAAGGTGGAGTCCTGTGGAGTTAAACAAGCATCACAGCACAGAACTGTCAGGTTTCTTTACTTTAAAATATATTGCTTTAGTAAATTAACATTTAAAAGATTTAGGGAGTCCAACTTCTCTAAAATAGATGAACATTTTATGAATTAGTTAGTTTTCTAATACACTTTGAGTTATATCTGCATCTTTTATATATTTATATATAACCACGCAGGATGATGACGTTAAAAGAGAGATTTAGATCAAGCTTTATTTAAATTAAACTATATTTTTTATTGAGCTAGGCTAGCGGTTTTTAAAAGCAAACCTTGACATCAATCCGCCCCAAAGACTTCTGCGGACTTTGATTAGAAAACGCATTTGTGACACGTCAAAAACAAACGTATACTCTGATACAGCTTTGGCTCATCTTTTAAATGTAGATTACAATGCAGTTTAATTTCATTGGAATGGGACTTTAATGAAACGAGGCTGCACAAATCCCTGAAAATGTTATTGATCAACTGCAAAATTGTAATTGAATTTGGGCGGATCATCTGCAAAATGTGGGACATGAGGGAGTGATAAGGGAAGTGCGGAGGGGTTAAAAGAGGTGAAGCTTTGATCTCCAGATGAGGTTTTGAGTCAGCACTTTTATCCACTTTTACATTCACCACAGGGCTCTGATTCAACCGAGTCTTAATCTGTGTCAAGTACAGAATATGCTAACCCCACAAAGACTATGAAGAAAGGGAAAACTGCTCCAGGGTACGTGATAGGCTAAGGGGCGGGACATCTGTAAGCGGTTGACCAATCACAAAAGAGCCGGCCAGCTAACCAATCAGAGCAGACTGGGCTCTGGTTTCAGACAGAGGGTGAAAAGAGGTGCTGCAGCACAGGCAGTATGAGAAAAATAAAGAGCTTTTTGAACATTAAAGCATGGAGACATGTCACAGTAGAGACACTACATACTGATATACATCTGAACATCAGCAGGAGAGGACTCTTTAAAGTAGAGACACTACATACTGATATACACCTGAACATCAGCAGGAGAGGACTCTTTAAAGTAGAGACACTACATACTGATATACACCTGAACATCAGCAGGAGAGGACTCTTTAAAGTAGAGACACTACATACTGATATACACCTGAACATCAGCAGGAGAGGACTCTTTAAAGTAGAGACACTACATACTGATATACACCTGAACATCAGCAGGAGAGGACTCTTTAAAGTAGAGACACTACATACTGATATACACCTGAACATCAGCAGGAGAGGACTCTTTAAAGTAGAGACACTACATACTGATATACACCTGAACATCAGCAGGAGAGGACTCTTTAAAGTAGAGACACTACATACTGATATACACCTGAACATCAGCAGGAGAGGACTCTTTAAAGTAGAGACACTACATACTGATATGAACCTGAACATCAGAAGGAGAGGACTCTTTAAAGTAGAGACACTACATACTGATATACACCTGAACATCAGCAGGAAAGGACTCTTTAAAGTAGAGACACTACATACTGATATACACCTGAACATCAGCAGGAAAGGACTCTTTAAAGTAGAGACACTACATACTGATATGAACCTGAACATCAGCAGGAGAGGACTCTTTAAAGTAGAGACACTACATACTGATATACACCTGAACATCAGCAGGAGAGGACTCTTTAAAGTAGAGACACTACATACTGATATGAACCTGAACATCAGCAGGAGAGGACTCTTTAAAGTAGAGCCACTACATACTGATATACACCTGAACATCAGCAGGAGAGGACTCTTTAAAGTAGAGCCACTACATACTGATATACACCTGAACATCAGCAGGAGAGGACTCTTTAAAGAGACACTACATACTGATATGAACCTGAACATCAGCAGGAGAGGACTCTTTAAAGTAGAGCCACTACATACTGATATGAACCTGAACATCAGCAGGAGAGGACTCTTTAAAGTAGAGACACTACATACTGATATACACCTGAACATCAGCAGGAGAGGACTCTTTAAAGAGACACTACATACTGATATACACCTGAACATGACCCCTATATGTCCTCTTTAAATTACATCCCTGAGGTTTTTGGAATATCATCTTGTGTGCTTTGTAAAATAAATAGAAGATATAACCCTGGTAAAGCTCTTAATGGTCTGGCATCTTCTTATTTCACCAATTATCTATTGTTTTTAAACAAAGTCCCCCGAATTATAATTGGGGATTATCCACAGGCTCCCAAATTGTGGAAAACCCTACAAAGAAATACATAAGGCACATTTGAAAAGAAAGCAGAACACACACTTTCTCCACTGAGCTTAATCATTTAATTCATTTTATTGTATGACAGTATGTTTGTGTGATTTCTTTCTTCTCCCAGATAACTCCTGTTAGTGTGAAGTGTTTGTAGACGGCGATAATAACACTAACAATAGCAGCGTTAGCATATCAATATGATAAAGTAGCTCATCAGCAGAGGTCAGAGTGTGTTCCCGATGGAGGCTGCATGTTAATATTCTCTGGGATCCCCCGGCTGAATATCAAAGCGCTTCATTGTGTATGGAGGCAGCGGCCCTGACTCCTCTCCATCTACCTGCCAGTGAACGCCTCCTCGGTGCTGCATTCAGGGACCATCTGATGTGCTTATTAGCACTCAGCCCACTGCTGCTGCTCCTGTACTGTAAATATAATCCAGAGAGCTGCAGATCCACAGCCTGACCTTCTATTAGGCATCGGTTCAGCTCCAACACTTCTGAGAGCGAGGATAATTACAGTGGGGTTTATTTCAGACCGGGTCTCTCTCTCTGTGATTGGGTCCAAAATAGGGCTGATGGCATTTATTGATATGATTTTGTTATTGTTAAACCAGGCTAGGTTTTCCTTAGATTTGAAGGGGCCATCGTTTGGTTTTTTGGGGTGTTCCCTTCCCTGTAGTGTGTTATATAGGTTTTTGTGCATGTAAATGGTCTGCAAAGGATAAAATCCCTGTGTTCCCTCTAGAGGGAGTATCTCTCCCACACAAATAAAGAGCTTTTTGAACATTAAAGCATGGAAACATGTCACAAGAGAGGCTCAACATACTGATATACACCTGAAAATGAGCACAAAACAGCATTCTATGGATCCCTTCCATGAAACCTCCAAAGAGAAAAGGCACAATAATATCCTGCATTATATTTGTTACTGGAAATGTGTATTTCCACATGTATATTTTCCTCATGTATATATATTTTTTTTAGCTTTTTAATGCTATTTTATTTCAGAAATATTTTTGGACTGTTTATTTCTAGTGTCTACAATTCTCTTATTATTATTATTATTATTACTACCTTGTTTTGTATCTATCTTATCTATTTCATCTGTCTGTCTGTCTGTCTGTCTGGCTATCCATCCATCCATCCATCCATCCATCTATCTATCTATCTATCTATCTATCTATCTATCTATCTATCTATCTATCTATCTATCTATCTATCTATCTATCTATCTATCTATCAAAGAGATGTTTTTTAACTTTAAAAACTATTTTGTATGGCCAGGTTTCTCCACATCAGTGTATTACCTGCAAACTAATTATGTGAAATACATGTAATAAGTAAAAAGTACAACATTTGCTTCCAAACTGTAGTGGAGTAGAAGTATAGAGTTGGATAAAATGAAAAAACGACCTCAAAAACAGTACAGTGCAGTGCTTGAGTAAATGTACTTAGTTACTTTCAACCACTGAGTATATCTAACAATCAAGTATGAAACTAAAATGATCAGCAGTAGTACAAACACCTCAGAATTGAACTTGTGTAAAATCCTTCAGTACTTCGTTAGATTCCTCCACTGACTGGTGGATATTTTCAGACCTCACAGAGAATATTTGACAGAACAGACTGAACCCACAAATAGACGTTCAGCGTGACAAATAATGTGCTGTGAGTTTGACAGAGCGACAGACGAGTGAGTGATCATGAGTTCATTATTCTGCAGACGGTGATAGAAATCCTCTGCCGTCATCACGCGCGAGAAACACCGGCGGAAAGACTTCCAGTACAAATGAAGATCCACAGCAGCGGATCAATAAACGCTCTGTTTAATACGACATTTATTAAGACAGACAGAGAGGAGGAGTTTTGACTTATATATATTACCAACATCCTTTTTGATGCTTGCGAAAGCAACAGAAATTAAAAACCAATGCACCACTTTATCATGAGGGAGGGAAGCGCCTGCAGCCCCTGTCTAGGTCTACTAAAAGCTATAGATATATAATAACGTTTGGACATAAGAAGCAGTTTTCTCGTATGAAATCCCAAAAATATACAGAGAGTTTGGTCCAATTAGTGTCCAGAGTTTCCCTTTCATACAAGCTGTGCCCATGTGTATGGGTGTAATATGGATGAGATATTCGTGTCACATGGGTGTAAAATGGGTCTAATAATAGTGTAATATAGGTGAAACATGGCTGTGACATGGGTATAAAATGGGTTTAATTCGAGTGTGATAAGAGTGAAATAACAGTGGGTATAATAGGGGTCTGTATTAATATGCATTATGGGTCTAATAATAGTCTCAAATGGGTATAATAAGGGTGTTATACTGCTGTGATAATGGTGTAACATGGGTGTAATAAATGCGTAATACAGGTGTAATAATGGTGAAAAAGGGGTTTAATGGGGGGGGAGGGGTCATAAAAGTGTAATGCGAGTATTAGGATTGTAATACATACATTACAATTAAATGGGTGTTACATTGGTGTTATATGGGTGTAATACGGGTGTCATAAAGGTGTAATACGGGTGTAAAAAAGGTGTAATACGGGTGTAATTATGGTGTAATACGGGTGTAAAAAAGGTGTAATACGGGTGTAATTATGCTGTAATACGGGTGTAAAAAAGGTGTAATACGGGTGTAATAAAGGTGTAATACGGGTGTAATTATGGTGTAATAAATGTGTATTTGTTGGTTATGAAACCTTACATTGCTAGACATGTCAATATACTGCATATGAGGCGTTAAGTTACATCCATCAATTGTAGCCTTTGATGATAGTCTTTATATTTTTCAGTATGCAGACCAACAATTTAGGGAAGTCTACTTTGGCAATGTTCACGTCACTCTGCACGTAGCACACAACGCGAGCCTTGGGAAATTAAGTTAGATGCAGTAAAAATGCCATGTGCTTTTCTTCAGTGGCTGGTAAATAGAGCAGTTCATGTAGTAAAGATGGGGAAGAAATATAATTGCATACATGCCAATCAATAACCTTTTAAATAACACAATCAGGGACGGGTTGGTATAAAATGAAATCTCTGAATCTGTGTTTTTGGAGCTCGATGTGATTAAAGAAAAGAAGTGCTTGACATTACTTTAATCCTAACATCACTTCTTAAACACTATGATTAATTATCTTTATAGTGTTAGGGAATCATTTGCTTAGGTATTCAACCTTCGACACAGTTCATCATTTTCCCCTCTCACTGTCTCCTTTCCCACGGCATAGGTCTATGGCCTTGGGTATTGCTGCTATCTCTCTTAAGGAGGAGCAGCTTGGGCGCATTGTTGTTGCCAGTGTTTGCCATCAAAGCTCCAGCTCTCCTCGTGTCTCTTTCAGAAGTTTCCCCCACATATAGTTTAGTCTTGAAATCAACATTCTGCAGTCAACACTTCTTATTGTTCTTTTTGTTGTTTTTGAACAGGCTCAATAACTCAGATGATGAAACTCCAAGAAATACTTTTTGTTCTCCAAGGTGGATTTAAAGCGTTATAGAGACATTTTGGTTGATGGGTGAATATATAAAATAAAAACTGTGAAATGTATCCGGCAGAGAGTCGGAGAGTTCTGGATGCTGAGCGGAAAGTACAAATGTTTCTGAATAAATCAACACCAAGTCTGGAAAGTTTAGAAAGTTTGCATACAGCAACTTTACTGCCAAGATATAATACAGGGGAGTACTGACAGGCTGTCAGCACAAGAAGTTTCCACCTGGATTCAAAATGTAAGTTGTTTTGGGACTTTTTATCTGGATTTAGACGAAAATTCACTTTTGTTTTCCGCACATTTTAAAGATAAAAGTGGACCTCGCTGAGATTTTGAACAGCTTAAAATGTCAGAGTCACTGCGCCTGAAAAAGGAAAACACAGAGTCAATCCCTCACTAAATAAACAGGCTGACCTCTGACCTCATGACTGCTGACATTTCGCTCTGAGAACAACTCCAACACGACTCCAACTCTTTTCTTACCTTTGATTTCGGCTTGTAAACAAACTAAACTAAAGGCAGTATGTTTGTAAAGATTGTAGAAGGTTAGTACGGATGATTCATAGAGTTTCTCAAAAAGTCGACCTACAATATCTGAGCAGATTTTCAATTGCTGGAGCAGTTTTGATTTTCAAGTGGTCGACAAACACGTGTACCATTTGCAACACTGCATACACTCAAAATCACAGATGTCATGTCTAAGATGACTCGCACCGAAAGACCCAAGGCAGCGGAGAAAAGAAATTATTTGTTTTGTCCTTTTTTACAAATACATAGGATTATAACTTAAAGTGGACCTGTCATGCTATATTTGAATAATATATTGTAGGGCCATACCTATATAAAACATGTCTGTGAAGTATTTTTTTCAAAATACCAAACAGATCATGCATTTTAGCCATGCCTCATTTCGCTCTATTTGCTCTTTTCCAGCCCTGTTTTTGCAAGGGCTGATCTGTGAGAAGTCTTCTTCGCTGCTTTTGTGGCAGACTACAGCGCCACTTACAGGCCTGGCATATGTACTACAGCGTCTCCAGCGCTTTCGAGCGGCAATGGCCGTTGCCGTGGCCCAACCCCACATTCCCCTGATGGGTGGAGAGTTGCCCATATAGGCGGAGCTCCTCGTTTCTGACGTCAGAACAATTTCAAATCTGTATCAGCTCCGTTGCAGCCCCGTTTTTAGAGATTTGTGTATGGAGGAAAAGAGAGAGGGTTGTGTTTTCTGACACTTGGTGAGTTCCCTGACACACCGGGGAAACATATTCATGTATAAAAGACGTACAAAAGTGCATTTTGCATGATAGGTCCCCTTTAAACAGCAAATTCATCCAGCGACTACTTTTGAACTAACACGTCAACTTCATTCATCGATCACAGGCCTTTGAACTTTGTGATGATTAAACTTAATATGAAACTTCAAGTTCTTTAAGCAATCCCCAAACTTCAACTTCAAGTATTAATTTCACCTGCTACTTTATGACACTATGTTACATTTAACTGACACAAGCGACTCACAATAAGTACAATCAGCCACGAAGATACAAACTCAGACCAGGAAGAATCCTGCAAATAGCTTTTAATAAGCCAAACGATTTAAATTGCGTTCATTCCTTTCTAAGTGCTTCTTACAGACCATATACTTTTATTTTTATTTTGGCCAAGGTGCAGTGGAAACAGACAGGTTTGCAACGAAAGATGTGTAGACTTTCTGCAGTCCTAATATCAATGGGGAGCTGGTACCACCATTTCGGAACCAGAGGCCACAAAGAGGCGTGTTTTTGTTGAGTACGGAAAGCTCTTACAGCACTATACATTTCACTTAATAAAGCAACTTAGCCCCTAACCCTAACCCTAACTCAGACATAGATATCAAAAGTATTTCTTAATCAATTTGCTCTAATGATATGGAGGCGTGTGGCGCAGTTGGTAGGGCGTTGGTGTTCGGATCAGGGGAGCACAGGTTCAAACCCCACTGCAGTCAGCATGTCGTTGTGTCCCTGAGACACTTCACCCCAAATTGCTCCTGTGGGGGTTGGCCACAGTATTGAGTATGTAAGTCGCTTTGGATAAAAGCGTCTAACAAGTAACATGTAAAATGAAAACCTTTCACATTATTGCAGTTTACAGCAAGCAGGATGTGTCAGCAGCAAGTTGAAAAAGAGTTGAACAAAAGACTCAACAGATTCCACTAAATAATTGATATAATGCCTGAGGTATTTGTTGAGTTTCTCTCCACAATTAACAGTGTTGATGCTCCAAGGCCAGCAAACAAACTGCCGGGTAATCACAGAAAACGTCTGTGAAAAAACATTTGTTATGTGTTTCTATAATGAAATGTTCTGCTTAAAAAAGTGTATTCTGTTTATTTTCGCTGCAGAGATTTTGCGCAGAAGAAGTGGCATCTGTCTGCAGTCTCATGTACTCTGGGGTTGGGAGGGGGGGGGGGGGTTACTGCAGGCTTCTTGATGCAACACCTCGGTCTGTTCGGGGACAGTGATGCAATCTTCATCTGAGCATGTCTGAACCGGCTGCTTCAGTCACTTCTATGGGTAAAAATTACCCAAAAATAACCCCAAAAACTGCTGTCGGCTGTTTCTAGTCCTCATTAGTTCAGAGTCTCAGTTACCTCATTCACACCAACTGTGTTTCAGGGCCGGTTCGGGGCTGGAGCTTGAAAAGCACCGGGTTTTCCTGTTCACACCGCAGAGGAGCAGCCTCTTAGCTCCGGAATCCGGTTCGTTTCAAGCACCAAAGCAATTCTCCAACAATTGCAGAAAGAGATGGCAACCGCTGATTTTTACCAAAACCAAAACGAGTAGCGCTTCAACACAATCGGCCATTGTTGTTGTTGTTGTCGGTGTGAGCTGTGAGGGGTTTCCGCGCGGTTTGGCTTTATGAAGCAGGCACGCAAACGGTTACGTCATGACGCTAACGATGACGCAATGACGCAGCACCAGTCGGGCTCTGAGCGGTGTGAAAAGAGCCGGAGCTAAACCGAAGAACCGGTTCTGAACCTGAAAAGCTCTCGCACGGAGCTTGAACCGGAGTTGCGTTGGTGTGAATGAGGTAAGTGAAACCTGGACTCTTGAGTTAGTCAGATGCTCTTAAAGCTCTTATCGCAACTTCATTTGAAGTCCCCAAATGTCTGTTCTATGATTAGCATTTACACAGGCTGAGAACTATCTGTATTTTACTTGAATGACTTGAATATGATGCCAAAGCATAATATCTGCTTACATTAAAATGATATAATATTTATATCAAATATTCTATTAAATAGTTAATGAGATACTTTAGTCTGGAACAAAGATGGACAGCTTAACCAAATTACTTAACAGAAACATTTCTTTAGGACTGGCTCCTTAAAGGGGCCCTATAATGCACATTTTGTGGAGTATATCAGTATGTAGTGTCTTTACTTTAAAGAGTCCTCTCCTGCTGATGTTCAGGTGTATATCAGTATGTAGTGTCTCTACTTTAAAGAGTCCTCTCCTGCTGATGTTCAGGTGTATATCAGTATGTAGTGTCTCTACTTTAAAGAGTCCTCTCCTGCTGATGTTCATGTGTATTTCAGTATGTAGTGTTTCTACTTTAAAGAGTCCTCTCCTGCTGATGTTCAGGTGTATATCAGTATGTAGTGGCTCTACTTTAAAGAGTCCTCTCCTGCTGATGTTCAGGTGTATATCAGTATTTAGTGTCTCTACTTTAAAGAGTCCTCTCCTGCTGATGTTCAGGTGTATATCAGTATGTAGTGTCTCTACTTTAAAGAGTCCTCTCCTGCTGATGTTCAGGTGTATATCAGTATGTAGTGTCTCTACTTTAAAGAGTCCTCTCCTGCTGATGTTCAGGTGTATATCAGTATGTAGTGTGTCTACTTTAAAGAGTCCTCTCCTGCTGATGTTCAGGTGTATATCAGTATGTAGTGTCTCTACTTTAAAGAGTCCTCTTCTGCTGATGTTCAGGTGTATATCAGTATGTAGTGTCTCTACTTTAAAGAGTCCTCTCCTGCTGATGTTCAGGTGTATATCAGTATGTAGTGTCTCTACTGGGACATGTCTCCATGCTTTAATGTTCAAAAAGCTCTTTATTTTTCTCATACTGCCTGTGCTGCAGCACCTCTTTTCACCCTCTGTCTGAAACCAGAGCCCAGTCTGCTCTGATTGGTTAGCTGGCCGGCTCTGTTGTGATTGGTCAACAGCTTAGAGATGTCCCGCCCCATTAGCCTATCACGTACAATGTGTTGGAGCGCTAGCCAATAGAAGCGCGAGTGTTACTTAGTGATGTCATTATATTCAGGAAGTAAACAATGGAGTCCAATGGAGGCGTTTCAGGCTTTTGGGGGTGAGTGTGTGTGTGTGTGTGTGTGTGTGTGTGTGTGTGTGTGTGTGTGTGTGTGTGTGTGTGAGACAAATTGCCGGGTTAGTTTTACCTTAATTGGAAATCAGTTGACATGTTTACATAAACAACCCAAAACATAACTAAACAGTAGCAGAAGAAAATGCGACTGATAAAGTTTGGAGGGAATGACAGTGGATGGCTCCACCTGTCCTCTCCAACTCCCCACAGACTCCATAATGAGCATAATCTTCCATCTGGCTCCTCGCTTACAGCAAACTCAACCCAAAAACTGTTGTCTGAATGAGCTCAATTTGATGCTGCTCTAATTAGTTCTGTGTCGAGGAGCTGCAGCGCCGGCAAGGCTGCGCCTGTGGTGACCAGAATCGAATCAATCATCAATCATTCAGAACGCAGTAACTAAGTCATGAGTCCTGAAACTAAAACTAACCTCAACATATGTTAGACACTGAGTTTCTCCATGATTCACAGCAACTACAGGCTGCTCAGATGTCTGGTCCTTAGTCACTTCTTTGTGAAAGTGTTTGAATCATTGTTTGAATGTGTAGTGCCTTCCTAAAACTAAAACGTAACGTCAAAAAGTGTGAGGGAATGGGTTTGTATTTGCTCTAACAAGGGCGCGCATGTCCAGCTAACTAGCCTGTAGTACACTTCAATAGTGTTTTATTGTCAGAGTTTATAGATTTTTTATCTTCACAGTCTACTGTATATTTTCTACTTTTTAATGCCGTTTTAATTCTATTTTGAGATGTTTGAATTCCTGAATTGTTTATTTCTACTCTTTAATGTCTCGTTATGTGCAATGCCTTGTTTTGTTTGTTATGTTATTGCAACGTAAACATTTCGCAATTTGGGATCAATAATGTACCTCTTATCTTATCTTTTCTTAGCATGTACTTTCAGTGCTATGCAATTGTTTTGTAGGCCAAATATTCCAAAACCCTAAAAGTCCTGTTGACTCAATTACCATTAACCCTAGAACAAAACACCAAGTATACACTGCCCATGCAACAAGTATTTTGTATTATAAATGAAACTGTAACACTTATTAATACCTATTGATAGGACACAGCAAGTCTTCCATGACAGAGACTTCTGAATCCAAAGTTAATACCTAAAGAAACATGCCACCACTCTCACAGGGACAATTACTAAAATAATGAACACCTCTTTTAGGGAGGGAAAATTCCCAAAAGACTGGAAGTTAGCCATTGTTGTGCCAGTCCACAAATCCGGGGACACAACTGATGCAACAACTATAGGCCCATTAGTGTTTTACCTGTCATGTTTAAGATCTCTGAGAAATGTGTAGCTGAGCAATTGACTGGACATCTTAACAGTAGTCCTTTCACACTACACCCCATGCAATTCGGCTTCCGAGCCAATCATTCCACTGAGACCGCAAATTGTTTCCTTGTGAAAAATATCAAATCAAAAATGGACAAAGGAGGCATTGTTGGAGCAATCTTCTTAGATCTTAAGAAAGCTTTTGATACAGTCAATCATCAAGTACTCATTCACAAAATGTCTTATTTTAATTTCTCACCCAGTGCAATAGACTGGATGAGCTCCTATCTGTCAGATAGAGTTCAGTGTGTAAGCGTAAGTGGCGAGACATCACCACCCCTGAGGAATGAACTGGGTGTACCCCAGGGATCTATCCTGGGCCCAATTCTATTCAGCCTGTATATAAATGACTTGCCATCAGTGTGCACTGGATGTGAGGTGCAAATGTACGCTGATGACACTGTCATGTATGTCGATGCAAAAACCAAGGCCCAAGCTGCTGCCAAACTAAGTGAGGCAATGGTGCATGCACATCAATGGCTTGCTGACTCACAGCTATATCTAAACGTTAAGAAGACAGTCTGTATGTTTTTTAGCAAGATCAACCCTGTATCACACTGTGAACCCAAGGTCTATGTGTCTGGGGAGGTCATTCAAACAGCTACACATTTTAAATATCTAGGCATTATCCTTGACACTACTCAAAAAAACAAGTGAGAAAGGTGATGCAAATAACTAAATACAATCTAGCAAACTTTAGATATATACATGTAAGGAACTGTTTGACAACACCTGTAGCAAAACTCTATATGACTGCCATGATCATTCCCCACCTAACATACTGTATGACCAGCTGGACCCAGGCGAATAGCACAACATTAAGGCCTATCCTATCACTTCACAAACAAGCTCTCAAAGTTTTGGACAGAAAACCTAAGCTATTCCACCATTGCAAAATCCTGGACAAACATAACCTGCTCAGCTGGGAAATTATTTTAAAACACACTGATGCATGTCTCATTTTTAAGATTATAAACGGCAAGGCACCCCCACCACCACTCTGCACTTTTATACAGCAGAACAATTCAAACAGCAGAACCACAAGGTCTGCCCTAAGAGGGGACTGTGCAGTCCCTCTTAGGTCCAGTTCCTTTGGTAAACAGTGTTTCTCTGTGAGGGCATCAACCCTTTGGAACACAACACCAATACAGATAAGGAATAACACCTCCTATCATACATTTAACCACTATCTGAAGAACTGGCTTTTAAGCAATCAAAAATGTGAACACTTTTAACTGTATCATAGTACGATAGTATTTCATCTGTTTGCATGTTTGCCTGTTCCTATTTATTGTTGTACTGTTGTTGTCTGTTGCTGAGTGTATTCTTTTTAATTATGTTTTCATTTCTCTAGTGTTGTTGTGGTTATTTTAACATCTTGCCAAAAGGACAACAGTTGAAAATTAGCCTGCTGGCTAATACTGGCACGTTTACAGCAATGTTGATCACTGCCCTTTAAATAAATAAACAAACAAGTGTTGTCTTTATTTCTGTGTCTATAAATAGATCATGGTGCTTACTTACGCACCCTTTCAGAGTGTTTTAGTCTTAAAAGGAGTTGGACAAAGATTAAGATCACCTCACAAAACAATGACCTACCTTTAAAAAAAACAGTACCCGAATGACCATTTTTTCATTTTGACAATCTCAGTTAAAGGTTCAATTACCTGCTTGTTAAAAATGTTTGAACTAGTAAGTTGGCTTTGATTTGAGATGTTCTATCCAACTGCTTTTTCCGAGGTCAAGATGCTTTTAAACTAAGCTTCATGACAAAACAAACAAAGTGCTTGGAAACATTGAAGGTTTTAACATCGGCAGTTCTATGGCAACTGATAAAACACTATCCTTTTTCCATTCTTCATGTGGTTTAAAGGTCAGGAACAAGCTCGTAATTGGACTTTGAGTTGAGATTATTTTGCTAAAGTGCTGTTTCCAAATTCAAGAGTGATCTAGCTCGCCATAGACCTTTTCAAACGATGGTACGCTGATGAAAACGAGAATCCGCTTTCGTCTTCTTCTATCTGGAATGAAACAGCAAGAGAAGAGTTCCTAGCTCACAGCCTGAGTGGGATTAGTAATGCCTTTACTGAACTAGTTATTTCTGCAAGTCAGGATATCTCTATGTGTACTTTTTGCCAAACATGTTGGTTGTCATATCAAGTTTACAAATATACCCCAAGAAACCAACGGTAGAGTAAAAAAGAGCTTTAACACCACGCTTTTTACGCTGCTATGGACAGTCTTGCACTAATGTACATTTCCCAAAGATATTGAAGTGACTGTTATTTTGTATATATTGATTTTTGTGTTTTTATTTATGTCTTAATGTGTGCATATATATACAGTAAATCTGTCTGTCGATTGTGTATATATAGGATATACATATTTTGATACATATTTTTATATATTTTTGTATTCGGGAATGTGGGAACGGCATTTCGATCTCTCTGTCTGTACACACAAACTGAAAGATTGACAATAAAGTTGACTTTGACAAACAACAGGACTTTCTACTGTCATCAGTGTCACATAAATACTGCCTGTGTGTACATGTAGATGCTGCTGACAGTCTATTTTCACTTATAAGCTAAACCCTGCTGCAGGGCTGAACATTACATAAAACATGACAGTACATTATTTATCAGAGAGGCAAACTCACCCGCTCCGCCGACTGTGCCGTGCCGAAGAAGATGGGGATGAAGGCGAGCCAGATGATGCAGGTTGTGTACATAGTAAATCCAATGGGTTTGGCCTCGTTGAAGGTCTCTGGCACGCCACGCGTCTTGATGGCGTAAACAGTGCATGTGACCATCAAGAGGATGCTGTATCCCAGCGAGCAGATGAGCGACAGGTCGGAGATATCGCACTTGAGGACACCGCGAGCGTTTGAGGGATCCTGCGTACGCTGCTCACCGTAGTCCACAAAGGTGTGAGGCGGGTCGGCGGAGAACCACACCAGAACGCCCAGAAGCTGGACTGAGATCAGCGAGAAGGTGATGACCAGCTGGGAGGCCGGGGAGATGAACCGCGGCGCCGTCACCGCCGTCTTGCCCTGCTCGAAGATGCGGTGGATGCGGTTGGTCTTGGTGAGAAGCGCAGCGTTACTAAAACACATGCCGAGACCAAGGAAGATGCGTCGGAAAGAGCAAACGACCACATCGGGTGCAGCGATCATGGGGAAGGTGATAATGTAACACAGGAAGATGCCTGTCAACAGCACGTAGCTCATCTCCCGCCCTGAGGCGCGAACAATGGGGGTGTCGTTGTAGCGGACGAAGGTGACGATGGCAAAGGTTGTAGCGATGATGCCAAGGATGGAGATGAAGACGGGAAACAGAGCCCAGGGCGAGCTCCACTCCAGCTTGATGATGGGGATCGGCTGGCAGCTGGTTCGGTTCTGGTCGGGTCTTTTCTCGTAGGGGCAGATCTCGCAGGTGAACTCGCTGGCCTGGAAGTGGTATCCCTCGCAGCGCTCGCAGTGCCAGCAGCATGGGACGCCCTTCACCACCTTCTTCCTCTCGCCCGTCTGGCAGGGCAGGCTGCACACCGAGACCGGCAGCGAGGAGTCGCCCGTCGTCCACTGGAGGGTCTCCATCTGAGGAGAGAGGGGGGAAACACAATCAGAAAAAAAAACACCATCATTGCAATATACTGTCCAAATACACATTTTAAAGTTTTGATAGTCTTGTTCTGCTTTCGGGAGTTCAATTGGTATTCAGGATCATTTACAATGCTACAACACCACCATTGAGGAGCTTTTTTCAGCTTCGCAGTGAGCAGAGTTGCAGAAACTCAAGATCTGCACTAAATGCAGATATAACCGTTCCTCTGAGGCGCACGGCCATCAAACACTGGAATATTCTTCCAGTTGAACTTAAAACCTGTACTGACTTTAACTCTTTCTCTTATGGTGCAAAAAAAATTGATATTAAGCAACCAGTCATGCCAAAATTAATTACAATGAAATCTGTTTTTCAATTTTAACTGAATTGTAATATTATATTTGAACTGTCCTATGTATTATTTTATTGACCTGTACTTAAATCATGTTTTAGAATTGTTTGTGTGATAGAGATTATGCAATGTTTGTAGTGTTTGTTGATTGTTATGTTCCTACCTAAGGACTGCAGATGGAAATGAGCTATTAGCTCAAATCTGGCATAATTCATCTCTTCTCTTTTCTGAGATTAATGTATTTGTATGCATGGTCCTTGTTTAAATAAATACATAATACAGGGTATATGCAGGAATCCTGAAGTCAGATGTAAGACCTTTTAAGACCTTTTTTAAGACCCTTTCCATACATTTTAAGACCTCATCGCCACTTGGAGTTTTAACCGGTTACATTGGCGACACACTTTACCTCACATTGACTATATACAGTATGGATTGTCCTTCCTCCTTATCTTCCAACCATTTGGACGCAAACTTGCATTTCCCCATAAGGATGTTGTTTAACAACCGGCGTAAACGGACCTTCGCGCGCTATCAAGCAGTGAGCGTGCGATGTCCTGTTCAGATGACGTCAAATCCAACGGGATGCCATAAATAAACTACACAGAATCACACTACACACCTACGCAATGATTACATTCAGGCAGACTGTAGAATACAACCTCTTTGGACAATTTATATACTTATTGAAAACAAGCTACACAATGTAATACCTTGGAAAATGCCGTTTAATACTTTTTAATAGCCTTAATTTTCGCCAAATTGATTTATCAACTTTTATTACTTTTTAAGACCCCGCGGACACCCTGTAATAATAAATTAGAAACAGGTTTATTTTCCACATAGGTTTACTCATTTTATCTGTTTTATTTGTTTATGTCCTATATATATGTTGCTCTGTTGGAGGAGCCTGTAACTTAAGTGTTTCATTGCCATATCTACACCGTAGCTAATGTGCAAATGACAATGAAGCCTTGAAACTTGAAACATACATCTTAGAAGCCCAACAAACAGCTCAGCAACATTGGAACGTTTATCCTATCATTAACGGAAAAAACAAGAGGGAGGAACCAGAATCCTAAACAGGTTTATTGCATCTATAAATGTTGCGATAACATATTATGAATCCTAATTATTTTTTCCGACTGCAGATTTTGCTGCTTGTCCACACCTATTTTAATAAGATAACGTTTTCAGTCTGAGTTTAAACTTCCCTCCCTACATTTTTTTAATTAATTACAACAAATTGGCATCGTCAAGCAGACAAACTTACATGTTGCATCTGAGATACTTTACTGTTTGTATTACAGACTAAATCATCCAGCCCCTTCAGTTAAGATGTCGAAGTATCGTTGGGCAAGATACTGGACCCCAAATTACCCCCGTAGGCATGTCCAATGATGGGTGATCTATGTAGAAGTCTTTGTAAATTGCTTTGGATAAAAGGGTCAGCTAAAAAGTCGTTAAAGTGCTCTATGACAACTGAGAAAACACCATCTGTTATTGTCGTTCTTCTCCAATATCAAGGTATTGAAATGATGCCTTGTACCAGTCTCATGAACAGTTTGACAGATGCTTACAAAATATAAAAGATTGAATATTCTTGATCCTTACCGTCAGATGCAGCTGATTGGTCCAGTGTCCGATGACCTTGTACTCGGCCGTTGACCTGTTGTTGATCTGATACTGGAAGATGTCATAGCGTCCAGGAGCGTCGCCGTTCTCGTTAAACATGACCGGAGTCCCTGCACTTCCTGTAGAAAACACAAAGAAAAGAATATTATTATCATATACTTTTCTTTGTATCATTTGTGTAAGTTTCTCTGTTGGCTAGGACAGTACGTCGTGTGATCACGCTTGTATTTTTAATCTTGTGACCAGTAGTTTCATGATGCTAGACTGTTTGTTTGCCACTACTATATCCGTCCAAACTACTTTATCCTACATCATTGGTGAAGTGGGCAAACCTACACTTGGTCTACATTTTATCTGAGAGGTAGCTCAATGATTACGGTTGGAAATCCCTAGAGGCTCCAGGATAAGATATGCTGTATCACAATACTGAAGTCATGAAACAATCTTATTGCAATTTGATGATTATTTCAATAACGTCTTGAATCATATTTCTGTTTTGCAGCTGCAGTTTGGCCACACTTGTTTTATCTAATGAGGTAACATGTTCAGCCCGTTCATCGCACAACCCTCCTTTGTATTGCACCAAATCGGCATTGTCAAGCGGACACATTTAAAAAGTGCATCTGAGAAACTTGAATGTTTCCAATACAGTCTACAGTCCAATTTAACTGAACTCAATCAATGTTCAAATGTAAAGTTTATATAACAAAAGATCCATTCTTGAAGTCCATGCATCAATAAAATATTGCTACACAATGTTGCATCAATCCCACCCTTTTCACTGATTGGCTCCTGGTCTTGTCACTCAAGGTGCTCCTTTGAATGTAGTCTTATGAACATGTGAAATGCAAAATACACAGTTATGGTGGAGGAAAATGTGTACATGTGTTTAGCTCTATTTTGCAAAATATGTGTGTTGTAGAATACACTGCAGGATGTTTTTTGTATTCTACGACGTGCGCTCATCTGGAGATGTTTGGGGGTTTGTTATCCTGCTCCAGGACTCTCCAGGAGAACTGAACCATCAAACTGTGTTTAACGGTTGACCTGCTTTGCCATGTTAGACAGCTACTCTTGATTGATTTTCCTTTATTCATTGAAAAGGCATCTTGACTGAATCTGTTCTAACTGACATTAATCCAAACTGACCACCGCCCCTGTTGTCTGCCCAGTGTGTGGTAACCACATTATTGTATCTCCATGTGTTGTATTTTTAAGCTGTCATTTTTCTATCTGGTTTTTGTGACGATGCAGGTTTTCCTCAGCGTGACTCATCTTATCACAGTTTCCTCGCCAACTCGTCAATAAACCAACCAAACAAACGCCTTGCTGCCATATTGACTTAATCCTGCCAATTTAATATCTCATGCTGTCTGACACTGTTCACATTTAGCCTGCGGATTCAGATTATTTTTACAACCAACTTCTAAAAAGGGATGACTTCAGTTAGATTTAAATGTTCTGGTTGTCAGCGTAAATCATGATGTAAAAACATTTTAAACCATAATATTCTGAGGTTTTACACACTTTGGTTTCTCACCTGGGATACTGGTTATTCCCTTTAATGATTTACCTGACCATTATTTAAGGAGTTATTTACTAAATAACATATACAATATATACAGTATATAAATGTATATTTTGTTTTAACCCTCCTATTGTCTTCGTTTTCCCCCCCTTACTTTGGTGTTCGCGGTCGAATTTGACCGGTCCTGTTTTAACTGCTATTACATTAACACAAAAACCATTAATCATCACCAAGTTTCATTTAACACCCTTTCAAACTGTACATATTGTATCAGACGACTGGGATACATGAGAAACTGCAGTAAATATACAAAGAATAGACACTGAACATGTATTGCATGTGCCAGGTGTGATCCATGTGGGGGGATGGGCACATACGAGCGGGAAATGTGTCAAATTGTTCTGTGTGTGTGTGTGTGTGTGTGTGTGTGTGTGTGTGAGTGCCAGGTGTGATTCACATGGGGGGATTGGGCACATAAGGGGGGGAACACATCTAGAGTATGTGTGTGTGTGTGTGTGTGTGTGTGTGTGTGTGTGTGTGTGTGTGTGTGAGTGTGTGTATGTGTGTGTGTGTGTGTGTTATCTGATCCGGATGGTTACTAATTCCTTTTCTTTATGGCCGGGAACACCATGGGTGTTACAAAGTTGACTAAATCATCCAAAATTCAATGAAAGTGGTGATCAGCCATTTTATATGTTCAAATGTCTACTGTGAAGGTTATCATAAAGCCGGTCAGATTTGACCCGAAGACAACAGGAGGGTTAAATGGAAAAAAAACACTATATCACAGTTTTTTTCCAACCCTGTCCCTTTAAACCCTATAAATGACATTCGTATACAAAAATTCCTAATTGTTTGGAGGGAAATGCCATCTAAAGTACTTTTTGTACTAAAATGATTAAGATGTCTTTCTTAAATACAGTGACACCTTTTCACTTCATGCATCTAGGGTAGATAGCTAAGTGATTGCATCGACACGAAGAGTAAATACATAAAAGAAGCATTCAAGGTGGAATGATATCTGATTGTTTAAAATACTTGAAGAGGTGGTCTGAAACATTTCCTGTATTTTGTCTGTGTCTTCGAGCATCACAAACAAGTCCCCAATTGTTTAAATCCAAAATGTTGAAGTGTTCAAACATTACAAAGAAGACCTGAATGTTCATGTAATCCTTCTAAACTTAACGTTTTGTATTTCTGTATTCACTGTAATGTTATTTTTGTGGTTCAGTAGTACTCCTCACTGCAGGGCAAATTCAACACCGGTGCAGCATAGTCTCAAACTGGAAGCAGATTAGTTTAGCATCTTTGAAGCAGAGAAGAAGAGCAGCAGATTGAAGCTAAAGAGCAGAACTACATAACAAAATATAAGAATGATTTATAATGAAGTGAGTGGGCGTCGGTTTGATTCAATCCTGCCCCGATTTCCTTTTTCGACGTGAATAAAAGCTTCAGAAATTACATCAGCATGGCGATGAATCACCGAAACTCGCCTTAGGGTGCAGAACCCCCACCCAACCAACACCACCTCGTCCTCTACACCCCCACTTTACTTCACTTCATTTCACTCCAGAGAATCTGTTGATACAGAATTAACGTTGTCGCTTCACATTATTGCCAAACATGGTAATCACCATAACTCTGTGGTGACACATGCTGCAGCTTTGTCATTAAACACAATAAGACAAATCTGTGGAAGCCATGACAGAAAGTTATTCGGGGAAAACATGACCGCTGGATGCACCTTTAAGCTCAAACAACACACACTTATAGGGTATTATAGGCAACAAAAAAGAGAATAGGACTGTTCTAGAAAACAAGACTAAACGTTACAGTGCAGTGAGATGAAGATGTGTGGATTTAATAAAAGGCGGCAAACAGAAAGGCCTCCACCTCGATTTAAAAGAACCTGCAGTTTTCTGGGGGATTATTCCAGATGCCTATAACCTAAACACTGCTTCTCAAAGTTAAAGGGGCCCTATTATGCTCATTTTCAGGTTTCATATTTGTATTTTATGCCTCTGTCCTATCCGTGCTTTCAATTGTTTCTCTTTGGCTACAAAAACAATTACCTCAGTTCTGTCTATTTCATTTAAGATCATTCGGACGTATCCAATAATTCATTTGTCCACTGCACATACTTAGTGCTTGTATTGGACCATATTCCAATGTTGAAATATGTAGTACATTTATGTGTCTGCTGCATAATTACTGTATCTTATGTTTTTGTTTCCGAAGATTGACGGATGTAGATATTAAAAAGAAGATGCCCCAGTTCCGTGCCTTGAGGAACTCCGCATGTAGGTCTCAACGATCTAATGGATGCACATTGTCATTCGCAGTGGCGAACCGTGTCTATCACAACTGGACCTTCTGTAGACACACACACGCCCTCCGCCGCCGCTTGGGATAGGTCAGTTCTTGTTAGCCACTCTTACTGGCAAATACTTGTGACCACTTGCGATTTCACCATACATACTTAATTCAAAGTGTCAAGTGACTGTCTGTTAACTTTATTTCCAGACTGTTGTTACTCTGTATGCCGCCAGTGATGGCACGGCTGCGAATTGTCATTAAATGAGAGCAGAGAGAGACCCGGTGCTCCATTAATCTACTTGTTCGACCTGAATGGATTCGACAGCAGCAGCAGCATCAGCAGCAGCAGCAGCAGCTCCTCTTCTCTGTGCTGACAGGAAGTGTGTGTGTCGCAGTGAAACACAGCAGAGCGAGGCCTCAGTTTTATTGAATGGGAGCTCCGGTATCGATTCTTTTCTGGGAGACCTTGGCAGGCAGCGTGGGCGGACCGGGCCATTCATCTGAGTGATAATACCTCCACGCTCTTACCCTCACACTTGTTCAGCTTCTTTCGATCCTTGTTCAGGTGTTTTGTTGTATGGTCGATTTAAATCTATAAGATACGTTTTTTTATTTCACACCTAATAACTGCTACATTTTTCTCCATCAATCCCTTCAGATATCTTGATCTCACATGCGGAGGTGAGAGAAGTACTCAGATATTTCACTTAAAGAGGATGTATTATGCTCCTTTTCAGGTTCATTTTTGTATTTTGTGCCTCTACTGTGACATGTTTCCATGCTTTACAGGTGGGGTATGTAATTTATTTCAGAAACACTTGTTGTTATATTCCATGGAATGCTCTTAACATCCCGATAGCAATGAATACATTAAATGCTTTGACAATAAATCCATAAAAAAATGTCATCTGTGGAAGCCGTGGCGCTGTAAAAAGCACGACCAATCATCTGAGCCGGCCCGGCTAAAATAACTGGATGGCCTACCTGCCTGTCAGCCTTCCATCTCGTGCACAAACTTATCTCGTGCCCTCATTGGTCATGTGCGCGTTCGTGTGTTGGAGGAGGGGCTCTGAAAGGAAGTGGCAGATTTTTTCCGGTTGTGTATTTTCAAATTCTAGCGCACTCGAGCTGGTTTCTCCAAAATGACCTACCCCACCTTTAGTGTTCAAAACGTGCTTTATTTTTCTCAAACTGCCTGTGTTTTTTCAATCTCTGTCTGAAAAAAACCTATATAACACACTACAGGAGAGGGAGAACCCCTGAAGGCATAATAGGGCCTCTTTAAGTAAAAGTAATAATACCACAGTGTAGATAATAATCTGTTACTTTCCACCACTGCTCAGATGTACAATGAGATATTTCACTTTTTCACTCACAAGCTTAATATATCTAAATAAAGTTGAATCTGCTTTCAGCGTGTTGCTGATGTCGCAGAATTTTAATGATGGTAGATCACAGTAGGTGGTTGCTAATTTTGTAATACCCTGAAATCATATTTCAGCTTTCAAAAAGAGCGATAAAAGAAAGCCTCTGAAAGAACACTAAGAACTAAAGCTTTGCAAACAGAAGGTAACCTGCAGGAGGTTTTTGGTATTAAATCTTGCTTAAAAATTAGCTGGGGGTCATAAAATGTCATTGAATATGCACAACCTCATGTAATGATTTGCATATTAAAAGTGTATTTAAAGGGATCCTGTTATGCTTTGTGGGGTTTTCCCTTTCCTGTAGTGTATTGTATTGTTTTTAGTGCATGTAAAGGGTCTGCAAAGGCTAAAATCCCACAGTTTCTCTCCCGCACACATTTTCTCTCTAAGAGTACATCCACATTAATCCGGATATACACTATATAGAAACAATATTTCTGTTTTCAGCTCTCCATTCTCACTTACCCTAACATGGAGCATTTCAAACTGTCTCCAAAGAAAAACAAGTAAAAATACCTAGCGTTGTCTTTCATTGTTATCCGGGAAAAGTGAGCTTTTACAAAAGGAAACAGGGCCGATAGCAGGCCATGATTCTTTCTACCTGCAGGTAAAATGGATAATTTCCGAGCAGAGGGCGTTTGTTTTCCCGAAAACAGCCTGTTGGACAAATGGGCTTTTGGTTGAATGGGACATTTTGGGACTATTTGGGTGTTGGGAGTAATGGGCCATCAGAACAATTGCATGTCACCTCTGGTTCAGGGGCTGTGTGTCGTGGTAAATAACTATGGAGACGAGACAAATGCTTTTCTAAACTTTCCTCCTTTTAAAACTCAGTATGGCTGACCACACGGTACAGCTCCTGTCCGGATTTTGTCAGAAGACAGAGGGATCGTAAAATACCTTTATGATGTTATCACCGCTGAAGAGCAGCTAGGGGATGACTGCTGATTAACAGGCAGTGTTTATTAGCCACGATTAAATCACATCACCGAACAGTGTAGTACATAATGAGAGCGACTATATGGATTACAACAGTTCAAGTGATGAAGAACTTAACTAGCCGAGACTAAGAGGACTAACTGGGCCGAGTCAGTCCAACTCTTTGCTGAGACAGATTCAAATGTGATCATTTTGTGTCTCAGTTGTCATTTTAGGCGTCGTTCTGGTCATGTTAGTTCTCTTTGTAGTCATTTTGCGTCTCATTTAGGCCATATAGTCTCTTTGTGGTTATTTTGTTTCTATTTGATGTTGCTTTGTGCGTCTTTGCAGCCATTTCAGGTCTTTCAGTGGTCACATTGGGCCCGTTTAGGTTTTATAGTGTCTATAAGCTTGTTTTGAGTCTCTTTGGTGTCATGTTGTGTCCTTTGTAGTCAGTTATTCATTTATTTTAGGTTGTTTAATCTCTATGAGGTTGTTTTGTGTCTCTTTGTGGTCATTTTGTGTCCCTTTGAGGTCATCTAGTCTCTTACCGGTCATTTGTTGTACCTTGAGGGATGTTAACTGTCTCTTTGTGGTCATTTTAAATCTCTTTCTTTTTCTTACATGTCTTTTTGAGTGACATTTTGTAGTTGAGGTAGGAACCTGATGACGTTCCCCTTATTTCCTGTGCCCTGAAGGCCTGTTCAGCGACCCATCCATGCCTGTTAAAGCAGTGGATGCATCTTTAAAAATAACACGGCTATGCATGACAATAATCAAACTAGTCTTTTGTTCAAGCTGCGGTAAACTCATCCATCTGCCTGAAAGGTTTCTCTGCATGCCGCTGTTCAGACAGAGAGAGAAGAGGATTGTATGGAGAGGATCCAAACACTGGAATATAACTGGTAATCTAAGCTATTTAGTGAACAATTACGTCCAATTACGACGTCCACAGCTAATGCTGTTTGAATATGATATAAAGAATTATGTTATAGTAAGTTTTGTTGTGATCTGTACTTGTATCACATTTCGTTTTTTTTATTTATTTTACATTTTCATGTTGTATAAATATTTTATCCCTGTATATGACTTTGTTAAATTTCCACATCGAGACTTTAAAATATATACCTTTTTTTGAATATTTTTATTTCTATATGTTCTGGAACGTTAAAATTGTAGTTACTGTGTCATAATATTTGAGATCTTTGACCCAAAAATGCTTTTTTAAAAGGTCCCATGTCATGGCCATTTCTACTGATCATAATTCCATTGTTGAGGTCTACAAGAATAGATTTATATTGTGCAATTTTCCAAACTCACATTGGTTTCTCATACAGCATCTCTGTAAAGTATGTGCATTCACTCTCTGTCCTAAACAGCTGCTGCGAGCTGCTGCGAGGAGCGGACAGGTTTCTGTGTCGGCGATACAGCGAGAACAAGCGAAACTCATCCTGAGCACACTAACACTCACAGCCGAAGTAAAAACAATAAGTGTGGCTTGATATTGAGTAAGAAAAAGGTTTATAACGCTGTGAGAATGGGTCTGTGGAGAGCATTTCTCCACGATCCCAACTCGTCTATTACCAGCGTTCAGGGAGCTCTATGCAAGTCAATGGGACTCCCTGTTAGTTAGCCAAGGGATCCTGGTGTGTGAGGTGCTCCGCGGATTGGTCCATTTGGGCCAATCCGGTCATTTGTTGTTGATTTGGGTATTCACACATCACAGAACCCAGGAAGCAAACAATGGAAAATGAGAAATGTCCAACGAGGCGTTCTGGGGCAGCACAGACAGGTCTTTTCTGTGTTAGAGTTGTACTCGCTACAGGGTGTACTTTGAGGGTTTGTGACTCTGCAGACCGTTTACATAAAAAACCTTCATAACACACAAGGGGACGGGTAATAACCGGAAAAGCATGACATGGGCCCTTTAAGACAATATTCTTAAAAATCTATGCTTTCTACTTCTCGCTTCAACAAATGCGGTTGTCCTATACCTGCCTGTATCAATCGTCTGTATTAATATTAAATATGTTGAATTAAAAAAGAAAATATATATAATTAGTCCTTTATTCGTGGAGTTCACACGGTGCAGAAACCCCCGGCTAAGCTCTCTCTGCTGGTTTCCTCTTTCTGCTTCGTTCAGCAGTTTATAAAAAGCTGCGTATTTGAAGTGAAGTCACAGTGGGAGGCGAGCTCTTCACATATTCATCACTTCACTCACCCACAGTCTGTTCTCCCCCCTTTCCTCCCCTGATCCTCCCCCCAAACACTGATCCGCCTGTAAAGCGTTTCACCTCCTGCAGGGTCAGTCTCGCTGCATCCCTTTTTAAAACATTTTTTAAACGGCAACAGCAAGCTTTTATCGCTTCTTAGTAAGCACCCGTTGTCCGAAAGAATCAGAGGGGGTTCTCCCTGATGCTCTTCCTCCTCACTGGAAAAAATGCTGCTCCAAAAAACAAGTTACAAAAATAATTAAAACAAGGTGTTTTCACTTGAAATAAGTACAAAAATCTGCCAATAGAACAAGTGAATATTTGCTCGGTAAGATTTCTTGAAATAAGACGGGATATTTAGATAAATCAGATCTTGTAATCAGCAGGAGAACTCATTTTGAACTATATTTCACCAGAATCAGGAGATGCTGTGTTACAATATAAGCCACAAATGCTCAAAAGTGTTCTGTTTTCTGATGTTAGTTGGTGATTTTCTGATAAATATGTAAACAAATATGTGTTTCATTTGAGATACAACTCAAAATAAGATCATTTGACTGAACAAGATGATGCATTGTCTAAAAACAAGACCCTATATCTCACTGCAGTGTTACTTCTGAAGTTATTGTGTCTTATAGCAAGTGTAAAGACATATTCTAACTAGATATTAGACACATATACTTGGCAAGATTTCAAGTTTTTGTAGTGCTCCTCCTCTTCCTCCCCCTTCCCTTGTTGTGCTATGTTCAAACAGGACATTACAATAGGCCTTAACGCAGCGAGCGCTAATACGCTAACAGCCGCACAAGCGTCTCGATTTGCCTCCCGATGCCCCTCTAAAAATAAGCACACGGGCGAGCAGAACACGGGTGAGTTAACGATTAAACCCCCCCCGGCCCCCCGTTCGCCACGCAGACATCGCTTCGTCCCTGATTCGCTGCATTTCCAACATGGAATTATGGGAACCCCCCGCTGCCCGGCGTTCAGAGAAGCGAAGCATAAAAAATAAAAAAAACAGTGAAGCAGCTCCAGTTTGATTTGTGTCAACGTTTGATGTATGTGAGGGTTCAACCGAGCATGCTGGAGAGACCCAGAGACGTGAGCGTTGGTGGGTGTGTGTGTGTGTGTGTGTGTGTGTGTGTGTGTGTGTGTGTGTGTGGGCTTAATAAACTCAATCAGGCACAAAGCCACATGCCGCTGAGCGAGAGTTCTTCATGCACGTGTGCCGCTGAAACCTGGAGATGTTCTTGAGGCTTCAGATTAAATCCTTATCATCGCCCGGTCATCACTGAGGCCATCAAATTAATAAATGAAGACGATCTCTATTGAGTGTTTCAGGTGGTTTCCCTCAGGAGAAGATTAAATCAGATAATATAATTCAGTACTGAAGTATTAAATGAGGATTTGATGTTTCAGCACTTTAAAGACATCAAAATGATTCAAATCCAACATGTGAAACCTTTATAGAACGCAATAAGGCATCAAGGGAACAAAGTGTGCGTGTTCTTTCTTTAAAGCTTTCTCTCCATTTTTCAATTTTACATGTCTATAAAAAAGATATTTAAATAAAGCTTGTGGCAAGAACAACAAATCCTCTGAATGTAATCAAAATGTAAGTTGTTCTGCCGAATAAAGCTGGATGTTTGACAACACAAGAAACAGCTGAGCTAAGTATTAGCTTAAAAATGAACAAAAGCTATAAAGTACTGTAGTACTATAAATGTACTTTCAGAGAATAATCGCCTCTAGTGACTCCAGATGGTAAATTGCATCATTCCTAATAAATGAATGAAATAAATGAACCTCAATATCACATCTTCTAATCTGACATTTAAAGAGTCCTCTCCTGCCGATGTTCAGGTGTATATCAGTATGTAGTGTCTCTACTTTAAAGAGTCCTCTCCTGCTGATGTTCAGGTGTATATCAGTATGTAGTGTCTCTACTTTAAAGAGTCCTCTCCTGCTCATGTTCAGGTGTATATCAGTATGTAGTGTCTCTACTTTAAAGAGTCCTCTCCTGCTCATGTTCAGGTGTATATCAGTATGTAGTGTCTCTACTTTAAAGAGTCCTCTCCTGCTGATGTTCAGGTGTATATCAGTATGTAGTGTCTCTACTTTAAAGAGTCCTCTCCTGCTCATGTTCAGGTGTATATCAGTATGTAGTGTCTCTACTTTAAAGAGTCCTCTCCTGCTCATGTTCAGGTGTATATCAGTATGTAGTGTCTTTACTTTAAAGAGTCCTCTCCTGCTCATGTTCAGGTGTATATCAGTATATAGTGTCTCTACTTTAAAGAGTCCTCTCCTGCTCATGTTCAGGTGTATATCAGTATGTAGTGTCTCTACTTTAAAGAGTCCTCTCCTGCTGATGTTCAGGTGTATATCAGTATGTACTGTAGTGTCTCTACTTTAAAGAGTCCTCTCCTGCTGATGTTCAGGTGTATATCAGTATGTAGTGTCTCTACTTTAAAGAGTCCTCTCCTGCTCATGTTCAGGTGTATATCAGTATGTAGTGTCTCTACTTTAAAGAGTCATCTCCTGCTGATGTTCAGGTGTATATCAGTATGTAGTGTCTCTACTTTAAAGAGTCCTCTCCTGCTGATGTTCAGGTGTATATCAGTATGTAGTGTCTCTACTTTAAAGAGTCCTCTCCTGCTGATGTTCAGGTGTATATCAGTATGTAGTTTCTCTACTTTAAACAGTCCTTTCAGATTACCACATTGTTATTAATGGAGATTAACCAAGGCCATAGTGTCCCATGTTAAAGTCAAAATGTCGTTTTTTACAACCCTGAACTCCTCTCTTTAAGGTCTTCCTGTATTTGGATATTTGTATCATTTTAGTTTTGGTCACATCACATCAAAAGGCCTTCTCAGTTGCAGGTTTTTTTATATTCTGGTTTCTGTGTATTCATGTGGACAGAGATGTAAAACAGAGCGTGTAATAGTGAATTAGCATGAGCCTGAAACAACAACAGGAGAACACCAGACACGACATCTCAGTTTAGCGTTCTCAGGTGGACGGAAAACAAAATGTGAGAGAAGATCGCCTGGACGCAATTATTGTTTTTCTTGAAGAGGGGGCAATATATTATACCTTAATGCTTTGTGGCTCAATAACAACTTCGCCTAAGTGAAACTATTGACATTTTTGGGGCATTTTCTGAAAAAGGGTTTTCTAAAAATGACGGAGTGGAGCTCCAATTGAATAAAGTAGGACATATATAAAAAGTAATACACTTAACTGACTTCATTCCATCACCAGGTGGGTTTAACACAACACTGAAGGACCACTAAGTGTTGATGCTATGCTAAAAAAATACTACAAGAGGTGGTAGAAGTACTCAGATCTTGTACTTGAGTAAAAGTAGAAGTACTCAGATCTTGTACTTGAGTAAAAGTAGAAGTACCAGAGTGTAGGAATACTCTTTTACAGTAAAAGTCCTGCATTCAAAATGTTCCTCAAGTAAAAGTAGAAAAGTATTCTCATCAAAATATAGTTAAAGCAGCGACAGTAAAAGTAGTCATTATGCAGATTGGTCCATTTCAGAATAATATATATGATATGTTTTATAATGATTGATCATTAAAGTGTTCTCAAAGCTGGTAAAGGTGCAGATAGTTTGAATGACTTTGTATACTGCAGGGTAGCTTGTGAATTTACTCCAGGTGGAACTAAAGTCTGATTTAAGACTTGATTATATTTCACATCATTCATCCAGGTCTGTAAAGTAACTAAAGGGATTAAATACATGTAGTGGAGTAAAGTACAACATGTACCTCTGAAGAGAAGAAGTAAAAGTAGCAGAAAATGGAAATTCTAAAATGACAGTACTTGAGTAAATGTACTTAGTTACTTTACACCTCTTATTTAAAGTGATGGATAACACAACTAAAAAAGAGTTGGTCTCAAACTGTTTTTTTAAGACACCAAAAAGTTCCACTGTAATAACGTGCGCTGGAATTAAAACCTCAGCCTGATCCTCATAAAGATATAAAAGCAGAAACACATTATTTCCTGAATATTCTTTATTGCTCCATAATAATATTCCTCCTGGGGATTCATTTTAAAAAGAGGACTGACTAATCTTCCTGTTTTTGACACGTTCCCTGTTTCCATTAATTAACTGAACGAGGGAACTAACCGTTTACTGTTTTAAAAAACGTGCCGAACCCTCAAACCCGACTTTAACTGTGAGCAGATTTACTGTCTCTGCCCGGGGGAAACTCAGTGCTGATGTCATGTTTAATCTCTGCTCCTCCTGCAGAAATAACATCCAGCAACTCCTCACATCCATCAGAGAGACGAATCCCCCACAATCTGCTCAATCTGCTCCATCTCCACCTCTCTATTTTACTCCTGTATCTGAGCGGAGCAGGTAGATAGGGAAATTATTCAAATGTAACCCTCTGTCTGCAGGTAGGAGGGTGGAGGAGGAGGGGAGGTACAGTATGGGGATATAAGGGAGATCTCCTGTATGATGTGTTATAATTTACAGGAGGATCACGCAGGAGGGGAAGCTACAGGAGAGGGTTGTATCGGCAAAAAAATAAAGATTAAAATGACACACATGGACAAGGTGGCGTCGTCAAATGTGTTGTTGCTCCGTCCCGAAACCTCAAATACAAATATATATGATTTTGAATATAAAATGTTTTTGAAAAAGATAAGTGGAAAATAATTTCTTATGCATTTAAGGAGCTACTGGCTACGGAGGAGGATTAGGGCCACATGTGAACTTTAATCTCAGAATTCTGAATTTATTTTAGGAAGTCTTAATTTTGCACAGAATTTCATATTTTTCTCTGAATTCTGAGATTGGAGTCAGAATTCAGGACTTTTCAGAACATTTTTATATTTATTGAAGGCCAGTTCTTTATCCCCTTTTCCCCAATTTCAAGATTCAAGGCTTTATCGCCATGTGCACATTAGCTACAGTGTAGATATGGCAATGAAAAACTTAAGTCTCAGGGTGTTTCTCAATGTCGAGGAAGGCTCCTCCAGAGCCACTATTTCAAGGATGCTACGTCATCGAGTCCCGCCGAAGGACTGTTCCAATGTCCAGGATGCTTGGAATTCTACCGAGGCCGGCGTCCTTCGTTGCGGGAAATTTCGAGGCTGCACATGCACAAAGCATTGTGGGGATTTTAAGACCGCGGAGGTATCCTTAAAATCCC